>JAGFBZ010000341.1:377500-397500 GCA_018398805.1 Hirundichthys speculiger | reverse complement strand
ATGTCTTCTCCTCCTGATGTCTTCTCCTCCTGATGTCTTCTCCTCTTCTCCTGATGTCTTCTCCTCCTGATGTCTTCTCCTCCTGATGTCTTCTCCTCCTGATGTCTTCTCCGATGTCTCTCCTCCTCCTGATTGTCTTCTCCTCTGATCTCTTATGATGTCTTCTCCTCCTGATCTGATTGTCTTCTCCTCCTGATGTCTTCTCCGATGTCTTCTCCTCTTGATCTTCTCCTCCTGATTGTCTTCTCCTCCTGATGTCTTCTCCTCCTGATTGTCTTCTCCTCCTGATGTCTTCTCCTCCTCCTGATGTCTCCTCCTCCTGATGTCTTCTCCTCCTGATTGTCTTCTCCTCCTGATTGTCTTCTCCTCCTGATGTCTTCTCCTCCTGATGTCTTCTTCTCCTGATGTTGTCTTCTCCTCTGATGTCTTCTCTCCTCCTGATGTCTTCCTCTGATGTCTTCTCCTCCTGTTTGTCTTCTCCTCCTGATGTCTTCTCCTCCTGATGTCTTCTCCTCCTGATGTCTTCTCCTCCTGATGTCTTCTCCTCCTGATTGTCTTCTCCTCCTCCTGATGTCTTCTCCTCCTGATGTGTTATGTCTTCTCCTGATGTCTTCTCCTCCTGATGTCTTCTCCTCTGATGTCTCTCCTCTCTCCTCCTGATGTCTTCTCCTCCTCCTCCTGATGTCTTCTCCTGATTCTTCTCCTCCTGATGTGATCTTCTCCTCTGATGTCTTCTCCTCCTGATTGTTCTCTCCTCCTCTCCTGATGTCTTCCTCCTCCTATGATGTCTTCTCCTCCTGATTGTCTTCTCCTCTGATGTCTTTCCTCCTGATTGTCTTCTCCTCCTGATCTCCTCCTGATGTCTTCTCCTTCTTCTCCTCCTGATGTCTTCTCTCCTCCTGATGTCTTCTCCCCTCTCTCTCCTGATGATTCTTCTCCTCCTCCTGACCTCTGATGTCTTCTCCTCATCCTGATTGTCTTCTTCCTCCTGATGTCTTCCTCCTCTGATGTCTCTCTCCTCATGATTGTCTCTCCTCCTGATGTCTTCTCCTCTGATTGTCTTCTCCTCCTTGATGTATTATCTCCTCCTATTGTCCTGATGTCTTCTCCTCCTGATTGTCCTCTCCTCCTCCTGATCTTCCTCCTCTGATTGTCTTCTCCTCCTGATGCCTGTCTCTCTCCTCCTGATTGTCTTCTTCTTCTCCTGATGTCCTCTCCTCCTCCTGATGTCTTCTTCTCCTCCTGGTGCCTTCTCCTCGTCCTGATCGTCTTCTTCTTTTCCTGATGTCCTCTCCTCCTCCTGATGTCTTCTCCTCCTGATGTCCTCTCCTCCTCCTGAAGTCTTCGTCTCCTGATGTCTTCTTTGACGAGCAGCCCCAGCTCGTCGATAACAGCAGCGTAACGTCAGTCCCCTAAAACCCCCGGTAACACCGGAAAAAGCCGTCGCTTTCTAGTAAAAATCATCTAGAGGTGTCTGAACACTCGACTAATTCAGCGCTAATTACAGCCAATTAGTGGCTCACTCATCAGCAGAAGTTTGGTGCTCTGACGTCGACGTAAAGCGCCGAGTCACTCAGCAGCCAATGAGCTGCTGGATCTCGGCTATGCCCCGCCTCCCCCGGCGTAGATTGGCGTGGCGCTGGTGTGACGCTCTTTTCAACTGGAATGAATCACGTTTTGAGTCAGTTTGTATGGCAAGCCGTTTTAACATAAAATAGTTAGGTTTTACTATCCGGAATTAACATTATAGATATCAATCATTTAATTTTGACTAGTCGTAATTCCAATTCAAGATAGCAACAATGTTATTCTGGCTAGGTAAAATTCAATTTAAGATATCTTGATATACAAAAGCAGATATCTTGAATTAACAGTGTTTGGAGATATCTAGAATTGGAATTGCGACTAGTCAAAATTATGTTGTAGATATTTTTAAATGGAAATAAGCATAGTTGTAAATCAGTTGCAGATATCTGCATTGTGAGTTATGGATATCTGTTAATGGATTACGACTATCTGTAATATCAAACCCCAAACACACGAATGGGAAAAGTGACGTCTTTGATGTTGTGAATATCTGAAATTACAATTGTGGAATTGAAATGTTATTGGGATAGGAAGAATTGAATTATGGAAATCTCCAATACATATCCAGTTTAACCATTTTATGTTAAAACGGCTTGCCATACTGTTTGGACCTGGACATCCTGCCCACTGATTTTCTTAAAAAGGTCTCAAAGATCTTGGAGCCAGATCTGCTACAGATTGTGAACTCGTCTTTAATGTCAGGCGTTTTCCCAGAACCACTGACAACAGCTGTAATTAAACTCCTGTTAAAAAGAGACAACAACTACAGGCTAATCTCCAATCTTTTATTTCTAGGTAAAATAATTGAAAAGGCTATTTTATCAGCTAAATGACTTTCTAAGAAAAACCAACAGCTATGATGTCTTCCAGTCAGGTTTCAGACATCAAAGTCATGACCAAAGTCCTGAATGATGTACGTCTGAATACAGATGCTGGAAAAGTATCAGTGTTGGTTTTACTGGATCTCAGCGCTGCATTTGATACGGTCGACCACATTATTTTACTCCAACGACTGGAGGACTGGGAGGGTCTCTGGTGCTGCGCTGAACTGGTTCCAAACTTACCTGGAGAACAGGAAGTATCTGACCAGACAAAAATGACATGTGGCGTCCCCCAGGGTTCCATCCTGGGGCCTCTTCTGTTTCACATCTACATGCTCCCACTGGGCCAGGTTATAAAGAACAACAGTATTAGTTACCATAGCTACGCTGGTGACATATGACTGGATGTGCCTTAACTTCCTACACCCGAACAAAAACAAAACTGAGGTGATTGTTTCTGGAGCCGAAGAGAAACGACTGCAGGTCTCCACAGATCTATAGATCTAAAAACCACCAATCAGGCTGACCTTCAGACGACAGTCCTGCCGTCGCTCATCGGTGCACCTCAAAATGACTTTATTTATTCACAAGGAGTTGAGAGGCATCGGCGACGCCGACGGTACCGGTGCATGAAGCTCCAGCGTACGACAGCAGACCGGACTGAGAGGAAATGCTGGTTGGTGGGTCGTGGAAGTTGCAGTTAGCCGATAAAAGCGGCCTGTAGAGTAAAAACACATGCAGCCGCTGCAGTGATCCCCGTTAATCCCCGCGCTCGGATCAAAAGAGCCTCTGATCGAGCTTTTCAGACATCAGAAGGACTTGAAGGGTTTTATAAAAGTAATCTGGTGTTGGCCCGGCCATCTGAAGGGAGCGGGTCAATGTCGGGTCCAGTCAGGGACGTCATTATTCTCATCTGTCAAAGTAAAACTGGATGAAATGACACGGACTCAGTCCTTCATTATATACTTATTTATTTATTGCCACATTTGACCGCTGGGATAAGGAATAACTGATATTCATATATATATATATATATATATATATATATATATATATATATACAGTCATGGAAAAAATGATTAGACCACCCTTGTTTTCTTCAGTTTCTTGTTCATTTTAATGCCTGGTACAACTAAAGGTACATTTGTTTGGACAAACATAACAATAACAACAAAGATTGCTCATAAGAGTTTTATTTAAGAGCTGATATCTTACCATTTTCCATGGTTTTCTTGATTATAAATCCTAAATCACTGTTTTTTACATCAATAGCTATGGCGTTGTACTGCCAAAAACACTGCTGCTTTATGCATTCAGTGTTTTCTTTTCTGTCTGTTTTAGTCACATGATGACGTTTAGTGGTACCAGGTTGAACAAGAAGTGAAAGAAAAATGGTGGCTAATAATTTTTTCCATATAATAATTTTTATTATATATATATATATATAATAATATATATATATATATATATATATATATATATATATCTAAATAAATATATATAATAATAATTGATATTTTATATCTTTATCTATGATATTTTTTTCTTCTTTTTTTTTAACCTTGCGTATATGTTCAATCTCCTTTAATTTTTTTTAGAATTTTATTTTACATAAATTAAAATTAAGAATCTAAGATGAAGAAAAAAAAAAAAAAGAAAAGAAAAAAAGTGAACTTCTTCTTTAACAGCCAAAATGAAAGTAAAGTTCAAATTTTTAAGCAATAACTTAGTTAGTTAATAAATGTATCCATTTGCTTAAAATAATGATTTTCACTTCAAATATTAACAGAAAGATTCATAAAGATATCAACAGTTAAAGATTTGGATTATCAAAAAAATGACTTATTTGTTTCAGAACAGTCTGTGTTGGTAGAAACAAAATACTGCAGAGGAGTTTTACAAACTGGGGGGCCCCCTTTTCCCCAACAGAGGGCCCCCAGAACCTCCCAGAACCGGCCCTGGAGCCCAGTCCCTGTCTGACGCGTTTGCAACCTGCCGGAAGATGGACAGAAGTGAGAGCTGGAGCTTCAGGAAGCAGCATCCGTCATAATCCTGCTGGGGCCAGAGACCTCCTCCCTCCCTCCACCCACGCGCCACCCCCGACTACCGAGCGTGTGCACTCGCGATGCTCGTGCTCGGGGGAAGCAGCTGAGGAGACAGCGGTAGCCGCAGCACCTGACAGGACCGCCGGAGTCGGAGCTCCGGTCCAGAGACGCCGCCGCCGCCGCCGCCGCCGCCGCGGAGGAGGAGACTTTCTGATGCCGCTGCGGAGCTGACGGAGCCGGAGCAGCAGCGGGGGGAGGAGAGGAGAGGAGAGGAGAGCCGGCGGAGCAGCGCAGGTAAGCGGGGGGGTCCTCTCCCGTCCTGCTGACGCATCGGGTGGCGTCCCGGTTCTGGCGGAGCCGGGCCGGGATGATGGGTCGTAACCGGACCGGGACGTGTCTCTCCGGCCCCGCAGGCTCGGGCCGCCGGTCCCGCGGCAGCTCCGCAGTGCCGCCCGGGCCCCCGCCTCTCTGCGCATCCTCTGGATGATGCTGCGGTTTTTCTGACGTTTTTGCTGCTCTGCGCAAACCGCGGACTCACAGGTGGGCCGCCGGGCACGGGCCTCCCCGCGTGCATCTGCAGAGGCCCGGGCTGTGTGTGTGTGTGGGGGGGGTGCGCGCATCAGTGTCACTGCAGAGGACGTTTAAAGGGCTGTGGAGTCAGCTGGGTTCGGGCCGGTCCGGGGCTGCAGCCCGGCCTGCGCATCCGGTAAACGCAGGAACGCGTCACCGTGACCTTGTTGTCTGGTGTCTTCTGGACTCCCTCTGATCTCAGCGGCGGCACCAGCCCTCCTTTAACGGGCCCGGAGCTCCTCTGCACTCCGAACTCCTGTTCTGAACCCAACAACATCCGTCCCGTTGTGTCAGAGGAAGCAGAGAAAGTTTTGGCCCAATCACGGCCCACAGCTGCGGTTCTCTCTCTGGGCCGGTTCTGGGCCGGTTCTGGCCCCGGCAGCGCTCACCTTCACCGGTGTCAGGGCTGGCTCGTGACCTTTGGGCCACATCTGGTCCGGATAACATCTGCTGGTCCAGATGAGGTCCAAAGTTTCACTGCTATCTGGGCAGAATACTGTAGACATTAAAGTTTCATTCAGCTACATTTCCAGTGCATTTTTTATCAATAACATTGCACATATAGTCACTTTATTTTTGTTTATTTAATGAAATAATTTGATCCTGGTGGATTTTTGCATTTAGGAAAAAAAAAACAAAAACAACCTCAGAGAAACAACACTAAACTTTTTCAGTGATGCCGCTTTAACGGTCGATGAACTGATCGTCAGCAGGCGTTCAGGCCGCTACAAAAGCAGTTAGCTTGTCTGGGACCTTCACACGTGTTAACACAGTGCCAAGAGGGAACGACATCAGCGACGATCACGAGTGCTGTGAAATGATGAGCTAAACTCTCCACGGTGTGAAACATCAAAATGTTCAAGGTGACTCTAGTTTTCTCTCCCATCACGAGCACCTTGGCCATCATGACCGTATTTGTGAGCTAGCTTCATAGCGCCGCAAAGAGCTTCGAAGTTCTCGCGAGAAACAAGGAGTTCAAGGTTACATTGGGCGGTTTTTGCCGATGGGACGGATGGAAAAAAACCAAATGGACAGTGAAGGAAGTGATTGTGAAGGTGGGTCCAGGAAGAGCTGTAATCAGATTAGCGGAGGCGTCCGTCTCTGAACGAGCAGCCGGAGGTTTAACTCAAGCGTTTGTTCTCTGCCGCTGAAATGTGAGAAAAAGTTCCTCATCAGTAACTGAGCAGAAACTCCTCCAGCTCAAGGCGAGTTTCACAACAGATAGAGTTGAAAACAGAAAGATAAGAGCAGGTGAGAACAGATGGACGAGTGCAGCAGAGGCTGATACCACTGCTGACCACATGGGGGCGCATGGATCTGCTCAACGTTTGAAACCAGGGCGTTCGGACAGATTTGGAAAGATCTCTGTAGAACAGCCTTTCTCAACCGGGGTGTCGTCAAAAAAAAAAGACCTATTCTGACATTTCAGATACAGTAGTACCTCTACTTACGAACGTTTCTACATACGAAATTTTCAGGTTGTGAAACGCCTCAATCAGAATCAAATTTATTGTCAAATTTATTGTCGTCACTGAGCCAGCGTCCCAACACAGTGAAATTTGTCTTCCCACTACACCGTCCAAGAGAAACATACAGAAACAACAACAACAACATATGGACAGGAGTCAACGGTGCTTGGGTCAGCGCTATAAGAGCGCTTCTACCGTGTCAGAGGGCAGTATAGTCAGGCACACAGATGCCCAAGTACACCACCCTCCGGTCAGGGCACTTTTAGCAGAAGAAAATATGATCACATAGGGGATGGGGGGGGAGGATAAAAAAGAGGTGTCTCACACCACATGTCCTTGATCAGAGGCACATGGTTGGGGATTCACAACAAAAAACCTCAGCACAAGCATAACAAACTTATTACGAAGACATCATATGGGTCAGGAAAGAGGTGGGGGAGGGGGAGTGTCCAGCTAAACAGTCTGTGCGCTCGCTGCGCAAAGTGCCCAGTCCGTCAAGCGTGGGGGGGGTGAAACATCCAGGAGCCAGCGGAGGCAGTTGGGCAGGGGGCGGGAAGTGTGTGTGTGTACATGTGTATGTGTGTGCGTAAGCCAGTGACCCCTGGTCTGGAGCCACAGGTGTTGTTTGGAAAGGGGAGGGGGTCGGGAAGGAGCGTCAAAAAGTCATAATATTCAGGAGAGATTAGGTCGAAGGCCGGCCTTGGAGGCGAGCTTCGTTTCAGGGGAGCCAGATTCAGATAAGAAAAGAATGTTTCTGTCAGACTGACATTTTGTCTGCCTTCAGTTTTTGCTGATTCATCTTGGCGGGAATAAATGAATGAAATGAAATTTTCAGGAGTTGTCAGAAATGGGAAAAGGAAGAACTGATTTCATTTTGGTTCTGATCCGGAAGAAATCCTGGATTCTGGATCACTTTAAAATTTTCGATAATTGTTGCGTTTAGTGGAGGTCTGCGTCCTCCGAGTGTTTTTCTAGTTCTAACATGTATTTCTTACAGGTTTTTATGTCATGTCATGTGTTATTTATAATTTATAAAAAAAAATAATGTTTGAATTTTGGGGGGCTTGGAACAGATTAGGGCATTTACATGGAAAACACGTCTCTACTTAAGAAATTTTCAGGTTACGAAACTACTTCCAGAACCAATTAATTTCGTAAGTAGAGGTACCACTGTATAAATATATGAATGCAGTTTCTTGTTCATTTTAATGCCTGGTTCAACTAAAGGTACATTTGTTTGGACAAACATAACGATAACCACAAAGATTGCTCATAAGAGTTTTATTTAAGAGCTGATATCTTACCATTTTCCATGTTTTTTTTTTTATTATAACCTAAATCACTTAAGTTTTTACATCAATAGCTATGGCGTTGTACTGCCAAAAACACTGCTTTTATGCATTCAGTGTTTTCTTTTCTGTCTGTTTTAGTCACATGATGACGTTTAGTGGTACCAGGTATTAAAATGAACAAGAAACTAAAGAAAAAATGGTGCTCTAATAATTTTTTCCATGACTGTACATAAACACATATACATAATAGGGATGGGCATTTGGTTGAGATTTATTCGTCGATCGTCGGGAGAATTAATGATTAAAAATCGATTAATCATTAACATTTCTATATTGAAAACTATCACAAATATTCTCGATATCGGCGTGATGTTTGTTTTCCCCTTTGGCCTGGTTGCTATGGCCTGGTGCAATGGCCGGCGCATGCCCAGATGTGTTCAGTGGCCCGGATGTTGTGGTCGAGAATAACGTGACATTTCCTGTTTCTTTTCTTAAATAAAAACAACGATAATAAAACAAGAGATATCGAGGAGACTACTTAACAAGGACAATTTATATCAAGGCGCCAGTATTACAGGCTTTTTGTTTCTTAAAAAGATGCGCTTGTTGTCTGCTCGATGTGCGCTGCAGCTTGTTCTGGTCTGTGCTAACACCAAGTTGAGGCTAGGCTAGGCTAGGCTATGCTGATGATGAACCGCCTCCACCGTCCTTTACAAGGCTTGGATGCGCGTTGTTCAAGTGATACATCATTGTCGTTGTCGATTATTGTATTTGTGATTAGCATTGCAGTGATTGCAATACACTTGCTCATTTTCTAAACTAAAATGGTTCCACGCCACACTTCGCCGCGACCGCTTCATGATTAGGCGACGACAGAAGCTCGCGTGTAACAACTGAGTCCAGCCAGGGTAGGGTGATGGTGAAATGTTGCCCCCTGCTGCCAAATTTCTATCGGTGGCACAGCGAAATGCATCGCATTGTTTGAGGACGTGCACTGAGAACCTACATTCGGATTGTTTAATAAAAAACCAAAAACATTCGGTTCATCGACGAAAATTAATTTCTTCGACCAAATTCTTAATGATCAATCATCGATTAATCGATTAATTATGCCCCTCCCTAATACATACATACATGAAGAAAAAAATACATATAAAAATATACAGTACTCAATGTGGGTTTTACCAGTTTTGAACAACTGCTGAAACATCTTGAAGCATGTAGAAGGTTCTGCTGTTTTCTCTCCGTGCGGTACTCGGCCTCACGACCGCCTGGAGAACATCGCGTTCTTGGAAAACGTGGTCCGATTCCAAAAAATGCAAACAGCAGAGGAAGGAGCCGACTTCTTCATCAAGCCTTCATCCACCAGCTCTGAATCTGCTCCATAGGTACCAAAGCTAGCTGCTAGCGATAAGGCTAAAAAGAGGCAATACAAGGATGATGGATGGAAGCAAGCACATCACGGATGAAAAGAAGCTTTCCTGCTGAGGCCTACTCTGGTGCAGTTATCCTGTTCAGGTTATTTAAACTAAATAAACGGGACGTTTGCATTTACAGTCGGAGCGATGCAGCGTAGCTTTGGATTATATTTTACTCTGGGGCGTCGTGAGATTTTATTCACTTTTGAAAGGTGTCGTGACCGAAAAAAGGTTGAGAAAGGCTACTTTAGAAAACCTCTGCGGTCTTCCTCTGCGGGTTCGTCCGGGTTTGTCTCTTACAGTCTGTGGTCCGTGATCATTTATTTGAACGACTCCGCCAGTGTTGTGGTCAGAAACGGCTACGTAGCGTGGCTTTAAAAGAAACTATTTCTTCCTGCCAGCTGGCTTCAAACTGCCAGTTATGAAACGGTTGTGGCAGGCGCGTCTTGCATACAACCCGGTTCCCAGAACCTTTTCCGCGGTGAAGCGGTCCCTAATCCAGATTTCTACTACAGCTTAGTTAAAAATGTACAGCTTTCTACGTCAGAGAGAAACCAAAGCATTTATTTTTATTCTAGAGGGGCATCAGACTCATTTTCACTGAGGGCCACATCAGCATCATGGTGGCCCTGAAGGGCCAGATTGACAGCATGAGTGTAACAAACTGCAATGTAAATCAAAATAAATTAAACTACACCTTATTATATTGTTAAATAACGGATTCTGTATTTATTTCCATGTTTTCTGTCAAAATGCCGACGTAGATTAAACTCTTTCACGACTGACACCGCCTCATAACACAAAAGACAAACTGTTGTTTCACCTTGAGATACGAACTTGTATTTGTTTTCCCGTCATTTATTAAACTGCTTCCTTGTGCATCAATTTTTATTTTCTTTGACATGTTGGGGTTAGTTTGTAGAGGTTTTTCTCAAATCCATCAGTTCTGAAAATCGTCTTGAGTTCTTGCTCATGGTAATATACTGTTATCGTTGTGGGTAAAGACGAAATGCATTATGGGAGATGTAGTTTATTGTCAATATGCTCTTTAAAGCGGTGTAAGCTTATTTTAAGTCGTAAAATGTCAGTTTAAAATTTAAGCTAATAGTGCACAAGCGCTCGAGGGCCACATAAAATGACGTGGCGGGCCACATTTGGCCCGCGGGCCTTGTGTTTGACACACGTGGTATATAGTATGAAAAAAGAAAGGAAACTGTTTATGTGAGGGCATGTATTTTGTATTTTGACGTCTTCAGTGACTCTCAGCTCAAAAACATTAATGTACCACGACAGTTATATTCATTTTGAGCCACGTTGCTCTAAAAACGTGTCTTCATTGAGCCGTTTGGTCCTGCGGGACTCGGTGACATCACAGACCCCCATCAGAACTGTCCGGCCTCTCCGTCCCTAAGCTCCGCCCAGCTTCACATCTTTGATGCGTTCGCTGTTGGGATTTCAAAAGAGTCCCGGGGCGAGGGAGGTGGAGCAGAGTCGAGCGGCTGACTCCGCCCCCTAAAGTCAGCCGCCGTGGACAGAGGTGTGAAGGCGTGGTTGGGCGGGGGAGATGTTGCGTCTCACAGGCGTTTCGTGAAGATGTCGGGAAGCTGCGTGGACTCTTGAAATGGCGTCTGCTTCTGCTGGCTGTGATGTTCCTGTTCTTCATGCAGCAGATGTGGCGTCTGTGTGTTTTGCAGCGACTGTGTAATCGTATAGACCTGCTTTTGCTATCGACTTCGGTAACGAGAGCCTAATGCACGTATCCATCCATGGACTGAGCTATACGTGCATGGCCGGGTGTGTGTGTGTGAGGTTACTGCTCAATAATAGATGCTTTGTGATATGCATCCTGCAGAAAAGGAGCTAAATGCTAAAACATGTTAGCATCATCACATGGTATTGGATTCATTTGTGGAGGCATCTTCTGAGCGGACGAGGCTCCGTGAGAACGCCAGACATACCTGAGCCCCTTTGTAGCTTCTTCTTCTTCTGTTTTTTTCTGGCAGACAGGTCAAAGATCAGTGCAGTACTGGTCCCATATGAAGCCCGCCACAGCTTTTCTGAAGAGGGCGGCCGGTCGTGAGGCTGGTTGCGGTCGGCGGGTGAAGATAGTGAAGATAGTCGCCTCAGGCTGCTTCACTTCACCGCTGAACCCTGCAGTTAACAGCACAAGCTACGCTAACATGACTGTTAGGTCTTTATTTACAGCCCAGAAGTCAAGGGAAGACGGTGCTAAGTACCTGAGATGATGACAGCTAGCTATGGGCTACACTTGCTGTCAATCAATAGAATAGACCACGCCCCCAACTATACACAATTATGTTGCTTTTATCGTTTTACCTGATGTAGCAAGAAGTTGCGTTGTTGTCCTGGATGTGGCGTCAAGCTATGGAGACCAAGGTTTTTATTTTACTTTATTTAATTTATACTAGGCTGTAAATGATCATTTCTTCTGCAGCGTTGAGTGGAGACGGAGCTGCTGCTGGAGTCAGCCCCCTGGTGGCCATTCAAGGAACGGCTACGTTCCTTCCCTCCAGAAGTTGGATGGTACCACGTATCGCTTTAAGGCCCTTTGTCACACATCCCCAACGATGAAACTGGTGGACACAGCTGGAGTGGACATCGCTTTCTTGACCAAGAGACTCAAGACAGAAGAGGAAAAAAGAGAGGGACCATGCAGGGGACTAAAGGAGGGACGGTCTTGGACATCGCAGTAACAGCAACTTAACCTTCGTGCCGACAGCTTCTAGACTTTCAGGTGGACTGAAGGACTTCAGGAGGGTGAAGTGGAGGCTCGGCTCCCCTCTGAGCTGCTGGCGTCCCCCTGTCCTGACTGTCCCAACCGTCTCTCACACTGAATGTGGACCACGAGGAACCACGGATCCAGAATGACCACTGCATGCCCTGATTATGAGTTGAATATTCAAGTTCAAATTCAAATTCAAAAATACTTTATTAATCCCCAAGGGGGAAATTCAAGTTTCAGTACACCAGGAAAAATCTGGTGTACTAGCGGAGCTGCTAACGTCCAGCGCTCCTTTTCATGCCCGGTCCCGTGGTCCGAGTGCTAACTCCAGTTAACAGCCGTTAAAACAGTTAACAGCCGTTAGAACCAGTATATCTCCAAAACGATGACAAGTGAGATATCTCCAGGTCAGAGGAGGAAACACCGATGAACCAGACCGTCTCCTCTGGGAAGACTGAGCTCCATTCAGTCCGGCGAGCGACGGAGCCGACCGTCCCAGAGCCCGGTTCATCACGCGGACCGGACCAGGCCGTTGTCGTCTCCCCCGGCGGTGCTGGGCCCCACCAGGTCACCAGACGGCCCCTGCCAGGTCAGCTGACCCATCCGGCGTGTAGACTGCTGGACGGGGGCCGCTGCTACGTCGGGGGCTCCCGTCCCGGCTACGTGACGCCGCAGCCCGGATCCAGTGGCGGTGGTTGCCGCGGGTAGCCGTTCAGGGCTACTTAGCTTAGCTTTCCCGAACCGGCCTCCAGCGACACTGTCCATGTCCGCGGCGGCAGGTCTCCACCAGCCGCAATAGGACCGATCCGAACCCACTTCGTTAGGGTCACGGGGGTCTGCTGGAGCCGAGTCTGGGCAAGAGCTACTTATTCATTTGTCCGTTTGAGTGAAAACTGCCGCTCAGCCGCTGCAGAGGGACAACATGTCCTCACATCGTCCCGAAGCGTCCTCCACATCTTCAGACACGCGTTTAAGCCGCTGCAGATCCAGATTCGTCTTCTCAATCGTACTTGACGCTTGTCCTTTAAAAGCCCAGTGCAGAACAATAAGCTCTTTTACTCCTCTGAATGACCCTTTTAAAGCGTTTTCATCGGTCTGTCGCTGACGTGACTCAGTTTGATGCTTTGAGACGAAGAGCTTAGAGTTAAAAAGAAGCCACTGAGGGGAAATTAGTAGCCGCAACCTCTTAGTGATGTTCTTTAAGCCTCTTTCTGATGACGGCCCGGCAGTGCTGCAGTTCAGGAGTTTGGCCAGCAGATGTCACCGTTGTAACAGAAGAGCTCTCAGGCTCTTCCTCTCTCTCTCTCTCTCTCTCTCTCTCTCTCTCTCTCTCTCTGGAGAAACTTTCCTGTGCAGTTTTTTCACCCAGGTGCCCGACCCTCCTGGACGACTGAACTGCGTCGCTGTCTGGGCGATGCATCGGTCTGTTTTACCTCCGCCAGGAGAGTTTTTCCCTCCAGCTATCTGGCAGGCTGCCCCGTGGAGAGGATGAGTGGAGAGATGGAGAGAACGGAGCGGAGGAGAGGAGGGAGCATTTTAAGGTCTGGTACCACTCCAGGGAGGGAAACATGTCTGCTGCTGAGGCTGTTGCCATGACAATGGTTAAAACCGCTGTTACGTTTGTAACCGTGACACGAGACCTGTGAGCTAAAAACAGGAACTCAGTGATGCAGGAGCACGTTCACGCACACACATTCACGCACATTCACACACACACATTCATGCACACACATTCATGCACACACATTCACACAAACACATTCACACACACACATTCACGCACACACATTCATGCACACACATTCACACACACACATTCACACACACACATTCACACACACACACATTCATGCACACACATTCACGCGCAGGGCAACATCCTGGATGTTTCAGCGTGTGTTATTTTGGACAAAGAAAGTGTGAGTTTCAGTCTAAGAAAAGTTCAGGGCTGCTTAGATCATCTCCGTTCATCCGTCTGGTTCAGCTGGTGGAGGATCCTCCAGGTTGATAAAATCAGCAGTGTCACAAGTGAGGTGTGAATAGATGGATGGATGAATAGATTAATGTATAGATGGATGGATGTAGTGCTGGGCGATATGGAAAAAATCATATATCACGATATGGACTATTTTATATCACGATAACGATATATATCACGATATACCATAATAAAGTATGTTTTCAGTTATTCTCTGAAAAGTTTGACAAAAATTTCATTGCTTACTTTTCAACTTTATTTTGAAAAGACATTTAGCTGAACTGTCACAAACATACATTTTAGTGCAGCAAAAACAGGTAGGTACAGAGGTACAGTAGCTTTCACATTTTTTTTTTTAAAGTGCACAACAGTTTCTGAGAGGAAAAACACATTTTTGCACTGAAGTTCAGCTATAAAAAATAAACACAAATTATTTTTCAACTTTCTGAAATCTGTAACCTTGTAGTGCAAAGTTTGCAAACCAATATAAAGTGTCTAAAGTAAACATCAGGGTTGAAGAGAACTCTGTTTAAGGCATTAACCATGAATAAAAGTGCAAACATAAAAGGCTACTTTGTAGAAGTAGATATGATTCTATCAAATTTATCGTTGCAGGTTATTTAATTACATATTTGCTGTAATAATTGATAAAATTAGGTTAGAAACGATAGAAACGATAGAAAAGAAATGGCACGATACACACTTTTATATCGTACTCATGATATGTATCATCATATTGCCCAGCACTAGATGGATGGATGGTTGGATGAGTGGATGGATAGATGGATGGATTGATTAACGGATGGATGGGTGAATGTGTGGATGGATGAATGGATGGATAGATGGATGGAAAGATGGTTGGATGGATGGATGGATGGATGGTTGGATGCGTTTGTAACCGTGACACCTGTGAGGTAAAAACAGGAACTCAGTGATGCAGGAGCATGTTCACACACACACATTTACACACAGAGCAACATCCTGGATGTTTCTGTGTTTTTTGGACAAAGAAAGTGTGAGTTTGACCGAATCTGTTGCGCAAAGATTCTTTGAGTTCGGAGGAGAAGCAGCTGATGTTGGTCCGCTGTGCTTCTGTTCCCAGTTGAGATGAGAATGAGTGCAGCAGAGGTCACGAGGTCATCACGACCGCTGAAACGTTGCATCCGTGTCTGTCGTCGAGCTTCACTTCATTCCTTTGGTAACCTTTGTTCAACCAGGGAGAAGAAAAATAAAGCCTCCTGAGATTTAAATCGCTTTTTTAAGAGATTGCGTTATAATCCAAAACGACCCACGTTAAGATCTGAAATGACTTCAGATGTTTTGCAGCTGTAACCGTGTAAAATGATCCCATAAAGAGACTTAAGCGGTGGTGGGGGGGGGGGGCTCTTCTCTGCAGAAACGCTTGTATTTCTGCAGCAGCTCTGCCAGAGGCTTCCTTCCAAACGTAGCTGCTCCAAGGCTCAGACGAAAATACAACAGCAGATGTGATGCTGTGATTGGCTGATTCAGGGGGCGTAATCGGGCTGAGAAAAGTTCAGGGCTGCTGAGATTGTCTCGTGTCTCATGCTTCGTGTTTCTCACTGATTTGGTCTTTGCGTGCAGATGAAAAGACTGGAAGAGGCGCTGCTGCATCACGGACACCTGTCCATCACTCTGAGGCAGCGCTGCATCACGGACACCTGTCCATCACTCTGAGGCAGCGCTGCGTCACGGACACCTGTCCATCACTCTGAGGCAGCGCTGCATCACGGACACCTGTCCATCACTCTGAGGCAGCGCTTCATCACGGACACCTGTCCATCACTCTGAGGCAGCGCTGCAGCATCACAGACACCTGTCCATCACTCTGAGGCAGCGCTGCATCACAGACACCTGTCCATCACTCTGAGCAGCGCTGCATCATCACAGACACCTGTCCATCACTCTGAGGCAGCGCGCTGCATCACACAACACCTGTCCATCACTCTGAGGCAGCGCTGCTGCATCACGGACACCTGTCCATCACTCTGAGGCAGCGCTGCATCACGGACACCTGTCCATCACTCTGAGGCAGCTGCTGCATCACACGGACACCTGTCCCATTCACACTCTGAGGCAGCGCTGCTGCATCACGGACACCTGTCAATCACTCTGAGGCAGCGCTGCATCACG
Organism: Hirundichthys speculiger; assembly: GCA_018398805.1. NCBI lineage: Eukaryota > Metazoa > Chordata > Actinopteri > Beloniformes > Exocoetidae > Hirundichthys > Hirundichthys speculiger. The sequence continues at coordinate 381,426 of JAGFBZ010000341.1, read as the reverse complement.
GACACCTCACTCTGAGCAGCGCTGCTGCATCACGGACACCTGTCAATCACTCTGAGGCAGCGCTGCTGCATCACGGACACCTGTCCATCACTCTGAGGCAGCGCTGCATCATGGACACCTGTCCATCACTCTGAGGCAGCGCTGCATCACATGGACACCTGTCCATCATCACTCTGAGGCAGCGCTGCATCATGGACACCTGTCCATCACTCTGAGGCAGCGCTGCATCACGGACACCTGTCCATCACTCTGAGGCAGCGCTGCTGCATCACGGACACCTGTCCATCACTCTGAGGCAGCGCTGCATGCATCACAGACACCTGTCCATCACTCTGAGACAGCGCTGCAGCATCACGGACACCTGTCCATCACTCTGAGGCAGCGCTGCTGCATCACGGACACCTGTCCATCACTCTGAGGCAGCGCTGCTCACAGACACCCTGTCCATCACTCTGAGGCAGCGCTGCATCCAGACCCTGTCCACACTCTGAGGCAGCGCTGCTGACACCACCTGTCCATCACTCTGAGGCAGCGCTGCATCACGGACACCTGTCCATCACTCTGAGGCAGCGCTGCATCACGGACACCTGTCCATCACTCTGAGGCAGCGCTGCATCACGGACACCTGTCCATCACTCTGAGGCAGCGCTGCACATCACGGACACCTGTCCATCACTCTGAGGCAGCGCTGCATCACGGACACCTGTCCATCACTCTGAGGCAGCGCTGCATCACGGACACCTGTCCATCACTCTGAGGCAGCGCTGCATCACGGACACCTGTCCATCACTCTGAGGCAGCGCTGCTGCATCACGGACACCTGTCCATCACTGAGGCAGCGCTGCATCACGACACCTGTCCATCACTCTGAGGCAGCGCTGCTGCATCACGGACACCTGTCCATCACTCTGAGGCAGCGCTGCTGCATCACAGACACCTGTCCATCACTCTGAGGCAGCGCTGCATCACAGACACCTGTCCATCACTCTGAGGCAGCGCTGCAGCATCACAGACACCTGTCCATCACTCTGAGGCAGCGCTGCATCACGGACACCTGTCCATCACTCTGAGGCAGCAGCGCTGCAGCATGGACACCTGTCCATCACTCTGAGGCAGCGCTGCTGCATCACAGACACCTGTCCATCACTCTGAGGCAGCGCTGCTGCATCACGACACCTGTCCATCACTCTGAGGCAGCGCTGCATCACGGACACCTGTCCATCACTCTGAGGCAGCGCTGCATCACGGACACCTGTCCATCACTCTGAGGCAGCGCTGCAGCATCACAGACACCTGTCCATCACTCTGAGCAGCGCTGCATCACACACCTGTCATCATCTGAGGCAGCGCTGCATCACGGACACCTGTCCATCACTCTGAGGGCAGCTGCTGCATCACGGACACCTGTCCATCACTCTGAGGCAGCGCTGCGTCACGGACACCTGTCCATCACTCTGAGGCAGCGCTGCTGCATCACGGACACCTGTCCATCACTCTGAGGCAGCGCTGCTGCATCACGACACCTGTCCATCACTCTGAGGCAGCGCTGCGCATCACGGACACCTGTCCATCATCTGAGGCAGCGCTGCGCATCACAGCATGTCATCACTCGAGGCAGCGCTGCTGCATCACAGACACCTGTCCATCACTCTGAGGCAGCGCTGCTGCATCACAGACACCTGTCCATCACTCTGAGGCAGCGCTGCTGCATCACGACACCTGTCCATCACTCTGAGGCAGCGCTGCTCACGGACACCTGCATCACTTGAGGCAGCGCTGCTCAGCACGCGACACACCTGTCCATCACTCTGAGGCAGCGCTGCACATCACAGACACCTGTCCATCACTCTGAGGCAGCGCTGCTCAAGCACCTGTCCATCTGAGGCAGCGCTGTCCATCACTCTCACTCTGAGGCAGCGCTGCTGCATCACGGACACCTGTCATCACTCTGAGGCAGCGCTGCATCACGACACCTGTCCATCACTCTGAGGCTGCAGCATCACGGACACCTGTCCATCACTCTGAGGCAGCGCTGCATCACGGACACCTGTCCATCACTCTGAGGCACGCGCTGCATCACGGACACCTGTCCATCACTCTGAGCGGCTGCTGGCATCCACGACACCTGTCCATCACTCTGAGGCAGCGCTGCATCACGACACCTGTCCATCACTCTGAGGCAGCGCTGCATCACGACACCTGTCCATCACTCTGAGAGGCGCGCTGCATCACGGACACCTGTCCATCACTCTGAGGCAGCGCTGCATCACGGACACCTGTCCATCACTCTGAGGCAGCGCTGCATGACACCTGTCCATCAATCTGAGCAGCGCTGCATGCATCTGTCACGGACACCTGTCCATCTCTGAGGCAGCTGCATCACGACACTGTCCATCACTCTGAGGCAGCGCTGCTGCATCACGGACACCTGTCAATCACTCTGAGGCAGCGCTGCATCACGGACACCATCACTCTGAGGCAGCGCTGCACACGGACACCTGTCCATCACTCTGAGGCAGCGCTGCAGCGAACCGAACCTCGTGCGGCCGCGTCCACATTGAAGCACGTGTGCCTCGCAGCGCTGCGACATGTGGACATGAATATGCATGACGGCGGGCGGAAGTGACACGTGGCCTTTTCAGCCGTGAAGTTTCTGAGCGCGTCCTGTACGGGAACGACGCTCGCTTTTAATTACTGAGGAGCGGGAGGAGCCAGCTGCAGATCTGCAGGCGCTGCGGCGACGCCGCGGCTGCGACGAGCGGGCAGATGTTGTTTTTGTGCAGAGGAAATGACCCCCGTTAAAACGCCCGCAGGGTTAATCATTAACTCAGCTTTATCACCTTCTGTGGAGGGAAACCTGCTCTCTGACTCTCGATCTGTGACCTCACAGGTCATATTTTTTCTCCTGAACACGCCGCCCGTCGCTCACTGCTGTGGAAAAAAATAACTATATTTATTTAAACCATCAGGAGACGATCATAAATCTAGTTCAGGACTGAGGGGAAACACTTGAAACAATAAAGGCTTGGCAATGACTAGATTTTAGTGAATTTCGATATCTATTGCATGCAAAGGGCTCACACATGCACAGCATCCGCTCTCCTTCAGCCAGTCCAAGCCAGAGGAGGTCCATGGAGGTCCGTTGTGGTCCATGGTGGTCCGTGGTGGTCCGTGGTGGTCCGTGGAGGTCCATGGAGGTCCATGGAGGTCCATGGAGGTCCGTGGAGGTCCGTGGAGGTCCATGGTGGTCCGTGGTGGTCCGTGGTGGTCCATGGAGGTCCATGGAGGTCTGTGGTGGTCAGGTGGTCTGGTGGTCATGGAGGTCTGTCAGGTCTGGAGGTCAAAAAAAAGCTCAGCTGTCAAAAAAAAAAGCTCTAAATTATGCACAAATTTGTGGATTAATATTAATTTATCTGAACCAGAATTTAAGTGTGTTCATTTCTGCCGCAAAGCTGCTGCCCCCTGGTGGTCATTGGATGATCTGCAGCGTCCCCCTGCTCTCACAGCAGGGGGACGCTTGCAGATCAGATCCCTTTTTTTTTTCTGGTTAATGGGGACCGGCGCCCCCCCCCCCCCCCCGCGTAAATCATCAAGAGCCCCCCCCTGAGCCTCAATGTCTTTAAAATGTTTAAAACCCCCAAAAAAGTAGCGAAACAAGACAAAGGTTCAACTGTGGTCTTTCTGTTTCCTTCACAGCCTCTGGTCTCTGAACCGTAGTAAACAAACCACTGGTATTGTGCTGTCTTTGGCTCGTAATTAGCGGCTAACACGCTAACAACAACAAAAGAAAAAGTCCGGTTTTCTCTGCATGGAACGGGAACTTTATTCTGGCGCTGCAGGAACTTGTAACATCACACAGGTTGTATTGTTGGGCTCCTGTCGGTTGACGTCCGCGTGGAGGTGAAGCTGGACGCCTGAAGGGATTT
>JAGFBZ010000341.1:157500-372500 GCA_018398805.1 Hirundichthys speculiger | reverse complement strand
TATCAGCGCTGCGTTTCCTGTACCGTACTTTTCCGGGCTACTATTTGTCCGCCACGCTTTAAACCATGAGGCTTATACAGAGAATGAATGTTTTCTTCAGCCCTCAGGGGGCGCTCTAACAGGAAGTGCAAAACCAAAAAACAAACCCAGTAGTTAAAAGGCTATTCTGTTTTTGTTCAGTAGCCTATGTTGGCTATGCTACTCTACATTCATTTTGTGAGCATCAATACCTGTCATTATTGGACAAACTGATTAATCCAGGTGTGTCTGAACATTGTAGCTACTCAGACACACCTGGATTTTCCGGATGTCTTTGCTGTGAGGGGGGGTTTCTAGGGGTGCTCCAACAAGGGTACCTAACGATTTGATTCGATTTCGATTATGGGAGCTTTCGATTCTTCGATTCTTCTATTCTAACGATTGTCCATTCGATCCGATTATTGGCGCCACGATTCTTCGATTATTGCGATTTTTAATACATTTTTCCATATAAGATTGATTTTGTCTTCATCTGTAGCTACATTTGTAAATAACTAGCCTATCAATTATAACTCGGTTCCTCTGTAACTACACTCAATAAGTAAATAACAAGGTTTTTTAAACATTTGACTTGTATTTTAAGACTGAAAATATTTTATTTTATGATTGTTATGTAAACATTTGCACTTTGACCTACTTAACTTTGACTCACCAACTTCCATCCGTTCTTGTCCGACGTGAGCACAAAATGCGCTGTTATAGTAACGAAGGATTTGGTGGTAACTGAGGCCCACGCATCACATGTGAGCGCTAGCCTGCTCGCCTTCTTCAAGGACGCCAGGACGTCTGCTTTGGTTTCGTCGTAGAGGTGGGGGATTTCTTTCTCTGCGAAGTGTTTTCGGTGAGGGAGTTTGTAGTGCGGCTCCATGGTGCGCACCGCTAACCGAAACCCCCTGTTGTTAACTACTGAATACGGGCGTAAATCCGTTGCAATGAAAGTAGCTGTTGCTTTTGTAATGCTCTTCGCCTTCTGCGAGTTCTTGGGAAGTTTGGAGACAGTCTCCAGGATGGTCCTCTGTGTGGCGGGCACGATTGGAGGATCCTTCTCCGTTTCCGGATGAAAGCGTACAAGGTGCTGCCTCATGTTTTATTTTTGCTTTGCGGATCTTGCAAATCGCATAAGTCTTGTCCGTTGTCTCGTTTGCTCCCTGATAAATAAATCCGAAGCATCGCCACACGGATGCAGTCAGCCCCGGTGGCGAGTGAATCTGCCGCTCTTCGGAGGCTGCTAACGTTGCCATTTTGCAAAGGAAGTGCTCTGTTTGTTGTGGTCCCACTCAAACACGCGCGTTACGTTTCCGGTTACGTGCTTTTTGTTCCGGTCTTGCGGCAAAGCGTCGACTTGAATTTTATTTTATTTTATTTTTTTAAACATCGACATTCATTAATCGATGCCAAATCGTCACGTGCCGCGTCGCGATGCATCGCCACATCGATGAATCGCAGCCACCCTTAGTGGTTTCAGTACACAGGAGGAGGAAAAATCAGTTCAGGTGTGTGAATAAACACTTATGGTACAGAATCTTTCGCTGTAAATATCTTATTTCTCAGCCTGGATACCGGCGGCTTATAGTCCGGTGCGGCTTATATGTGACAAAATGTATATTTCGTTTATATTTTAATGGGTGCGGCTTATATTCAGGTGCGGCTTATAGTCCAGAAAATACGGCAATTGAGCCTGGCAGTTGAAGACAAACCCGCTACAAAATAGCGAGATTTTGATATATCTCTTCAGGTAACACTTAAACGGACATGGTCTTTTGATTGACAGCTGGTTAGTGGCTAGCTTTCGTCTCTTTAGCTGCTTAGCAAAGCAGCACCTTCTGTCGTGCTGTTAGCTGCACTGAGAGTTGGCCTGGACAGAGGAGGCTTCGTCTGTCCTCCAGGTCCCAGTGCTGGTCAGGATAAAATGGCGGAAAATGCCGTAGAGTAAAGTACGGCAGCATTTGATGGACCGATCGATTCTGGACCAGGCAGTGTGGACATCTCCTACGTCTCATATAACTGAAGGAACTGTCCACCTGTGGTCCTCACCTGGAAATGCCGTCTCCTGTAAACGTTTAGCAAACAACAGCGAGGTTCACCGGGATGGAGAACATGTTCCATCGTCGATCCTCGAAAACGTCCGGTGAAGCTCCTCCTCTCCAGCGTCCGGAGGATGCGACCACGCGAAGAAACCCCGCCCTCTATGACATCACGGCGAGGCAGCGTTTGAGGGGAAACTCTCCGAAAGGGGAATCGTCCTCAGCTCTCGGAGCGCAGTGACGCTAAAACATACGTGCACCCCGTCCTCTGGGTCACGTCTGCCGTTGTGATGAGACCGCAGGTGAGTCAGGAGAGCGTCACGCGTTCGCCCATGATGCTTTTCTCTCAGTCGTCACGGACGTGATATTTTAAATCTTTTTATTTTGTCCATGACACAACACTTAACCAGCACAAAAGACGTCTGCTTTGATTTGATGCTGAAATTGTCCGTTATAAGAGTCGTTGTTGTTTCTGGACCGACGACGACCCTCTTGGCTCTAACAGCGAACTCTGCAGCTGCTCTGTCAGATCCGGGTTTGTCTTTTTTTTTTTTTTTTTAACTCTTGTTACCGACTCAAAGATGAGAGCCTGTAAAAAAAAAAGGATGGTTGGAAACTCATGGGAGCGCAGAAACAGACCACCACACCACTAATTAAGAGGTGTTTCACAACCATCCCTCCGTTTCCAGGAAACAATCGGATCTTCTTTTGGGCCGAGGTAGTTTTCAGTGGGTCTCTGCTCGTCTGCTGCTGGTTTACTCCGGCCTTCTTCCTGCCGGGACCTATGGGAGGATTTAGGAGGAATGTGGAGCCCCTTCCTCTGCTGTTTGCATTTTTTGGAATCGGACCACGTTTTCCAAGAACGCGATGTTCTCCAGGCGGTCGTGAGGCCGAGTACCGCACGGAGAGAAAACGGCAGAACCTTCTACATGCTTCAAGATGAGGTGATATAGGATCCATGCAGTTTGTTGTATTCATTTTTTATTTTTATTATTTTCCATTTGTTGTGACTTTTTTCTCAGGAAGGCCGGTCTTTAACCTGAACCTGTTAACAGACACAGACGAGGCGGTAAACAGCGACTGAGATATAAACAGACCACTATGGCCGCACTAGAACAATACGCCGATGTTACTGAGCAGTTGTTCGAAGCTGGTACTGTATATTTTTATATGTATTTTTTTCATCATGTATGTATGTATATGTGTGTATGTACAGTCATGGAAAAAATTATTAGACCACCACACCATTTTTTCTTCTTCACTTTCTTGTTCATTTTAATACCTGGTACAACTAAACGTCATCATGTGACTAAAACACAGTAAAAAGAAAACACTGAATGCATAAAAGCAGTGTTTTTGGCAGTACAACGCCATAGCTATTGATGTAAAAACTTAAGTGATTTAGGTTATAATCAAGAAAACCATGGAAAATGGTAAGATATCAGCTCTTAAATAAAACTCTTATGAGCAATCTTTGTGGTTATCGTTATGTTTGTCCAAACAAATGTACCTTTAGTTGTACCAGGCATTAAAATGAACAAGAAACTGAAGAAAACAAGGGTGGTCTAATCATTTTTTCCATGACTGTATTTCTTACAGGTTTTTATGTCATTTCATGTATTATTTATAATTTATAAAAAATAATGTTTGAATTTTGGGGGGCTCAGAACGGATTTGGGCATTTACATGGAAAACACATCTCTACTTAAGAAATTTTCAGGTTACGAAGCTACTTCCAGAACCAATTAATTTCAGTAGAGGTAGCATTGTATAAATATATGAATGCACACATAAATACATACTTTTTGCCTATGAATGAATTAAAGAATAAATAAATAAATAAGAAACATAATTGGACATGAAATGAAGAATAAAAATATGTCTCACATGCCCATTTTTTTCCATGACTGTATATATATAATTATTTTTTTATTTTAGACTGTACGGTGTTAACACTGATGGATAGGTGGAGGCGTAGTTATAAGCCCAGTTGGGTTTTCTGCCTCTCTCTGCACTTGTACTATTGTATTTTTTAATATTATAATGTATTTTTTTGCTGTGATGTGCAAAACAAATAAATAAATAAATAAATAAACCACCCTAGATTTTAATGCATTACATTACAAACATTGCATATTTTATAAGAGATTATCTACCATTTCCATGTTTTATTATATGTTGCTAAAAATGCTATGATGTTTTATCTCTTTTAGCCAGGTATGAACAAGAAAATGAAGAAAAAATGGTAATAGACTGCTTTGCCTCTTTGAAAAGCAAGTACGTGTCCGCCATCCTCCACAGATCCTGAAAAGTAACGCTATAATGTGGACGCTGCTCGAAACGCAACGCAGAGACCGACTGACCTTCGAGAAAAAAGTCATCAACTTCCGGGTCACAACAAATCGAAAATGATAAAAATCAAAAATGAATATGACAAAAATTCCTTCTATTTTTTTAACCTTCAGAACAAAATCAAAACATCGAAAAACAGCCTATTAAAGTGAAATAAAGGCTCGTTATCCGCTTTTACGATTTTGGATTCCAAATCGGATATGAAATGAGCGAATGATAAGCTGATAAGCCATCAGCCTGTCTCTGCCCTGTAGACGGCGTGCCTTTTTGATTAACAACGTCTTAATCCCTGTTTAGGTTTTTGTGTTTAATTACCGACGTGCCCAGCGGACGGTATAAAAGGGCTGTTATGTTAATTTAGAGGCTGAGTCAAACACTCAGCAGCTGATTTGATGACTAATCTGTGCACGGGGCTCGCCGGTGCACGCCTCCGTAGTGTGTGTGTGTGTGCGTCATTATGCATTCATGTGTATAAAGGGAGTGAGGTTGGTGCAGAGACTGACAGCCGTTCAGTCCAGCCCGAGGCAGGAAGCTGTCAGGACAGTCTGTCCGGATGGACTCATGCTTTAACGACTCATCTTCCTCACTTAATTTCATCTTCGTTCTCGGATCCTTCCTGTTACACGATAGCTGCACTGCACTCGTTCACGTGTTTCTCCGTCGCTGCTCGTGATTGAATTGGTGGAACTGCTGGTCTCCGCCTCTTTTTTTCCTGATGTGTTGCTTGTCAGCTCGGGTCATCCTCTCGCCGTCCCCCCCGATGGACCGACTTCATCCGCTGTGTGCAGTTTGCAGCCGTCCTTCACACGCCCCCGTTACACCTTTCAGGACCAGCGCACACAGCACTCACTTCGACCCCCATTACTCCTCTGTTACAACCAGACAAGGTGTCGCAGCAGCACAACAGCCACTAAATAAAATCCGTTCCGCCACCATGGAGGGAATAAAGGCGCTACAGAGGCGCACGGAACCGACTGTGTCAAAGATGTGATGTGTGAACACTGCAAAAAAAGGTGGTCTTCAAACAAGATAAAAACGCTACAACTAAGGAAAAAGGTTCTCAAAACGAGTGAAAAAATCTGTTCGAGCAGCAAGATAATTTCACTTGGTAAGATTTCTTAAATTAAGATTCTAGAGAACACTTGTTTCTAGATTTAAGAAAGGTATAATTTGTTATTTAATCTTAAAACAAGATTTATTTTGATGAGGAGAGGAGATGAGGAGGAGGAAAAAACATAAAACATCTTAATTTAAGTGTTAATTGTCTCATTTTAGGATTCCCTGCCTGTTTGAGACAAAAAAGTAAAAATTTACTTGATATAAGATTATACTGAGACTTAAAATAAGAAAGTAATTATTAAAACAAGAAAAAATATCTAACGCTTCTAAATTTAAGTTTTTTTTTTCTTGGTAAGAACCAAATAATTTGCAGTGAAGCTTTTCGTATGAGACGGGGGTGTCAGACTCATTTTTTAGATTGACAGCATGAATGTAACAAAATGCAATGTAATTCAAAATAAATTAAACTACACTTGAATATATTTTTAAATAACGGTTTCTGTATTTATTATGCATTCAAGTTTCAAATATTTAACTCATTATTATATTAAACTCAGGGTTTGTGGTCGTAAACCTGCTCTTGCACAGGTGACATGTCTAAAGAGTCCGTTGCCATGGTAACGGACAGAAGCGGAAGTGATTCTTTGTTTTTCTTGTGGGCTAAATTTAGCATACTTAGCTCCGTGTTTGCTGTCAAAATGCAGACTGACACCGCCTCATAACACAAAAAACATATTGTTTTTTCACCTTGAGATACAAACTTGTATTCATTTTCCCATCATTCATGAAACTGCCTTCCTTGTGCATCATTTTTTCTTTTCTTGGACATGTTGGGGTTAGTTTGTAGTGGTTTTTTTGAAGTCCATCAGTTCTGAGATACCATTATCGTTGTGGGTAACGATGAAATGCATTGTGGGAGATGTAGTTTATTGTTAATATGCGGTTTAAAGCGGCGTAAGCTTATATTAAGTCTTATAATATTGGTTTAATATGTGAGCCAATAATGCACAAGCTCTTGAGGGCCACATAAAATGACGTGGCGGGCCACATTTGGTCCGCGGGCCTTGTGTTTCACACATGTGGTACAAGACATACCAGCTACTACAGACGAGGCTCAGTGCTTTTTACCTCTTAAAAATATGTTGGCATGATCTTTTTAACTCACGTTTAACTAGCAGGCTTAGAAGTGACGAATCCCAGATGCTGGTTCGGCGTGCGGGTCGTTAAGAAGCTCGTGCAGAGCCGTTCGTTTGAATCAGGTGTGTTGTGGCGGGAAACATCTAAGACGAGCAGGACAGCGGCCGTCCAGGACTGGAGATGTTCTCCACACGTTTCTGAATCCATGAAGGGAAGCGCTCACGCTCCAAAGTCATTTCATTCTTTTAATAGACTGAAAGAAAGTGGAAGAGCAATGAATAAATGAAAGAACGAAGGGAATGAGTGAGTGGAAAATGGCTCGAAACGAAGAAGAGAAGAAAGAGAAGATTCTCTTTATTGTCATTGTCACAAGTACAACGAAAAGTAAGGTGCAGGCCTTCAGTAGAGTGCACTATAGATAAAAAAATGTAAACAATATAATATATAAAACCGATAAAAAAAAAACAAAAAAAAACAATATAAAAGCAATATAGAAAACAATATACAGACTTACAAAGTCTAGGTAACGGCAGACATATTCAGTAAACATGGTTTACTAATGCGTGGTAAAACGTCAACCGGGAGGTAATTGTGCAAGTGTGCAGGTGTTTATTACACAGAGGTAGTGCAGTTGTAAATGGAGACAGTGATATAAAATAAATAAAATAAAATAATGCACATTTTTCAGTTTTTCAGTTGTGCTCTTAGAACAACTGAACAATGCACATTATTCAGTTGTTCTAAGAGGCAGAATTATTGACACTAGAGGTCACATGTTCCTGTCGTCCTCGCCCACCAATTATCCCCTGAACCTCATTATCTGGGCGCACTTTATCGGGGAAACCCAGGTCATCCACTCGTTTAATTGGACGGGGCCCTGGCCCCATGTAGGATGAACGGCCAGTCATCTCAAAGGTCGCATCGCAGAGCAAAATGGAAAATGGCTGAATGGTGATTGGGACGTTGCAACGCACAGACACGGGGACGGACGCAGGACGGGCTGACTGATGGGCGTTTTTAAGGCTGTGCTAGTCGGTTGCTTGGCAGTTAACCCCGCTGAAGTTCATGGTCACATCACTGAAGGTCAGCGGCCCGGTTATCAGGGACGGTACATAATTAAAACCAGCCACTGTGTGCTAATGCAGCAGAAAGAGCAGCTTTTTAAAGAGCAGCAGAAATTTATGTGCAGCGTAACAGCGGGGGGGGGGGGTGGGGGGGGGGGGGGGTTGTTGTTGTTGCAGTTTTTTGGTTTCATAATGGTTTAATGATAGGATGCTCTTTCCAGACTAACTTGGAGTTATAAAAATGTCAGCATACGTGTTGGATGGCTGGATGGGCTGCACATACATGCTGTTTGAGAACACACTCCTAATACACATCACCATGGAAGTAGAGCCGGTTGTGTGTGTGCGTGTTTGTGTGTGCGTTCGCGGTGCTGCGTGCCAGTTTTTGTAGAGCAATCTGAAGTCAGCGGAGCATGGCGGGTCGGAGCTGAATGCCAAGACGGGGATTAGAGAGGAGTCAAAGACATTAAACCGTGCAATCACTTCAACTTGTGACCTTCAACGAGCACAAATGCCCCGTAGAGTGGCGGGCACGATGGCGGGATTACCGTGTGACTGATGGGGGTCAGCTGATCAGACGCTGATCCTCCACGCAATGCTGCGCAGAGTGAACCCTTGAGGCCTGGCGCTCGTTTGCTCAAGTGAGAAAATCCAGAACATTTGCGGTGAGTTGGGAGGGTCATGGAGAGTCTTCCTTATCCACCAGAGCTGGTCGTGGTGTTCCACAGGGTTAGGTACTTGGGCCATTGTTTTTCCCTCCATGCATGCTTCCATTCGGTGCTATTATTAGACAGCACTGCATACAAACGACTACAGACATGTCGTAGTGACATGAAGTAAGTCTCTTGTCTCATCTCAGGTGTATCGTCACGTTCCAGTAAGTCGTTTGTGTCAGCTTCAGCTGAGCGTCGTTGTCTTTTGATTCATAAAAACAATCTCATTGTACTTGTGTAAATAGTGGCCCAATAAAGATCTCCAGTCTTTGCAAAACCTTTTGGTGCGCACTTAATCCACCTTCACGTATCAAGGCCCTGAAAATGGCCCTGATGCAGCCAAGGTTATTATCGTTAACGAAAACGAATGAAATAACGAAAACTAGAATTGAAAAAAACATTTTCGTTAACTGAAATAAAATTAAAAAGAGGGTTTTTAAAAAAACTATAACTAACTGAAACTGTATTACGTGTTTATAAAACGAACTAAAATTTACTATAACAATGTCAAGAACATTCGTTTTCATGTCTGTAATTTTTTTCCTCATAAACGTTTGAAATCTATTAACTTCGCTTTGCCATACTACAACAACCACAAAAAAAAACAAAACCAAAAACAAAAAAATAAAAATAAAGTGATCATCAGTGATGGCTGCGGCAAAAGTTGGGAGAAAGCGTCTCAGTCCTATTTGGGATTTCTTTGACTATGACTGTGTTAACGATAAAAATAAGTGCCTTGTTGTAGAAGCAGGTGATACAATGTGTGGAATACTTCTGAAGTCCATTTGAAAAGCTCACACAAGGAGGCTAACCAAGACTAGCTGGATAAGCTAGCCTAAGCTAGCCCCCTGGAAAGAAGGCTAACCAAGACTAGCTGGATAAGATAGCCTAAGCTAGCCCACTGGAAAGAAGGCTAACCAAGACTAGCTGGATAAACTAGCCTAAGCTACCCCTCTGGAAAGAAGGCTAACCAAGACTAGCTGGATAAGCTAGCCTAAGCTACCCCTCTGGAAAGAAGGCTAACCAAGACTAGCTGGATAAGATAGCCTAAGCTAGCCCACTGGAAAGAAGGCTAACCAAGACTAGCTGGATAAACTAGCCTAAGCTACCCCTCTGGAAAGAAGGCTAACCAAGACTAGCTGGATAAGCTAGCCTAAGCTACCCCTCTGGAAAGAAGGCTAACCAAGACTACCTGGATAAGCTAGCCTAAGCTAGCCCCCTGGAAAGAAGGCTAACCAAGACTAGCTGGATAAGCTAGCCTAAGCTAGCCCCCTGGAAAGAAGGCTAACCAAGACTACCTGGATAAGCTAGCCTAAGCTAGCCCCCTGGAAAGAAGGCTAACCAAGACTACCTGGATAAGCTAGCCTAAGCTACCCCCTGGAAAGAGAAGCTGCAGCTGCAGGCCAGTCAGCGTTGGGAAGGAACGGGAGAGAACAGCAACTATAATGGACTGTTTCCATGGAGACCAGATAGCTGCTGGTCAGTAAATACGCAGGAACACCACAAGCGGGAAGATGCATTGATAAATATGTTTATTGAGACCAGAATGTAAACACGACTATGTGATTCGATAGCCTTCAAAAAGTTCAGTGCTTCACTCCGACTAAAAATTACAACCCTAATTTATAAACTAAAACTAACACTGAAACTAATAAAAACTAAACTAAGTATTTCAAAACAAAAATGAATAAACTAGCAAAACTGCTCTAAAAATTTGGAAAAACTAAACTAAAAAATAAATAAAAACTAATGGAAAATCCAAAACCATTATAACCCTGGATGCAGCTGTCAATCAAAAGGAGGAGGGAATTTCATAGCAGCTCAGGTTTTACTGTATTATGGACTGTTACACCTCGGTACTTTTGAATCAGTTAATTTTCTTTGTTGCTACTTTTTTAAGGGAAGAATATCATTATTGCGCATGCTGTGGAACGGGCGACGTGTCCGACCTCTGGTTGATGCTCCCGCTGTTTGTAATCCCAAAACAACAACAGCAAAACCGGAGAGAAAACAGAGAAGCACAAACAGCAAAATAGTGCAGCTGGTAGCATTAAAATACACTTTCTTGATGCATGGATCAAACAACAGATGTCTTAGTTTCTTTGGAGTCCGCAGCTTAGTGACCTTTATTCCAGGTTGTCCATGATCCTGCTTGGACAGCTCGAGGATTTACCTGTTCGGATGCTCAAAACACATAGTTTTCACAATGACTTCCAAAGGAGTGTATCTAGAGGTGGGCGATACTGAGAATTTTGGTATTGATCTGATACCAAGTAAATACAGGGCCAGTATCGCCGATACCGATACCAATACTTTTTCATATCAAGCTTGATCTATCATGAAACTGCTGACTTTTTGGTGTTTTTGTGATTTTTGGATTATTGTATTAAAACCTAGGATAGAATTTCAGCAAACTTTCGGCAAAAGGAATATTTACACAAAAAGGTTAATTGTGATAAAAAAGTATTTTGCTGTCACCTATAAACAATTTTGTGTAAATTTTCCTTGGAGTTGAATTGTTATGTTTATAATGTCCAACTATTATATCTTTTAATGCTTGTGTAATTTTGTTTGCACTGTGTGCCCTTTCCCGTTGCTTTAACTCTATAAATGTCTCTATTGTGGGATAAATAAAGGATTATCTAATGTTATTTTATCTTAAATAACATATTTCAATGGGATACATGACATGTACTGGGTTATTTCAAGGTCTTAATTAGATTTTTTTTGAGTTGGCTCCAGTAACATGTGACTTAAGTAACATATACTTTGAAAGTTAATATGAATTGATGCTGAAGATGACCACTCTGATCTACCTGGATACTCTCTGTTGGACTGAAAGGCAACGTCAAAAGACGAGACAAGAGAAAAAAAAAGCGAGAGAAAAAAATCTTGAGTATCGATCTTTTTACACGAGTATCATTCGATATCAATACCAGCATTGGTATCGATATTATCGATATTTGGATCGATCTGCCCACCTCTAAGTGTATCACAAAACGTCTCTTCTGTGCTTTGAAGCATATATTTGGGTGTCTGACGTGTCCGAACCAAATCAAAAAGTCCAACGTAACACGGCGCTGTGATGTTGAGTCTTTCATATTTGCGGCGTTCTGTGACATCACACACCCCTTCTGAGTAAAATGATTCAGCAGCCACGTGCCCGACATCACGGCATGAATAATCCCCCCTGAAGGGGTCGAGCAAAGCCTTTCCACCAGTTTTAGAAGATGTCCATCCTGTGGAGGATAAAGGGTGGAGCCAAGCCGAGCGCCTGACTCCGCCCCCTCCGGTAAAACCATGGAAACGGCTGTGATGACAAGCTGAAAAAAAGGCAGTAGCGCTGGTGCGTCGCTGTGGTATTTTGACCAAATCATGTCACAGAGCTCAGCAGACTGTCAGCTTGTGTGTGCGTGCACGTTTGCTGGTTCAGTTAACATGTGCCATCTCCAAATAAAACCCGAGCCCGGGGGTCTCCTGTAAACAGCAGCGGCGCATGTAGGTCACCTGACCGCTGCCACACATTAACGCGGCCTCGGCTACCTCGGCTACATCGCTATCGAACACCGCGGCTGCAGTAACTTGACTCTCTGCCCTTCGCAGCACAGCTCTCCTGAGGTGTCGCCACATCATGTCATGCCATTTCGTGATTTTTGTTGCTGTGTTTGGGATCGCTGCCCCAGTTTCATGCTGAAACTGAAAGCACGAGAATCCAGAACGTTCCGGAGACGTTTGTGGTTCGCTCAGCGACTGAAAGGTTCCAAATATAGTCATGGAAAAAATTATTAGACCACCATTTTTTCTTCACTTTCTTGTTCATTTTAATACCTGGTACCACTAAACGTCATCATGTGACTAAAACAGGCAGAAAAGAAAACACTGAATGCATAAAAGCAGTGTTTTTGGCAGTACAACGCCATAGCTATTGATGTAAAAACTTAAGTGATTTAGGTTATAATCAAGAAAACCATGGAAAATGGTAAGATATCAGCTCTTAAATAAAACTCTTATGAGCAATCTTTGTGGTTATCGTTATGTTTGTCCAAACAAATGTACCTTTAGTTGTACCAGGCATTAAAATGAACAAGAAACTGAAGAAAACAAGGTGGTCTAATAATTTTTTCCATGACTGTATATATGCAAAACATCGTAACTGAAGAAGTCCGCGCTTGATTTTCCCCTCGACTGCCACCGACAACATCTGAAACGAGCGCCGTCAGAGCTGAAATGAGGAGCTCCGCCTGGACCCGGTGCTTCTCAGCCAGCCCCTAGTGGTCGTCGGAGGAACTGCAGCCATTCCCGTCTCAACCTGGCAGAGGTTGGCCCCGTTCCAGGAGGAGGTTAAAAATAAAAACGGACCGGTGGATCGCCGTGCGGTGGTCACTTGAACACTTGTCCAGAGGCGTCTCCAGTCTTTGTGTCCACCAGGTGTGAGCGTGGCGAGAGTCCCTCCCTGAGCTGAAGCTGCGTGTTGTCGTGTTGAAGCAGGTGAGCGGTTTCTAGTGAGGCGTGTGCGTGTCAGCAGTCTCCAGTAATTGGGTTGAGGGACGTGTGAACGCTGCTCTGCACATTTGTTCTGTTCCACAAAATAACAAGCATGGCTGCAGGTGTTTCCCAGAAGTGGGGGGAGGTGTTTTTCTCTCTCTCTCTCTCTCTCTCTCTCTCTCTCTCTCTTCATTTCTCTGTATGAATTTGTGCGTTTTGTCTTCTTATGAAGTAGCAGATCCACGTCTCTCCGCTGTCGTGAGTCTGAACGTTGACAGAAGGACAATGTGAGGGAATTAAAACGATTTATCTTCAGATCTTTCAGGTGCATTCAGGCTTCCAGCTCATGTGATTATCTTTTTCTCTGCTGCCTTTCCTTCTGTTACTGATCGTTACTGCTAGCATGTCCGACAAACGCCGTTTAGCTGTTCTTAAGTGCTGGGCGATATGGAAAATAAATCATATATCATGATATGGACTATTTTATATCACGATAACGATATATATCATGATATACCATAATAAAGTATGTTTTCAGTTATTCTCTGAAAAGTTTGACAAAAATTTCATTGTTTACTTTTCAACTTTATTTTGAAAGGACATTTAGCTGAACTGTCACAAACATACATTTTAGTGCAGCAAAAACAGGTACAGAGGTACAGTAGCTTTCACATTTTTTTTTAAAGTGCACAACAGTTTCTGAGAGGAAAAACACATTTTTGCACTGAAGTTCAGCTATAAAAAATAAACACAAATTATTTTTCAACTTTCTGAAATCTGTAACCTTGTAGTGCAAAGTTTGCAAACCAATATAAAGTGTCTAAAGTAAACATCAGGGTTGAAGAGAACTCTGTTTAAGGCATTAACCATGAATAAAAGTGCAAACATAAAAGGCTACTTTGTAGAAGTAGATATGATTCTATCAAATTTATCGTTGTAGGTTATTTAATTACATATTTGCTGTAATAATTGATAAAATTAGGTTAGAAACGATAGAAACGATAGAAGAGAAATGGCACGATACACACGATATGTATCGTCATATTGCCCAGCACTACTGTTATTGATAAACCGCGGTTGGCCGTGGATTAGTGGGTGGAGTCAGAGCCGCTCCTACTGGGATGTTGGCGCTTGATTTAACCAAATCCTGGTTTCCGTCTCGTCACTTGAACCGTCCGGGTCTAATCGTTCTGTTCAGAGCTTCCTCTCAGATGATTGACAGCTCAAGCTGTTATGAGTTTTCGCTGCAGCTCCTGGCTTGTTTGTTTAATACCTACCCGCACGAGTATCGTTATCCAGTTTTCATGACAGGTGGACACCTCTCTGGAGGAGTTAGGAAAGAGGACTAACAGACTTTTTGGACGATAGCAACGTAGTTAACCCTTTATAATTGAAAACCAGGTGTCTCTCAGACAGCTGATGAGGTAATTGGGCTGTTAATTAAGCTCGCAGTCACGAATGTCACGTGTAAGCGGATCCATCATAAACTGATCCAAAAGCAGCTTGTTTGGAAACATCCACAGATTTGAAAAGTTGTCCATGAACAAAATGGTCAAGTCTTGCTAAAAGTATCAGTTTTATTCATTAAATGTATTTGAATGTAATCATTCGAACGTATTATGAAAAACAGACAAGTTGACCTCCGTTATCTAGATTTTATCCTGAAGTATTTACACAGGTGAAGGCTAAAGCCTGTCTATAATATGATGGCTGAAACTGTGGCAAAGCTTTGCTTTTTTTCACTTCATTCTCTAAGGATGTCGATCCCTAAAGGGAAGAGCCAGAAGACTTCTGACAGTACGTATGTCCGTGGTTTATATAGGTCGGTATATATGTCACTGTATCAGTTCCCTCCCTGACATGCGTCACTGCTCCAGAAAAGCAGTGGTCGTCACCGCTCATCTCCAAATGGTCCTTCATAGTTCCACCTGACCACCCTGCCACCACTATTTCTTTAGTCATTGCTTATCTGGGACCAGGTCATGGAAAGAAGCTCAGAAGCTCAGTCATCCAGTGTGGGTGGAGCATCTAACCAGTCCAGCCAGTCTTTAATTCAATTCAATTAAACTCAATTCAATTCAATTTTATTTGTATAGCGTCTGTTACAATGTCAGTTGTCTCTAGGTGCTTTAAAGAGACGCAGAGCCTGACCCCCGAATTAAAAATGTAATATTGAATCCTAAACAAGGGTTATGGCAGGTAAAAAAACTCCCACAGAGGGAGAAAAAAACCTTTAAGCCAAACACTAGTAAGGAAAAGGAATCTTCAGAGGAAGCTCATCTCAAGAGCTCATTGTCTTGGTCACGAATATTTCGTACCAAAGGTGGATGTTGGAATGTTGGACTGACTGGTAAGTCAACAGCTTTGCATTTCAGCTCAGCTCTTCCTTCACCACAGCAGACCGGTATCTGCCCATCAATGTCCTGCTCTGCTGTACACCAGTTTGCAAACAAGAGCCCAAGACACTTAGGGCCAGATCTTCAGCCAGATCTGCTTAAGCCGCTATTAAGGGATAGCCAGTAGCGGGAGAGGCGCTCCCTCGCAAAGAACGCAATCTTCCACATTGCTAAACCCGCTATCCCACCTGTGCTACCCGCTTCATTATGCATAGGAGTGGTTAGGGCGGTCCACCTGTTAAACCAATCAGTGCGTCAGTAGCCATTGTCTTTAAGAGCAGGTTGCGCTACCCGCTAACCGCTATGGAGCGTCTTTTCATCCAGATCAGCTCTCGTGTGCAGCTCGTAGACAATTCCTATCGGCTACCTGAATGTCCCAGATAGTTGGTGTCCTCCCAGTAAACATGCTCTGGTCGTCTATGGTTTAACTGGTGAGTAAGCCGTTTAAGACGATCTCTGCTATTTTCTCAGGGGTTCAACTGAGGCCAAATCATGCTTTTTGTACAAGAGTTAATTCAAGAGGTAGAGACGTTTGTGCACGTCCACATGCGACCAGGTGGACATGCAACCCTAAACCCACGATCGTAAGATACCAAGTTTGTGGAAAGGGCAAAAGACACGCCCATTGCCACACCTACAAAGTGAGTAAGGGAGTCGGCATAATGGGTGGTGGCTTTAGTGACCAGAAGATTGCATTAGCGGTTAGTGGAGGTTCCTATACCCGCAATTGGCGGGTAGCGGCTAGTGTTAACGGGTAAGGGGAAGTGTACGATCGGGCCTTAGGGTGCCTTCACGTTTGTAGTTCGTTACTCTTGGTTGGGCCAAACGTGATACATTTAGCCCGATTTGTGAACAGAAACTCCTGGCTGGTTTGCTGTTATTCACACTGTTCTTTCAAGCAATGTGGAAAAGTTCCCAACCCGACTGGACGATTGGGCAGATCAAGACTCACCTTAGAATGTGTCTTCTGACTCTTTGGAGAACACAAGGTGGCAGCTTTCAGGACACACTTAAGTGAACTGCACCAACAGGTCAACGAGGCCAGAGTTTGCTTTAATGGAAGCAAACTTGTCAAGTATGAGCACACCCTTAAACTCCTCGAGACAGCAACCATCTTATTCCATCTGAGGACCATAGCCGATAGGCTCCAGAAGATCCCCGTGACCCTGTAAAGGTCTAAACGGTTATGGATGGCTGGATGGAAGGACCATAGCCTCAGACTCTGCGGTGCCAACTGTAATCTTCTGGGGCACCACGAGGGGCACAGCTGTAAGTAATCTTAAAGGCCAGACTCTCAAACTCCAGTTAACAGCCATTAAAACAGTTAACAGCCGTTAAAAACCAGTATATCTCCATAATGATGACAAGTGAGATATCTCCAGGTCAGAGGAGGAAACACCGATGAACCAGAACCGCCTCCTCTGGGAAGACTGAGCTCCATTCTGTCCAGCGAGCGACGGAGCCGACCGTCCCAGAGCCCGGTTCATCATGCGGACCGGACCAGGCCGTTGTCATCTCCCCCGGCAGTACTGGGCCCCACCAGGTCACCAGACGGCCCCTGCCAGGTCAGCTGACCCATCCGGCGTGTAGACTGCTGGACGGGGGCAGCATGCCGCCGCCGCTACGTCGGAGGCTCCCGTCCCGGCTCCGTGACGCTGCAGCCCGGATCCAGGGGCGGTGATTGCCGCGGGTAGCAGTTCAGGGCTACTTAGCTTAGCTTTCCCGAACCGGCCTCCAGCGACACCGTCCATGTCCGCGGCGGCAGGTCTCCACCAGCCGCAAGAGGACCGATCCCCCCCTGCAGACAGTATATAGACATCCGACCGATCACCACAAACCGGGCACAAACTGGAGCGTCCAGCGTCCAGCGTAGCAGACATATGTCCCGGAGCAGCAGTGAGAAGCGTCCATGCCAGGCGTCGTCCGGGCATATAGATGTTATACAGATGAATATGAGAGGCTGGTTGTGAGTTCATTTTCAGCATTGCTCTCCGCCCTGCTGAGCCACTGGTTATCCCTCAAGACTCACAATCACCGCTAGCTACTCGTGCGCTCAGCTGTATTAAGCGAACGGAGCACTGATCCTGATGCCGCTGCAGCGCTGAAACTTTTGCACTGCGAGGCAGGTTAGCTATTCAATTTCACGTTATTTGACAAAGTCTGCTGAAACAACAGCATCTAGATGCCATGCCGTTGTGTCTGTGACTTTTTAAGCGGAATCGTCTTGCGTGAAGTCCCACTGCATCATGTTAGCTGTTAGCTTGGCAGCTTGGGACGCCGATTCACCAAAGTCACTCGTTTGCGGAGGAACAATCACATTTCGTGCGGCCTCAGCTGAAACTGTGGAGTTGATTTCAGTAAATGATTTGCGATCATCATCTGTGATCCGCACACTACGGATATCCCTCCTCATTAAAGAAATGGGGGTGCGACACCTCCACCACGGGCGGGTCAGAGGGGGGCGGCACCTCGACGGTGGGAACAGCAGTGACATCTCTGTGAAAAACGCAGTATTATGAATCTTTAGTAGCCGTGAATACACACCTGCACGGATCGATGTGTTTACTCAGTGTTATTGATCGGCACAGATGTTCTGCACGGCCTCCCTGCCACAGATGGTCAGTTACGTTGTCTTGTCTTGTTCTTGTGTCGTCTTGGCACATCATTAGACATGCAGGGGCTTGTATATGTTGAATGTGTGTGTGTTGGTGCGTGCGACCACTGCTGACCAGCTGCTGCCATAAGCTATTGTGTCACCAGACACCAGTATGGTTGTATGCATGTATGTGTGTTTTGCTAGTTTGTGCGTGTGCTCGCTGGTGATGGTAAACAAAGCGTCGTAGCTTTTTTTTTAGCTTCCCCTGTTAAAGTAAGATTTCACTTAACCAGCGCAGTTATCAGTTTATCCCTCTGTTTAGGGCTTAAAGGGCTGAAAGGATGAATCGAATGACCCGTGCGTCCCCCCCCCGGTCCTCGTGGCCCCGCCAGCTCATTAACAGTAGAATTGAGGGGCCCGCCTCCTGTTGCTGGAGACAAAGACAAGCGGATCTGAAGTGTGTGTGTGTGTGTGTGCGTGTGTGTGTGTGTGTGGGGGGTGTTGAGGGTGAGACGTGGTGGCCAAGCAGGTTTTCTCGGGCCGATGGGGGGTCAGAGTGTGGACAAAAGGCTTGGCGCGCGACGGCCTTTATTTGACTTAACAATCAGGGAACAAGTGTCTCAGATCTGCCCAACTCCCTGCTGTCACGGCGTCTCGTCTGCCGTGCGCTCAGACGTGTTTTTTTGTGCTCATCGGGGCTTTTTTCGTGACCGCTGTCTTACAACTTTTCATTTGTGGCTTAAAGACGGAGTAACACTCCCGTTTTGTTCGGGACCGGAGAAGCCTTCGGGCATCGCTTCGTGCCTTCTGTCGTTTGAATTTTTGAGGAGCGGCCAGGGAAAAGATCGCTGGTCCAGCTCTCAGCCTCGCCATGTGTCAAAATGTCCTCGGGCAAGACACCGAACCCCCACGTGCACGCGGCAATCGCGCTGTGAAGACGTACTGGTGATCCCCTCTTCGTTCCCACCCCCCCCCCCCTTCCTGCTCTCCAGCAGTGCATTCACAACGATCCCACGAAAGGAAATGTAAATGCGGAGCATTCATCATCTGTAACAGTACGATAATTGATTCATCTCCACATCATTCCATCATTGCAGTCGCTGACCGTCACCCACACTGTCGGCATCGATACACCAAAGAGAATTTAAGGACGTCTTGTGCTATTTTGAGATGCTTGTCCAGTCAGCAGTCAACTAAAAGACTTCCGTTCTGATAGAAACATCCTGTCTGGTTTCAGAAAACAACACCAGAGCAGCTCTGGAAGTATTAAATTAGATGAATTGAATCAGCTGCTTTTCTTGACTTATCCAATATGATCATGCCGTATTGAAACAACACCTCATTAGCTCTGGACTGTCAATAATTATCTCACAAACCGAAATCACAGGTCTCATCTCTCTCAGTGTAACCAGAGGTGTGCCTCAAGGCTCAGTCCTCAGACCACTGTTGTTCATAATCTATATTGGCAGTGTTCGTCACGGTGCAGTACAAACGTCAGGTTTTCTGCAGATGACACAGTTGTATCCATCTGGCCCTCCAGCCTGGCTCTCTGTCTCAGGGCTATAATAGTTTTGGATTTTCCATTAGTTTTAGTTTTTATTTAGTTTTTAGTTTAGTTTTTCAAATTCTGTTAGTTTTAATTAGTTTTTAGAGCAGTTTTGCTAGTTTTTATTTTTTTGAAATACTTAGTTTTAGTTTAGTTTTTATTAGTTTCAGTGTTAGTTTTAGTTTTATTTTGTAAATTAGTATTGTAATTTTGGTTCGAGTGAAGCACTGAACTTTTTGAAGGCTATCGAATCACATAGACGTGTTTACATTCTGGTCTCAATAAACATATTTATCAATGTATCTTCCCACTTGTGGTGTTCCTGCATATTTACTGACCAGCAGCTATCTGGTCTCCGTGGAAACAGTCCATTATAGTTGCTGTTGTCTCCCGTTCCTTCCCAACGTTGACTGGCCTGCAGCTGTAGCTTCTCTTTCCAGGGGCCTAGCTTAGGCTAGCTTATCCAGGTAGTCTTGGTTAGCATTCTTGTGTGAGCTTTTCAAATGGACTTTCAGATTCGTGGGTTTTTTTCTCCTTCAGAAGTATTCCACACATTGTATCACCTGCTTCTATAACAAGGCACTTATTTTTATCGTTAACACAGTCATAGTCAAAGAAATCCAAAATAGGACTGAGACGCTTTCTCCCAACTTTTGCCGCAACCATCACTGCTGATCACTGCTGGCCACACTTCTCTTTTGGTTGTTGTACGATGGAACGAAGTTACAGTGATCCCTTATTTTTCGCAGTTAATGGGGATCTGTGCCCCCCCCCCGTGAGAATCAAAATCCGCGAACTGGAGCCGGACCCCCCCGAGCCTCAATAATTTGTTTAAAATATGTTTAAAATCGCAAAAAAGTATCGAGGCACTGGAGCAAAACAAGACAAAGGCTCAACTTTCTGTTACCTTCACAGCCTCTGGTCTCTGAACCGTAGTAAAGAAATCGCTCTTTCATCTAACCTCGATTTCATTCTGCCGTCCAACGACACAAACACTCCATTACCCATAAGGCCACACCATTACCCATAAGGCCACCTTCTTAAAGGGGCCAGGCTGGCTCACAGCATTTCTTTCCTGTGATGTTTCCGCAATTTTTTCTTATTTTTTTTAAATTATACTATATGTTTCTGAAAAAAATCTGCGAATAACTATAACCGCGGAACTTAAAGCGCGAATTGGCAAAAGATTCCCAAAACATTTATGTGAAAAAAAATTACAAATACAAAAACGAAGGACGTTCTTGATATTATTAGTTATTTTTAGTTTGTTTTATAAACACATAATACAGTTTCAGTTCATTATCGTTTTTAAAAACTCTTTTATTTTTATTTTATTTTATTTAACGAAAATGTTTTTTCGATTCTAGTTTTCGTTATTTCGTTCGTTGCAACATGCTTTTAACACCATCCAGACTAGCTTAGCTTGGTCTCAGGATTGTGTTCAAAGCTTGTGCTGGTTTCAGATTCAAAAACAGTCTCCAGATTCTGTTATTGAGTCTGCGTCTCAGTATAGGTGATGATGATCGTTATGATTAACCTTTATTTAACCAGGTGTGCTCCAGTCAGATCAAAGATCTCCTTTGCAGGTAAAGGGACAAATTGGGTTTTGACTTTAAAGTCTTGTCTTTCCTGTTGGGGACTCGTTGCTGCCACTTTTACGTCTGTGCTGGACTGTGACGGTGCCGTTTATGTAAATGGATCTTCTCTTTGTCTACGTGCTTTGGATTCTGTTTTATTTTGGAGTCTAAAACCCCGGCATGTTTCCATTCATAAATCCGTATTAGGTTTTATTCTTTCGTATCTTCAGACTTTTATTTGTGAAAGTAAAACCCAGTCAGGTAGCTTCAGCCTCCTGTCACAGGAATATCTTTGTATTTAAGGTTAAGTAGAATAAAACAGTTTGTGTTTCTGAACTGGGTGATGGTTCTCAGGTGATGCTCAGGTGGTTCTGCTCAGGTGCTCGCAGGTCTTTTCGTGGTTGTTTCTGTATTCATGCTGCCGATGGTTTCTGTCTGTTCAGATTATTAGTGACAGAAGCAGGACAAGCTTGTCCTATTAAGGTTTAATGACCACATACTGGCCACCACGAGCCCTCTGTCAGAGCTCAGGACTGTATCTGACCGTTGTCTTGCGTGAGTGTTTCTGTTCGGGCGGAAATCAGCATTAATGTCGCCATGGCAACAGCAACTCAATTATGGCCGTGTTGTTTACCTCTAGACAGCGGCGACCTCCCTCCCCGTCTGCAGCAGCTGCTCCCTCGTTGCTCCCTTCGCTCCTGCCATCAATCCTGCTTTGTTTCTGTCCGTTTACTTCCACCGATTCACTCGTTTTCATGCTTACGCAACCCCAGGCTCCGATCCTGTTTGTCTTTTTTTTCTTTTCTTTTCTTTTTCTTCCAGTCACTTGTTGTAATTCTGGCCAGTCGGGAGCAAAAAGGAAACAAACGTCAGGGTGGAGCTCCGTGGAGAGAATCCTCAGCTCAGTCAGAAAACCGGTTGATTTCAGATCAAACGGCTCCCGGTAGACTTTACAGAAGAACACATGTTCATATTTACAACAGGTGAATTGTACCTGTATGAGGAAGAAAAAATCATTTATATCCCATAAGGGCACACAGTTGTGAATTGTGCAAGAATTAAAAGTAGTGCATGCACAGTTGTGGCTTATTGATCACAGTTGGAGTCCAACTAAGAAGGCCGTGTCTGAACAAAACTGTAAATGAATTTCAAAGTTTGACTCTTTCCCAACACCTCCCAGACTGAGGAGGAACACCTTCGGCACCTGGAGGATGTTTGGACGTCTTCAGTCCGCCGAGCTCACCGTCAACCCAGCAAAGTGCGTCTTCGCCGTGACTGAGACCGAGTATCTTGGTTTTGTGACATAAACTCATAAGCTCATAAATTCAACTTCAGTTATGTTGCTTTGACCTCTTTAATGGGCCCAACTTTTGGATTTGGAGAATTTATTTGAAAGTTCTGTTCATTATTTAATGCCCAAAGATCCCTGCCTTTTGTGGGATGTTAGACCAAGATAGATAGATAGATAGATAGATAGATAGATAGATAGATCATGACTAAGGTACGAGTACTATGGAGACGCTGAGTCTTGTGTTTTGCTTTTATTTCCATATTTTCCCATTTAGTCCCACTGAACTAACTGGAATTAACTTTCCCGTGGAAAGTTTAGTGCCCCAGCGTGCGCTAAACATCTGAAACCGCTTTCGAACTTCTGCGTCTTTGGAATCTGTGATATTCTTCTTGGCCAAAATCCAAAATGTGAAGCATTATTGAAATGGAAACTTTGCACGCACGGCAGGCGCTTCATTTTATATTTCCTGGTTGTCTCCTCGCTGCGTGGCTCTCTGGCTGCTTTGTTCAAGTCAAACAAACGTTGGAAGGATTTGGGGCGACTTCGGGATTCGGTCACGGTGGAGTGATGTTTTCTCTCATATCCTCTTTATTCTCTCAGCTCGACGTGCACAGTGCACGTTTGCCCTCCTCCCTCCCCGTTGTTTCCTTTCCTGTCTCCGTGCTGTAAATTTTTAAACGGCTCGATTCGTGAGCCACCTGATCCCGAACAAGAGGGTCGTTCGAGTATGACCGCGCGTCTGTGGCGGCGTCGGAGGTGCTGCGGTCCCGGCTTGAGTATCTGCGCTTCCTGTAAGACAAAACTCTTTCATAACTGAAACTATTTACCTGCAAACGAGAGAAACAGATCGTTTCCATCCCAGAACTTCAGATATCACTGATTCCTCTGAACATGCCACCCTCTACTGAGAAAATCCTTCGTTTAGTGGTGTAATTACAGAGCAACGCAACGGCATAAATACCAGTGTTTGTCCTTGCAGGGTTATAATAGTTTTGGATTTTCCATTAGTTTTAGTTTTTATTTAGTTTTTAGTTTTTCCAAATTCAGTTAGTTTTATTTCGTTTTTAGAGCAGTTTTGCTAGTTTTTATTCGTTTTGGTTTTGAAATACTTAGTTTTAGTTTAGTTTTTATTAGTTTCAGTGTTAGTTTTAGATTTATCTTGTAAATTAAGGTTGTAATTTTGGGTGGAGTGAAGCACTGAACTTTTTAAAGGCTATCGAATCACATAGTCGTTTTTACATTCTGGTCTCAATAAACATATTTATCAATGCGTCTTCCCTCTTGTGGTGTTCCTGCATATTTACTGACCAGCAGCTATCTGGTCTCCATGGAAACAGTCCATTATAGTTGCAGTTTTCTCCCGGTCCTTCCCAACGCTGACTGGTCTGCAGCTGCAGCTTCTCTTTCCAGGGGGCTAGCTTAGGCTAGCTTATCCAGGTAGTCTTGGTTAGCCTTCTTTCCAGAGGGCTAGCTTAGGCTAGCTTATCCAGCTAGTCTTGGTTAGCCTTCTTGTGTGAGCTTTTTAAATGGACTTTCAGATTCGTGGGTTTTTTTCTCCTTCAGAAGTATTCCACACATTGTATCACCTGCTTCTACAACAAGACACTTATTTTTATCGTTAACACAGTCATAGTCAAAGAAATCCCAAATAGGACTGAGACGCTTTCTCTCAACTTTTGCCGCAGCCATCACTGCTGATCGCTTCATTTAAAAAAATTTTTTTTTTTGCGGTTGTTGTTGTACGGTGGAGCGAAGTTAATAGGTTTTAAACGTTTATGAGGAAAAAAAATTACAAACACGAAAACGAAGGACGTTCTTGACATTAATATAGTTATTTTTAGTTCATTTTATAAACACATAATACAGTTTCAGTTAGTTATCGTTTTTTAAAATACTCTCGTTTTTATTTTATTTCAGTTGAAGAAAAATGTTTTTTCAATTCTAGTTTTGGTTATTTCGTACGTTTTTGTTAACGATAATAACCTTGTGTCCTAGACGTAGCTGCTTCGTAGACGCATGAATCAGGCTTTAGATTTGATCCATTTATAGACGAACCGTCCTCCAGTCGTCTACGTCGCCTGGCAGTAAGGTGTGTGATTGGTTAAGGGTGAGCGGGGAGCAGGGGGAGGTGGAGACCAAACATGGTGGAATGTAGGATACTTCATCTGCTGATGAAATCTGAAAAAAACAACATTTGATTGTACAATTAGTTTCAAAGTTACAAGCCAGTGAAACTTGGACTGTAAATCTTCTGATGTAACGGTTTCAAGTTGAACGTTTATAATTACACACAAGTCTTCGGTTGTCGGCTGCACCTGAGACGAATGACCGTCAAACACTCAGTTTCAGTTTCAGAGGCCAAGATTTACAAATGTGAAAGACTGTTGTTTGTTAAATTGCCACTAGGGGGCAATTCAAGCGGCTTCATTCGGACATTTGTATTTCCTCAGCGCTTCTTACAGTTTCATAGAAACTGTCGGCGCGTCGTCTGCAGGCTAACGGCAGCTGAAGGCTCGGCCCTCAAAGGCTCTGCGACTGATACTTTCTGACGCACCGGTTCAGTTTTCATGAGGCTCAGCCTAATTGATCGTTGTGACAAGCTTCTGACGGCAGCCGAGTCTGCTGGAAGTGGGGGAGCTGCTGCAGCCATCCAACCGTGGGGTTTGCTGGTTCCGCGAATCTGCTTGGACCTCGCCGACTGCTGCTCGGGGCCATGTGGTTGAACTTTTTTTTTTTTTTCTGTTCCACGCTATTGCATTTCTGGGTCGCCCTTTGGTAGAGAAAACGCTGGACTTCCTCCACGGGAGGAAGGTTCCGGCGTGGAGTCCCGGCCGCCATCTTCCTGTGGGGTTTCCGTCCACACTTAATGACACAGCTGTTAGGCTGAGCAGCCACGGTGCCTAACTAATGCCTTAGTTTTGTTTAATTAATGTCCAAGAGACAGTACACCAGGCCTACTGAACATAAGTTCAGACATTAACTTACGCCTTTACAATATACCTGGGGGGATAATTGACATTACATAATGAAACGCAAAATTCGCAATCTGGTGTGCCTCACTTCAGAGGTTTGCAAAAAGATAAAAATGGCACAAAGTTTAATTATTCCTGCTAATGTGAGAATAGACTGAGTATAAGGCTGAGATTAGATATCAGAAATAAAAGTAGTTGTTATGAAACAATTAAGTTGCCTATTAAAGGCAAAAATTCAGAGCTACTAGTGATTCAGTCACTGGTGAACTTCAACAGTAAAACATCACTGACAACAAGATACATGGATCCAAAACTTTAGTAAGCAGTTATAGAAAAATAGCATGTTAAATTCAACATGTCTTTTTGATGCCTGTAACTCTGAACATTAGCTTTTCTTGATTTTTTTTTTTAATCACAAAAAGCTCTAAACACTGAATAACTAATACTTCGGGCATGAAAATCCTCCACCTTTTGGCGAAATTCGCCATTTTGAAGTCAAAAAGGGTGACCTACGTGATCGTGTGGATCCGAGGAGTTTTCAAATTTTTTTTTTTTGTTCTTTTTATTCACATATAAATGCTTTACACATACAAACTGTAGCGCACAAAAAAGCACATTTAATTTAAAAAAAAGTTATTATGGTCTTACCTTTACTCATAAATGAAGTCCGCTTGCTGTCACTTATTCTGCAGCCAATGTGTCGACAGAAGAATCCCTGTGCTCACTAGTGCCCCCTAACGTGAGGCAGGAGAAGTGCGTGCCTCACCCCGTGCCTCTTCTCAGCCGTTTTATGATCGCGTCGGCACAAGAAACACATTACACACATATAGTTGCTGTTCATTATATGAATCAGCTAAACTATGGAAACTTATTTCATATAGCAAACGTGTTTGAGCATTTTAATAGTGACATACAAAGAGACGGCGATCTGGTCTCACTACATAGCATGGCAGCACAGTTAGCCGAGTCATTGCGCAATCCATGGTGAGGCTCAGCGGGGTGCTGCCTCAACGCCCGCATCTTCTCACTATTTGAATGGTAAATGTGAAAATTCAGCGATTTTGAATAAAAAATAATCTAAAAATGGTGAAGTTGAATGGAAAATTACTTTATAGTACAAATCAATTGATAAAAATAAAAAATATATTTTATTTTCATTTCTTTCTTTCCATGATGGCAGGTGAGGCACGGCCTCCCCTGCCTCACCTGACCGCACGTCACTGATATATATATATATAAAAAAATAGGGACGGATGGCCGTGTTTCTAGTTTCTCCTCTGCTGTGTCTGTGTCGAGTGGAAAAGTGCTTCAGCGGGATGCCGTTGTGTGTTTTCTGAGTGGGGGAGGAGGTGGAAACTGTACAATAGGTGCAGTCTGCTGCTCCTCCATGTTGGCTCGGCCTCTCTTCAGCTGGACAAAGCCTCTTTGATAGCATCCCACACACTGTATCTGCTGTCCACACAGAGGCCCTGACATCTGAATGGGAAGTAGAAGATCTCCATTTTCATGACGTCCGGGGGGGGGTTGATTGCACGTGTGCAGGTACGCAGACGTGCGCTGACATCGTGGAGGTGAGACCCTCCAACCACTGGTTCCCACCGAGTCCAGCAGCAGCTGGTTAGCGGCTCTGTGAGTGGACTGGTTTCTTCTTTCTTTTCGCCGTTTGATTGGAAAACTCGGTGCTCGGGGTGATCTGCATCCCCGCGCACGGTCCAGTAACCACAGGACATGGTCTGTGTGAGTGTGCGAGGAGGTCAGCGAGTTAATTCATGCGTGCCCCCCCCCCCTCCTCCGGCGTACAGTGTAATGAGTCTGGTTATTGTCTGGCTTTGAAGTTGTCCTCATTTCTTCTTCCCTCTGTTAATCACTTATTCATAGCTGCGTGGTTCTTCAGTTTCAGCTCCAACGTGGTGCCTGATGTACGACAGAAATCAGCTTCTGGCACTCCGCTTTAATGGAGACCTTTTCACTCTTAGTTAAAGGTTAAACGATCAAATGTCAGCTGACTGTCGTGGTGGCGTTTCGGCCTTTTCGTCCTCTCGTTAGGTTTTTTTTCTTTCCTGCCACATGCCATTGCTCTGTACAATACCTATCTATCTATCTATCTATCTATCTATCTATCTATCTATCTATCTATCTATCTATCTATCTATCTATCTATCTATCTATCTATCTATCTATCTATCTATCTATCTATCTATCTATCTATCTATCTATCTTCCTACATTTTCCTTCCTAGAGCTTCAGATTCTTGCTCAAAAATGCCTTAGTTAAATAAAAATGGGTGTATTTGATTAAATGTGGTTTCAAAATAAAGGTAACACAAGTGAGGCGGCAGCAGAAGAGTTAAAATAAGCATACATATTAGGGATGCACGATAACTATCGGGCCGATAACAGGAAATTATGACGTCATCCCGATAAGTCCAATATCACGACGAATAGCCCCGATAACATATATATTTTTGTCAACACGGCAGTGTCTCGCTCCCTCTGAGCCTTAAATGACCGGCAGTGAATGTTATGTTCAAGTGACGTCGGCATAATCAGAAAAATGATATCTCAGTAAGGAAAATCAAGAATACCCCCTCATACCAGAAAACTACTCGTTAACTCGGTCATAATTTTAGTAGTTGCTGACTTTAATTGATATTCGCAGTATTTTCCCTCATGTTACACATAAAAAATATAAAAAATAGAAAAGGCCGAAAGAACGACGAGCAAATGAGGGAACGTGGGAATTTACGTTACACCTTGAATGCAGCATTGCGGAACAGTGCGCTGAAAAATAAAATATGGCGACGATGGTGTAGAACTTCGTTAAAGTTTCAGAGGAAGATAGGTCGCTGGTTATTTGTGACAAATGCTCCAAGCGAAGGAGGGAAAAATAGCACAAGCTTTAATACGTCGAATCCGATCAGCCACCTGAAACATAACCATGGAGTCGCTTCCATGGAGTTTAGAAATCGCGCTAACGTGAGCTAACATGAGCTAACGTGAGCAAGTCAGCAGCAAGTCAACCCCTCCCCTCTCCTCTCCTCTCTGCTCATTGCTATCATCTCTTTCATCTAAAGCTTCCATTAGATTAAAAAAAAAATACTAAACCTCATTTAATTAAAGGTATTAATTTGAATGGAACCACAATCTAAAATCCTTTAAACGTAATTTCTTTGCTACTATGGAGAGAACTTTTTCAGTTTATTTACAAGTCTAACTTGTGTCAGTACATTATGACCTGTGGATTATTTTTTATTGTCATTTAGGAATAAACTTTTTCAGTTAGTAATTCTGATGCATGTATTTCCATCAGTTCAAGGAGCCTTTATTTTTTATATCAGTCAGTAATGAACCTTATTTAAGTTGATGTGAGATATCAAATAGGTTTGTTTGATAGCTTTATGAAAATGTTTGAGAGGCTTGACAATAGTTTTTCATTGAAAAAATAAATATCTGTTTATTTAAAAAGTCAAAACTGTTTTTGGTTTTGTTCATAGTATTGATTTAATGATCTTAGGGTATGTGTGTGTTATCGGTATGTTATCTCCAGTCCTGAAGACTGAAGGTCATCTGCTCAAACAACATCACGCACATACAGACAGCATGGGAGCGCACAGCCGTCATAGCGCTTTGGTTTGAAGTGTGTAAAGATCCATCCATCCGTTATCTTCACCCGCTGAGAGATCTGCAGGAGGTAACCCAGGGCTCCTTGGGAGGAAGGCAGGACCTCGTAGAGATGCTTCTAGACAGACTGAGAAGGATCATCAGCAGTAAAACACGTCCAGTAATGACACAAACTGAAAAGACACGCAGTGAGAAAACACCACTTCTCCAAAAACCACCGTGAGGAAATCCAGATCTTCACTGCTGCACACGGAGGCGAAGATCTTCTTGATCTTCTTCGTCTTCAGATGAGACTGAACGTGGTCATAATGGAGGAAAAAAGGGGAAGATTGCAGAACAGCCTCCCAGTGGTGACGTACGGGAGTGGCAGCATCATGCTGTGGAGCTGATTTGCTTCTGGAAGCACCGAGTACTTCATGAAACAGATGGCATCAAAGAGAAGCAACAGCTGGTCCTCCGAATGAAAATGCCTCCAAACTAGTTGAGTGAGTCCAAATATAATCCAGTTAACTCCAGATCGATTCTGTTATATCAAAACCCAAACGTTCACGTACAGTTGGGCTACCTCCACCTCTGATTGGCTGAAGCCTGCGTCTGAAAAGATGAACCCTTCTCAGCTTCTGATGGGAGCGGCGCTCAGTCGTTCAGGCCCTTCATGACGCCACTCCGTTCAGGGCTGTTTACGCCTTCAGCTAGCTAGCGCACGTGAGCGGGTTCCTGTCCCGACAGAGCCGCTTGTGGTTGGTGGCGTTTACCGAAGTAGAACGGGAGGCGGAGCCTTGGGTTTCCTGGCTGATCGGGACAAAAGACTGGATCAAAATGAAGATCTGACGCCATTATAATAAAAACTTTATTTGTATAGCAACTTTCAAAACACAGTTACAAAGTGCTTTACAGTAAACACAAATAAGATAATAACTATTAAAACTAGGTCTGGGCAAGTAAACACTTTATTATGGCGTTAACTCATTAATTTATTAACGTCAACATTTATTTTATCGCGCGATAATGCATGTTGCTCACATGCTTTTATTTTGAAAAGTCTGTTACTGGCTGCTGCGGAACCGGAAAAGAATTGGCAGGTAAACATGCAGAAAAGCTAAAACAGACATGGAGAACGGTAAAAATCCATGAACTTAACAGTTCTGTCTGGAAAAAAAAAACCTCCGGACTGCAACAAAACTTTGTGGTCATTCCTCCATGTTCCATCAGATCTGCTCCATGTGTTCACTGTCCTGCTGTTCTCTAGCTGGTTACTGCAGTGCGGCTCCATCTAGTGGCACAGATGTGTAATGACAACAGAAAGTCCAGTCCTCCATTATAAAACTAATTCAGTCCTGTGGCCCGTTTTTAAATTTCGTATTTTTGATCAAAAAATTTAAATATTAAAAAAAAAACAAAAAAAAAAACAAAACATTTTTTCGTTTTATATTTTGTGTTAGATTAAAAAACAAAAAACATAATAAAATGTCACTTTTTATTTTTTTATTTTTTTTGATTGACAATTGAAAATATAAAGAATGATTGATACACAGATTGGTAAAGTTACTGAACTTTAACATGGACATTTTTATTTTAAAGTTCTCCCAGACGGAGGATTCAACAGAAACAAGGTTATTTGTAACAACTGACAAGTTGAACTCCCCGTTAAAAGTTTCCGCTGTTACCTCAGAAATTACCTGTTTTAATGTTCTGATTGTGCTGAGACACAATGGGTGTGTTTACATGGGAAGTTTAATTCCTCTTTAATTCAGAATTAAAGTTAAATCTGAATAAAAGTTACCATGTAAACACTTAATTCCATATGAAAATGTCAATTCCGAATTAAACTTAATTCCGAAGTAAGTGGCTGGTTTATTCTGATTTAATTTCGGTCATGTCATTTCGGTCACTCATTTCTCTTTAAATTAATTCCCGTCTTTCTGCGCATGCTAGTTCTCTTGCCCGTCTGTCGTGATGACGCTTATATTCCGCGCTGGGCTTGTTTTCAAAACGGCAGCACGCAGTAAACGGTGTTCAAGAGCAGAGACGATTTATTTAATAAATAGCTTGGAGGAACTGGAAATAATTAAAAGAACAGATGGCAGGAAACATAAAAATTGTGAGCTTTTCATAGCGGCCAGGTTAAATGAAGGAGGTTTCACAGATAGAGACGCCACCCAGGTCAAAAATAAGTGGAATGTTGTTGCTAACCGAGTTGTTGCTAAGTTTGTTTTCTTCCGGTAGATGTAAAGACGTCCGCCCCCCCCCATCCAATCAGAACCCTTCCCAACCCCCAGACCTAAAGCGGAGTTGGATAAAGCCGAACAAACGTGTTTTCCATGTAAACCTTAATTCGGAATTACTATTTCCATGTAAACTCGAAGGAAAATAGTTTAATTCGGAATTATTTAATTCCTAATTATTAATTCCGAATTAAAAAACATCATGTAACCACAGCCATTCATTTTGTTGGATTTTGTTTGTAGACCTTTTTAAAAAATTTTTTATAAAAACAGGATGACATTAATGCCCTGGCAGTGGCAATAAGCTTTGTTTTATTTAATTTTTTTAAGATGAGATTTACACTAAATATGTGTTACTGACAAGTGCTGATGTTAAAAGTGTTTGAATAACAAATGTCATCGCACTTTAGTTCATATGACAGCAGAACATTTAAATAAAAGTGCATTTTACACTACTTTTGAATACATTATTTGATTTTGCGTATACAATGCGATTAATTGCGATTAATCAGGGAAATAATGCGATTAATTGTGATTGAAAATTTTAATCGTTGCCCAGCTCTACTTAAAACTTCCATAAAACACAGTAAAATTGTAAAACTAAAAAAACAATTATATTAAGTGGTGTTGTTGTACGTGAATGATAACTGAAACGTGAACTCTCACGTCTCTGCGCGCACATAGACGAGTCTGAAGGCGAAAGTTGCCGGACACCAGAGACGGCGTCTCGGCGCGTTCGTTGGTGCGTGTGACGGGTGGACTCGTGGCGCGCGTGTCTCCGGGTCGGTTGGCTTGTCTGTCGCGGATCTCAGCGGCGGCCAACCGACCGGAGTCCATCTGGGCGAGGAGCCGGACGTCTTGGCACACGTCTTGAGGAAAAACAGAGGGAGGCTTCCTATTGTTAAGACGTACTTTTTTAATGACATGCGGGGCTCATTTGCATGTCGTAGCCCGCGGCAGCGGGTCTGTGGGGGTTATTGATCGTCGGGGGGGCAGTTGTAGACAGAAGGAGATGCTGGCTGAGGTCAGTAGGTCGGGGCCAGACACACACACCCACACAGATAAAGTTGAAACTCTGTTTCTTTGCCTCAGTCGGGGTAAAGCAGACAGATGTGGATGGGGGGGGGGGGGGGGGGGGGGGGGGGGGGGGGGGGGGGGGGGGGGCTTTAAAATGCCCAGAAGCCCTCAAATCCTCCTTCACACTCCTCCCTCTCTTTTTCACCCTTCTTCAACACCATCTTTTCCTCTTTTCCTCTTTCGGCATTTGCCTTCTCTATGTGTTCTCGGTATTTCACAGTTTCTCTGTTCGTAGGTGAACAGATGATCGTCTAGTTCACATGTGTCAAACACAAGGCCCGCGGGCCAAATGTGGCCCGCCACATCATTTTAATGTGGCCCTTGAGAGCTTGTGCATTATTGGCTTTCATATTAAACCAATATTATAAGACTTAATATACGCTCACACCGCTTTAAAGCACATATTAACAATAAACTACATCTCCCACAATGCATTTCGTCATTATCCACAACGATAATGGTATCTCACCATTAACGAGATGATTTTCAGAACCGATGGACTTAAGAAAAACCACTACAAACTAACCCCGACATGTCCAAGAAAATAAAAATTGATGCACAAGGAAGACAGTTTCATGAACAACGGGACGAATACAAGTTTGTATCTCAAGGTGAAAAAACAGTATGTTCTTTTGTGTTATGAGGTGGGTGTCAGTCTGCATTTTGACAGCAAACACGGAGCTAAGTATGCTAAATTTAACCAACAAGAAAAACAAAGAATCGCTTCCCCTTCTGTCCGTTACCATGGCAACGGGCTCTTTAAACATCACCTGTGCGAGAGTAAGTTTACAACCACAAACCCGGAGTTTAATATACTAATGAGTTAAATATTTATAACTTGAATACATAATAAATACAGAAACCGTTATTTAAAAATATATTCAAGTGTAGTTTAATTTATTTTGATTTACATTGCATTTTGTTACATTCATGCTGTCAGTCTGGCCCTTCGAGGGCCACCATGATGCTCATGTGGTGCTCAGTAAAAATGAGTCTGACACCCCTGGTCTGGTTCATCAGCACCGGCGCCAGTGACCTGAGATAATCTGTGATGACTGCGGAGGACATCTGCGCCATCAATCCGGTGCAAAAAAAAATGCCACGTTTGTGATTTGTCACAGTTCCACCGCAAATCGGTAAACGCAGAGGTCGTGGGATCATTTTAATCCCGTGTGAATGCACATCTCACATCTGTAGCAGTCCCAGTGGGTGTAATTATTGTAATAATATAAGACGGATGGCATGGGTCACAGCATGTGGGTAGGGAACATTTTAATGTCTCTCATCAGTTCCGAGAGCTCGAGTCCTTTACGACAAAATCTCCGATTACAGGCAAAGTGTATAAACGTGTAAACTTTCTATTGTATTAATTTAGTTTCTTCTGAGTTCGTTCAGTTTGTTCAGCTCTGGATTTTTTAAACCCCAGCCATCTCCTGTCACTGCCGGTGTTCCCCAGGGCTCTGTTCTGGGCCCCCTCCTGTTTATTACCTGCAGGCTCCTGCTTGGCCATATTTTCTCAGTTTAAGTCTCAGTTTATTTGCTACACAGATGATACCCCAATGTCTGTGATTCTCCGAGGTTTACAGCCCTGGGGGCGGGGGGGGGGGGGGGGGGGGGGGGGGGGGGGGTAACATGGTGAGAGGTACATCTTTAAATGAGCAGATCCTGCCCAGCTGTCACGTGATATCGAAACCTCCGGGGTAAACTCACGAATCCAGTCAAGGGGGCGGAGCTTCCCAGCGCTCTGCTCAGAACAACCTTTGTTTATCTGTGTAGCTCGTGGACGTCCAGATAAATGTGACTCGGAGACATTGCTGGAGTTTGTCTTTCTACCCGGCTTGAAAACGATGGAGAAGAGCAACAACGGTGCCGCCAGTCAAACCGGTCACGTTTGTACCAGCGTCGACCCCGTGGCCAGTGACATCTGCCCTGTCAGGGACGGCGTAGCTGCTAGCAGCACATACGCCCGCGTAGACAAGGCCTAGCCTTCAAAACTATTCATCACTTCGCTCATCAAAAGCCTGTTTGAACTCCTGCACATTTGCACCCCCGCCCCGACCAGATGGTCTTCTTCCGTCAAGGTCCGTGGACCACTTGTCCTCTTGACCACCGTGGACGCTCCAGCCTTCAGCTGCTCGACCCCCCCCCCCCCCCCGAAGGCATCCATAAATCAGCTCTCTCTCCTTTCAGAACCCGTCTTGAACCACATTTGTTCAAACGTCCACCTCGTCTCATACCCAACATCTTACCCCAAACCTCTGACTCTGGTCTCCGTAGACTTACGTTTTGAGGAAGGTCTATTTTTGCAAAGTTGTGTTTTTCATTCTGCCTTGTAAGGTGTTTTCTGGTGTTTTCAAAGGAGTGTAAAATGAATTACAGACTGAGAAAAAAGTGAAGACCCCCGTTTGGTTTATTTAATTCTGGGTAACTGTAGCGTCAGGGGCAGACGGAGGGCGACTCCTCGTGAAAAATGCTCATATGAGGTAAAGAAAAGCCAACAAATCCGGAAATGTTCAAGGTGGGCCAGAGGAAACTGAATACTTGGGTCCAGAGGCACCTTCAGACCTTCAGGACCCTTCAGGACCCTTTCCCAGGTCCCTCTGGATCCGGACTTGGACGACCGTCCGCACACAGCATCATAAACGTTTCGTCTTCGTGGAGCAGTTGTTCGGCCGGCTGTAAATCTGGGAACACTGGGATTAGCTCCAGCTGAGGGGGTTTCTTCAGCCGCCGTGCATGCGCTCTATGTTCATGCATGACCTGCATGGGCTTTGTGTGTGTGATTAGTGTTCATGCATGGATGATATGTGAGTTTGAGCATTTAGGATTTACACGTACATGGAAACAGAGCGTTATTCTATCGGATGAAAAAGAAAGAGAAGCATTTTATCCTCTTCACAGACTGAATCATTGTTGTTTTTGCTAAATTAGCGCTCACGTTCAGCTTTTCCAGGTCTTCTGACTCGTCTATCATGTTGATATGATGGATTATCTTCTTAGACGTGACTAGAGGCTAAAGTAATGTAACGTAGCCATTATTCACACAAAGACCGGTCAGTTTCCCTGATTCTCAAGTCAAGAAAACTTTATTGTCCCCAGGGGGCAATTAACAGTGCATTAGCAGCAAGACAGTGACAGTGACTCTTCTCAGGAGAAGAGTCAGAGAGCTACCAGAGTTGACGTCAGATGGCTGGAGACGAGCAGCGTGGACGCTAGGGGTGTGAAAAAAAATCGATATATCGCAATATATCGCGATTTTCATGTATTAGACGCATTGTGAATACTTAAATGTGCAAAAACACTAATAATAAACAATAAATAGGTTGTTAGTTTTGACTGAGTTTGTCCTCTAAATGATCAATATCATCTGATGAACATAAACAGCATCTCTACTGTTAATTTGATATTAACTGGGTAGAATATCGCAATATACGATATCGTGATAATATCGTATTGTGACCCAAGTATCATGATACATATCGTACTGTTAGAAGTAACTGTCTTTTTCCCTGCTTTCTCGAGAAGCATCACTTGGTGGGTAACGGTTTGGTCTTTTGCGCGGGGCCTTAACTTTCAAACAACATCCCACGACTCCAGGGGTCAACTTATACCTGAGCCTCTGTTTCCAACCGGAGCACCTGTTGAAGGATGTTTCTTTATTAAAGCTTCTGATACCTTCATCTCATCTCTTCTCTTCCATATTTAAGCTTTTGTTACTCCTCCGTCTACCCGACCGGCACCAGCTTCGGTTTTGAAGCATCCCGACTTGTGAGAGCCGTTCCTCAGCTCTTGTTCTGTCCTTCCAGCGACCCGTTGTGCCACCCCAGACCTGCAGGGGGGGCCGGCCGGCTCTGACAGTCGCCTACGGATCCCGGATCACTCTCGTGTCGGAAGAACAAGCAGACTATCTTTCACAGATTCAGCCTCTGGGCCCGTTCTGCTCGTTGACACCTGACCAAACCTCGTGCTTCTTCCTCGACGTGCCAACTGGACACACGAGCACAAAACACAGCGTGAACGAATTAATTAAACGTGAAGCATTAAATCTCTCCGAGCAACTTGAGGGCAGAGCGCTGAACCGGCCGGGCCTCACGGGTTCAATCGGGTTGTGAAGACGCCGCAGCGTGTTAGCGATAGCTGGGACTTCTCCAGCGGTCAGTTAACGTGTCAAGCTGAACTCCACGCTGTCTGTTGCTCTGCCTCCATCTGGTTTAAGTCAGGGACTTTTAGTCACGATTTTTATTCTTAAAAAAAACAATAAAATGCAAAAAAGTCCATAAGCACCAGGGTTATAAGAGTT
Source organism: Hirundichthys speculiger (assembly GCA_018398805.1). Lineage (NCBI taxonomy): Eukaryota > Metazoa > Chordata > Actinopteri > Beloniformes > Exocoetidae > Hirundichthys > Hirundichthys speculiger. The sequence goes on along the minus strand of JAGFBZ010000341.1, from coordinate 336,027 downwards.
TTGGATTTTCCATTAGTTTTAGTTTTTATTTAGTTTTTAGTTTAGTTTTTCCAAATTCAGTTAGTTTTAATTCGTTTTCAGAGCAGTTTTGCTAGTTTTTATTCATTTTTGTTTTGAAATACTTAGTTTTAGTTTAGTTTTTATTAGTTTCAGTGTTAGTTTTATTTTTATTTTGTAAATTAGGGTTGTAATTTTGGTTCGAGTGAAGCACTGAACTTTTTGAAGGCTATCGAATCACAATAGTTGTGTTTACATTCTGGTCTCAATAAAACATATTTATCAATGCATCTTCCCTCTTGTGGTGTTCCTGCGTATTTACTGACCAGCAGCTATCTGGTCGCCGTGGAAACAGTCCATTATAGTTGCTGTTTTCTCCCGTTCCTTCCCAACGCTGACTGGCCTGCAGCTGTGGCTTCTCTTTCCAGGGGGCTAGCTTAGGCTAGCTTATCCAGCTAGTCTTGGTTAGCCTTCTTTCCAGGGGCTAGCTTAGGCTAGCTTATCCAGGTAGTCTTGGTTAGCCTTCTCTCCAGGGGGCTAGCTTAGGCTAGCTTATCCAGCTACTCTTGGTTAGCCTTCTTTCCAGGGGGCTAGCTTAGGCTAGCTTATACAGCTAGTCTTGGTTAGCCTTCTTGTGTGAGCTTTTCAAATGGACTTTCAGATTTGTGGGTTTTTTTCTCCTTCAGAAGTATTCCACACATTGTATCACCTGCTTCTACAACAAGTCACTTATTTTTATCGTTAACAGTCATAGTCAAAGAAATCCCAAATAGGACTGTGCCGCTTTCTCACAACTTTTGCCGCAGCCATCACTGCTGATCACTTTTTTTTTTTTTTTTTGCGGTTGTTGTTGTACGGTGGAGAGAAGTTAATAGATTTCAAACGTTTATGAGGAAAGAAATTACAAACGCAAAAACGAAGGACGTTCTTGACATTATTATAGTTAATTTTAGTTTGTTTTATAAACACATAATACAGTTTTAGTTAGTTATCGTTTTTTAAAATATTCTCATTTTTATTTTATTTCAGTTAATGAAAATGTTTTTTCAATGCTAGTTTTCATTATTTTGTTCATTTTTGTTAACAATAATAACCTTGATAAGCACAAACATGTTGGTCCCAGAGGTCTAAAGAGTTTTTTTTTTTTACTTGCGTGTGTGTGAGAGAGTCTGAGGCTCATTAATAATGCATGAGGTGGGAGGGGTGATGGAGAGGAGGCGGTGACAGATGGAGAATCTGTGAGAGAGAGAGAGAGAGAGAGAGCAGCCTCAGAAACAGCGAGAGCACGGAGGGAGGGAGAAAGGGATGGAGAGAGTGAGGCAGACTGAGTGAAGCAGGACAGACAGCAGCTTTTCACTGGCGTGTCATCAGCGCTTCTGCGTCTCCGCTGGATTTCAGTGACGCCGGGTCGCTCTTTGTGTGTTTTTCCTCCCGGGTGGTGAAGGACCGAGGCTGATGGATGGACGACGCCGTCTGCCGGCGCTGCTGAACTGACTCAGGTACCTGTGCATGTGTTTGCTGCCGCCCCTCCTCCGTAGACTCCCGTCGTCTGTACGGTGAGGAGCTGTCTTTGAAAAAACCTGAACGTCAGCTCGACTCTGAACACGTTTGACACCGAGGCTTGTGACATCACAGGTTTTAGACACTTCTTTGTTGGTAGCTTCAATTCCAGTCACTTTCATTCACATCTGTCCCTGGGTCTTTTTATTTGTCTCCATCTCATCTCTGGAGACTGTCCAGAAGGAAGAAACCAGTTGAGCCAGATGTTGAACCCGACTGTTGTTGGTGCTTGACTTTTGTCCACATCCACAGCTGTTCCTTCATTCCTCTCAGCTCCAAACATCTCTCTGAAGCTTTCCTGGTTTGCTCGTTTTCAGTCGTCCACTTTTAGTCTCCGGCAGCTCTCGAGTGGCTTCGCGCCCAGCATGACTCCAAATCTCTGAGGTCACTTCTAACCCTAACCCCTAACCCCTAACCCTAAACCCTAAACCCTAACCCCTAACCCTAACCCTAACCCTAACCCTAACCCTAAACCCTAACCCTAACCCCTAACCCTAACCCTAACCCTAACCTAACCCTAACCCCTAACCCTAAACCCTAACCCTAACCCTAACCCTAAACCCTAACCCTAACCCTAACCCCTAACCCTAACCCCTAACCCTAAACCCGAACCCTAACCCTAACCCCTAAACCCTAACCCTAACCCCTAACCCTAACCCTAACCCCTAACCCCTAAACCCTAAACCCTAACCCTAACCCTAACCCTAACCCCTAACCCCTAACCCCTAACCCCTAACCCTAACCCTAACCCTAACCCGAACCCCTAAACCCGAACCCTAACCCCTAACCCCTAACCCTAAACCCTAACCCTAACCCCTAACCCCTAACCCTAACCCTAACCCCCTAACCCCTAAAACCCTAACCCTAACCCTAACCCTAACCCTAACCCCTAACCCCTAACCCCTAACCCTAACCCTAACCCTAAACCCTAACCCTAACCCCTAACCCCTAACCCCCTAACCCTAACCCTAACCCTAACCCTAACCCTAACCCCTAACCCCTAACCCTAACCCCTAACCCCTAACCCTAACCCTAACCCTAACCCCTAACCCTAACCCTAACCCCTAAGCCCTAAACCCTAACCCTAACCCCTAACCCCAACCCTAACCCTAACCCTAACACCTCAGTTCACGGCACACGTGAGCTGCTTACACAACACGATCCGATGCTCGCCATCTCGGACGAAAGACGTCCCCAGTCGAGGGGACGATCGCCCATCGTAGCTCAGAAATGCTGGTCGTTCATCTCGATAGACGGGAGCAAAGATGTCGAGGGAGCAAAGATGTCGAGCAGCGTCAGAAATCTGGAGGAATCACCTCACGGTGTGTTTGCACGTCGCTGCTCTGTGATCTCTGTCAGCTCAGCGGCCAATAGGAATCCGCCGCGCAGTGCAGTAGCCTAGCGACGGCAGCTCCAGATACAACGGAGGAGAAAGACGCGCAGCTCAAATGCATTTTTGACCGTTTTCTTTTTCGCGAACTCCACTGCGACAGAGTGCGCAGCCGGACCCGCTAACTTTTAGGTCATCAGCGCATTAGCACGTTGGAATATCTACGTCTGTTGTAGCCGTGATCCAGCGTACGTTCGTGCAGCGCGGCCTGCAATAACTTGATAGGACTCCAGAAATTGCAAAAAACCCATCCAGACTTTTCTGACATCATAGATAGGGGTGAGTATTGGCAATGACCTCGCAATACGATATGTATCATGATACTTGGACCATGACAAAATATGCTCATGATATTGCGATATCACGATATCACAATATATTGCGATATTCTACCCAGTTTATATCAAAATTTAAAGCAGAGATGAAAAATCAAGTTGCTGTATATGTTCATCAGATGATATTAATCATTCAGAGGACAAACTGAGTCAAAACTATTTGCTTCAAAACAACCTATTTATTGTTTATTATTAGTGTTTTTGCACATTTAAGTAACCATTACAACATACTGACAATATTATAACCACTGTAAAAAATCGTTACACACCCTCACTGTCGTGTCTCTTTAACTCTCTTGTCTTTAAATGTTTCACTGCTGGTGTTTTTTAGTCCTCTCTGACGAAATCAGGATTTAAGATCTTAATAAAGACGTTAGAATTTACTGCCAGAGAGGACTAGTGAAGGACACGTTCACCCTTCACACTCCCACAAAAAAAAAGTCTGCTAAATCGATTAAATTGAAAAAAAAAAATCGATTTAGGACTGAAAAATGATCTTATAATAGGTGGAGGCGTTCGCAACACCCTGAGTATTTCATGTCAGATTTACGACAATAACACCGTGAATGAGTCAGAAACCAGGAGCGGGGGTTTAGATATGGTCTGCCCCGTTGAAATTACTCCATCTTTCACCTCCACCCAGAGTCAGGCAGGAGGTCCAGCGAGAACAGGTGTCCTGCTGATTTCTTTCCCCTCTGGCACCGGTGAAGCCAGTCTCAGCGTGAGTCCTGGTTCGTGTTGAGCTCATTCAGACCCTTCCTTGACGGAGTCTCTGGTCCAGACGGGACCAGGAGCTGGACCTTCACGACGCAGAACGTTAAAAGACTCGATGCTTTTGTCCGTAGATGAGGTCCGTGTTGTGCGTGGTGAGTTGTTTTTGTCGTGGGCTGCAGGAGGGCGAGATACAGTCCCGCCTTTGTTCAGCAGCTCTGTGAAGACGACGTTAATGCGCCCAGAGAACTGAGAGAGCAACACTAATGGACAGCGATGGGCCTTTCACCACAAATATTTGTTGGAGGGAGGTCCCACACTCACCCCCCGCCCCCCGCCCCTCTCGCTCCAACCCCCCCCCCCCGCCCCCCCCCCCCCCCCCCCCCCCCCCTCCTGCGTAGCCAGAGGGAAGAGATCAGAACAAATTGTCGCTCTGTGATCTGCCCACGAAAGAGCATCGCTGAAGGCTCCGTTCGGGTCTGACTTTAACTTTTTTGCGGACGTTTGTTTGCTTTTTCAGTTGTATTTGTTCCATATCTGCGATCTTCTCTGGCTCCGATTCGAGGTGAGCTTTGCCGCCAAAAATCGCCCACATGTCCACCGGTCGTTTCTTCGGGCCCCTCAGCCCCTTCGGCTTATACAATCTGGGCCACATCTGGCTCATTAACACATGCCAAAACCCGGGATCGGCCCACTTCGTGACACCTTTTGCCACACAAGTGAGCCGCGAGCGCCAAAAAGTGGCCCTGGATCGGGTCCAAATGTAGGCAGATGGAAAGAGAGAATAAATTAGCCCAGTCTGGGTCAAAGCGATCAGAGGCAGTGCAGTTTCAGTTTCAGTCCTCCGTCACATGCGCAGATCATCTCTAGAACTCTGCAGGCGACGACGGCGCTGTTCGAGCACGACGTCGGACCTTCGCCACGGAAGGTTTCCGGATCTCTACTGGAGATGCAGCTCAGCCAGGTCCAGGGCCCGTGTGCGTTACTGATGCAGCCGGACGGTTTTTCCTTCACGGGGTCGGGCCACAACTCGATCTGACTCTTTAAATATCACGCACGTCGGTTTGAATGTGACTCTACATCCAGCACAAACTCGATGCAACAGACGATCTCGTGAATGTTTGAACGGACCCCCGGTCCGTCCTTGGTCCGTTCACACCTGGTGAGTCCCGACTGGACAGCTGTCGACTCCACGCTAGCAGGTCCTCTGCAGAAACACGTTCAGTCCGCCGCTCGGCCACTCGCGTGCTTTTAAGGCTTTGTGTGATTACGTAACGGTGGAGATTTATCTCGACACGAGTCTCTTCTGCCATGTGGAGTTAATCTGGTGGTCACTGGCTCTGTGTGTGGGTGTGTGTGTGTGCGTGCACCAGATAAGCCTTCATCAGCAGAATATTTAAATAATAAAAAGGCCTGGACGCAGCAGAAACTGAGCTGCTGTCAGGAAATATTCTGACGGGAAGCTGCGAGGTCTTCTCGAGATTCTCCACCTGGCGATTGTGCGTGTGAACCGGGTGATTGTGGAGGCCTCCACCTGCTGAGGGTCCCGGGAGGTTTGCTTGGCCTCTCCAGGACTTTCATGATGGGAGACGTCCGGGCGACGGGTCTGTGGTGGCTGAGGAACAGAACCGAGCTGGTGGGATCGTCCAGCGACCTTCCTGGTCAGAGAAAGGGGTTGAATGTACTCGAGACACGCACTGAAACAGGGATATAATCATCGTTTGAGGCGACTGAGCTGAACTGTAAATAACGAAGCGCCGCCAGGTGTCACCCTGAATGTGGCTCCTCTGATAACGTGTCCTAAACCCCCCTCCCCCACGGTGGTAAACGTAATGTGGACTGACCTCAATCTCAGAGAGCTAGTTTGGGGGCGACTTGTTCCAGAGAATCTCTCTGGTTCACGGTCGGGGCTCAGGCCGCCGTCGCTCCTCGTGCCGCTCAGTCGTGAAATGGTTCTTTTAACTTTGGACCAGGTGTTGGTCCAAAGTCGCCTGATGTTGTTTCATCCAGATGTACGGAAATGTGACATACTCGCAGGGCAGTTTCTACAAAACTAGTTCAGTTCGTAGTTTACAGAAATTAAAATGAACTAGTTCAGTTCACCATTTCAAAAAATGAATTAAATAGTTCATTTTTAGTTCTTTTTCTAAATTCTTTTTTAATGTTGCTGTGAGCAATTATTTGTCAAAATGATTACCACTGCACTTATACTACACCACCGGCAATTATTTTATCCATTTTATCTGTCAAAAACTATGAGTCCAATTCTGAATCCTTAACCAACCAGGGTTCACATTAGCATTAGCATTAGCTTTGAAGGAACAGCCCATGTAAAACTGTTATTTCTGTTTCAGCTTCTCTCTACAGCAGCCATTCCCAAACTACAGAATACCAAGGAACAATTTGAAATGTGAAAAATATACGCGGTCCACCGAAACCTTTAATCACAACTGTGATCAACATACAGGACCAGGAACCATGATCCGATATTAATGTGAGGGGTCAACAAATAAGGTGACACTTGTCATATTAAGTACAAACACTTAACTTGTTTTATTACTTCTTAATGTTTTTTTAATCATGTCATGAATATTTTACAGTTAAAAACATATTTAGAAAAGATTGAGGATTTAAAACACATTTGTTTAATTTTAATGACCTCTCACGGTCCACCTGCAGTACCACGACGAACCAGCAGGGGGCCGCGGCCCACACTTTGGGAATCACTGCTCTACAGAATATTAAAAATATGAGGAAAAACTTGCTGACAAATGGTCTTTATTATGAGACAAAAACAGGTCCTTAAGGTGTAAATTTCAATATTTCAATCCCCCTGGGAGTCAAGCCACCCCCCTTTCATCTTCCTGCTTGTTTTAAACATTTGATGACGCAATTGTTAGCGTGACAGCAGCGACAGCCGTGTTGCCATGTTTGATTGATTTCCTCAGATACATATCAGGCTCGTTTGTGGTGGATTTTAAATGGGGTTCGCTGGAAACCTGGAACGGTTTTGACGGTGCGTGAACTTTGAAAGAGCGTCGTTCACAACTGCCCAAATGAACTCGTTCACGCCCCCCCGCTGGTGAAGGAGAAAGAGAGCGCGCTCAGTTCAAGTTCACGAAAAATATGAACTAGTTCATGAACTTTCGTTTAATGAACGCGTTCAGGTACGACGCTGTCGCTGGGATGCATCACTTCTGGCTGAGAAACATCTTGATTTTCTCTTTTTGTTGTTTGGTATCTTCAAGTATCGGGGCACACGGAGAACGAAATAATGAGCAGGGAACAAAGGAGTGGTAATCAGTCCGGGGAGAGCGGGGATAGACTCCAGGTGGTCCCCATGGACCTAAACAGGGAGACGCCGGTACAGACGATGGATACGGTCTAACGGTCAACAAGAGCAGCCATCAAAACTGGTGCAAGTCCTCCTGAAGTTTTGAATCCGCTGCTCGTTGGTGAAACTGGGCAGTCGCCTTCCAGAAACACCTTCAGGAGCTCACCTGGCGGCGGTTCGCTGCAGGCGACTTTGTCTTCTTCTGATAGAAACGACTCTGACTGCAGGAGCAGAAATCAAACCCCTCCATTTTTATTCAGGACTTGTGAGAGGAGAAAACAGGACCGAGCAGAAACAGCTGTTTCCAGTTTTATGATCATTCTGTGTTTGAGTCCTGCTGTAGACCGAGAGTGTTTTTAGCTGCAGATTAAAGCCTCAGACTGATGTCCTCCCAAGCCTGGCACCCTTATTCTTTGGCGCACCTTTTTTCTTGGTTTGTTGCGTCATATTTACATTTTTTTGTTACAAAAGTACTCCCAGTCATAGTTTGGTTGTCCATCCTCTGATCCTCTTCGGCCTGAGCGGAGATCAAATGCCTAAGTTTAGAACAACGTTGTCCTTCCAGCACAGAGCTCCTTTATTTTATTTTTTTAAATGTGTAACAGCAGCTGGATTTTCACCCAGGTGTGACAGAAGAAGAAGAACCTCTGGACTGTGACGATCGTTAGGTCCTGTGGTGTCTGCCTGTACAAGAGGACTGACCATCAGATCTTTGAGCTGGTTCTCAGGTTCTCGTCCGGCTGGATTTTCAGAGGAAGAGGTGACGCGGAGACACTGCGAACGAGCAGAGATGGACAGGTTTTTGTCCCTGCAGGTGGGAAAACATGCGATAATGAACCTAATGTGATTCTGGGGGGGGGGTTGTCCGTGCTAAAGAGAGGAGGACGGGGAGAGAAAATGAGATCTGGTAATGGTATAATTATGGCAGAGGAATTGGAAATGACAGCTCTGAGTGTGTGTGTGAGTGCACGTGTGTGTGTGTGTGTGTGTGTGTGCGTGACCATGTCCCTGTGAGGCTCCAGGACACATCTGATAATAACAAAATGGTTTTAATCAGCGCGGTGACCTGAAGGCAGATGAGGCCTGGTCGTCCTGGTGGTTTCAGGTTCTTCTCCTTGAACGTTCGCTTTCAGAGCCTGCAGAAGGAAACCTCAGCTCCGACGCCGACGGCATCACAGGTTCCCCCGTCTAGATGGAAATGAAAATCCTTCGAAATGAAAATGCGGCGTAAGAAAATGCAGTGACGCTGTGACCGATCGCCGGTGTTGAGATGCATCAGGGTGTGCAGCTTTACATGTTCCAGTAATGATAAAAAACAAAAACACCAGGATGAGAGGCTGAGCCGAGGATGTAGGATGTAGGATGTAGGATGTAGGATGTAGGCTGAAGGATGTAGGATGTAGGATGTAGGCTGAAGGATGTAGGCTGTAGGATGTAGGATGTAGGCTGTAGGATGTAGGCTGAAGGATGTAGGCTGTAGGATGTAGGATGTAGGATGTAGGCCGAAGGATGTAGGCTGAAGGATGTAGGATGTAGGATGTAGGCTGAAGGATGTAGGCTGAAGGATATAGGCTGAAGGATGTAGGCTGAAGGATATAGGCTGTAGGATGTAGGATGTAGTAGGCTTGGATGTAGGATGTAGGATGTAGGATGTAGGCTGTAGATGTAGGAGTAGATGTAGGATGTAGGATGTAGGATGTAGGCTGTAGGATGTAGGATGTAGGATGTAGGATGTAGGCTGTAGGATGTAGGATGTAGGATGTAGGCTGTAGGATGTAGGATGTAGGAGGTGTAGGATGTAGAGTAGGAAGGATGTAGGATGTAGGAGTGTAGTAGGATGTAGGATGTAGGATAGGTGGATAGGCTGGGATGTAGGGATGTAGGCAGTAGGATGTAGGATGAAGGATGTAGGATGTAGGATGTAGGATGTAGGATGTAGGATGTAGGATGTAGGCTGTAGGATGTAGGCTGAAGGATGTAGGATGTAGGCTGAAGGATGTAGGATGTAGACTGAAGGATGTAGGCTGTAGGATGTAGGATGTAGGCAGTAGGATGTAGGATGTAGGCGGTAGGATGTAGGATGTAGGCAGTAGGATGTAGGATGTAGGTGGTAGGATGTAGGCTGTAGGATGTGGGATGTAGGTGGTAGGATGTAGGATGTAGGATGTAGGCGGTAGGATGTAGGATGTAGGTGGTAGGATGTAAGATGTTAGGATGTAGGATGTAGGCTGTAGGATGTAGGATGTAGGATGTAGGATGTAGGATGTAGGATGTAGGATGTAGGCGGTAGGATGTAGGATGTAGGATGTAGGATGTAGGATGTAGGATGTAGGATGTAGGCGGTAGGATGTAGGCTGTAGGATGTAGGATGTAGGATGTAGGCAGTAGGATGTAGGCTGAAGGATGTAGGATATAGGCAGTAGGATGTAGGCTGAAGGATGTAGGATGTAGGCTGTAGGATGTAGGCGGTAGGATGTCAGATGTAGGCGGTAGGATGTAGGATGTAGGCTGTAGGATGTAGGCCGTAGGCTGTAGGATGTAGGATGTAGGTGGTAGGATGTAGGATTTAGAATGTAGGATGCACCCGTGACAGATTTGCCAGATCTTCTCTGCCAGGGACCGCCAGCTTCTGCGGTTTCGTTCTTTTACCTTCTTATTCCAAAGATCTTGTTAAGGCTTCAAAGACCGTGCCGTGTCTTCAGCCGCCACTCAGGTCTCGGAGAGGACGAAGACTCTGTGTGACATTTACGGCTGAACTGCCCTTTAACGCCGACACAAACGGCGTCCCACGAGTGGAGAGATTGTCAGAAACGCCTTCATGACATATTAATGACCTCAGGACCGACGGGCTGCGCTAATGCGTCACACTCAGATCCTGGTTTTAGCTTTATTGACACTCTTGAACATCGTCCTCGTGGAGTTTAAGAGGTTGCCTGTATGACTGATACAGACCGGTTACTTCATCTGTCATAGATGTATTTGGTATCGTTGAACTCTCTTTGCAAAAGTTTCCTCTTTGCAAAAATAATACCGTTTTTCTTTCATCTCTTATATATATTTGCACAAGAGGTGCCTAAAGACACGAAGTCGAAAGTCACAACTAGTGGTCAAAAGTCGCTACTTACCGGTTTTCGACGGTAAGAAGCAGAGACACGGCTTCAATCCGGTTGCCGGTTGTTCCCAGAGCCATAGCTTGTCTATAAACGGTAAAATGCTCACTCGACCGCTTTACCGTCGCTGAGATATGCCGTAAACAAGCTCAGATCAAAAGCTTCGCTCTTCATGTACGGCTGGATTCTGGTGATCATTTATTGAGATTTGGGGTGAATTCCAGTTCCTCCCTTAATCCTCAATCTCAACCCTCAATCTCAAAAATGTGCGCTCCCGCTAAGTGCTAGTGCTGTCCCAATTCTAAGAACGTCAAGTTGAGGGACGAGTTTAAGGGCTGTATCGCCTTCAAAATTGAGATTCTCCGGCACCACCCTTGGAAGTAAGGGCTACCCAGAAGGCATTGGGTATTTTCTCCAAAACGTCTTCGAAAAGGATGCCGCCGAAAAAAGCTAGCTTAAAATGTAAGTTTTTTTCGTAGTTAATAAAGATAAATGTTACGAAACTATCTTATTGTCTTCGTAATATATATTTATTATTTTATTCTTCTTCTTCTAACGTTTCTTCTCCTTCTTCGTCGTTTTCTTGACCGACTGGACGTAGCTTTGGCGTAAGGCCGCCCCCCACAGTCTGAAGACGTAACTGCACTCAAGGGATGTCCCATTTCTAAGTCACAAGATAGACTTACGCTTACTTTCAAGGGCCAAGATTGAGGGTTAAGGGAGGAATTGGAATTGTCCCTTTGTGTCAATAAATGTTATTAGTTATAACTAAAGCACCCCCTTTGCAATCCTGTATCATATTAGAAGCGTAAATAAGTACTGTTTGCTCTCTGGTCTCCGTTTTTGAAGCGAAGTGGCCTATCTTAGCATAAACACAGTTAGCCCGTTAGAATTGCGTCTTTTGTTTACATTCTGGGAGGGAGAGTCTGACACCTCTGTTTCTGGGGGCGATTCGTCCAGATACGACTCAAAACGATGCGGCAAAATACCGCCCCGAGTTCCTCTGACGCACCTTACACGCTGTATATATTTTAAAAATAACCTCAGTGACCGAGGAACGGTCGGAACAATCTGAAAATCGCTCGATCTCATCGTTCTGGTGACTCGCCATAATGTTCTTGCCAGATGAGGATGTTCTGCATGTGACGTCATAGCCAATATGGCGGCCGCCGAGAGCGGCGGATTGATTAATGTAACATCGCACCGGGATAAACCACCAATAGTGTAGCGTTGACGATCATTCATATCATCAAAGCTTTCAGGAATACTTATAGTTTTACAATCAAAGCTTAATTTAGGGTTCATTTTTGGTGTCAGGAGCCTTTTAACTCTCACTTATTGACGGCGTGCTCGCTGATCTGGGGCGCTGCGGACGCCGCCGTGAACATCTGTGATCCGACTGAGCGTCCCGTCTTCAGACCAGCTTCTGCCGGTGTTTTAAAGATCAAAAGGACCTCGTGAGCATCTATAGCACATGCTTCATGTTTATTCATTCATTCCCTCAAATACGTCCCTCAGGATCCTTCCTGGTAGTCTGCTTGGTTTCCTAGACTTCGCTGTTAGGCAGTTTTTTTTTTTTTTTTTTTTTGGAAAGAATTAGAATATAAAGTAGAAACACAGATGAGAACAGGATGAGGCAGACAAATACAACTGTGGAGGTATTAATATTCTCCAGACATTGTTTCTGGACCAGGATGCACACTCACACATGCACGCACGCACACATGCACGCACATTTACCAACACACTAGACAGCTCAGGGCCACACTTTGAAAAGACGCCCTCTGGATGATGTTTACAGTTCTGTGAATTCAGCTTTTTCTGCTCTGAAACACACACACACATACACGTGCGTGCACGCACACACACACATACACGTGCGTGCACGCACACACACACACGCACACACACCTCTGATGCGGAGCTTTGATAACGGCAAACAGAGCTCCAGCCTCTCACTCCCACTCCCGCTGGTTTAACCTCCCCGTTCACCTCCTCCTCCTCCTCCTCCTCATCTTCATCCCTTCTTAACCCCACCTCCTTCTCCCCCCCCCCGCCGCCTCCTTTATTCCTCCCCCCACCCCTCCATCCATCCCCTGCCTCGTGGGGCTGTTGCTAAGGAGCCCTGGCGACCACAGAGTTTCCTCATTGGGCAAGAGGCGAAGAGAGGAAGTTGAAGAGGGAGGAGGGGATGGAGGTACAGTGGGGGGGGGGGGGTTAGAGGAGGAACACGAAGTCAGATCCAGATGTGCTAATCAGATGCAGCTGTGCGGCTGAATGAGGCTCGTAGAGTAATTGTTCGACCCACCACCCCGCTAATGAAGAAGTTGGGACGCCGCGTGAAATGGAAATGAAAAACAGGACGCAGTGACCTGCGCATAAACCCGTACTGTGTTCGCTAAAAGACGCAAAATGACTTGAAAGACTTGAGCTCGTTTCATATGCGATGGACGCTGCGTCTATGGAAGAGCTGGACAGCAAAAGAGACGTGGTCCTGAGGAGACACACTGATGCGGTTAGTTGTCAACAGGTCGGTGACATGATTGGGTTTTTTTAAAAAAAGGCAACGTTGGTCAGACTAATCACATCACTAATCACACACAACCGAAGCAGCTGGAAACATCTGGAGCATCACGAAGCGAAAGGTTCAACAAAAGAAGGTCCGACGCTGTTAATGAGCTCCAGATGTGAGAGCAGAGTGGGAGGAGGTTCCTCTCCCAGAGCTCCATCAACTGGCCCCAGTACTGCACACTGGAGGTTTTCTGAAGGTGGTGCGTTTCCTCAGTCTAGTTGGACATGTCCTCTGTCCTCTGTCTTCTACTGTGAATAAATATGAGCTCATCAGATTTACAAATCCCAGCTGTTTTCTACATTTCCTTTTCAGCGCTCCATCAGTATGGAGCCCCGTTTGGGTCATAATTCAATGAATAAATGAGTCTGTTATTATAAATTACAGGCGTTTATTATTATTATTAAATATGTATCCATTATTATGAAATGTTTCCCATTATTATGAAATACATGTTTATTATTATGAAATATTTCCCATTATTATGAAAAAAATGTAATTATTATGAAATATATTTTTATTATTATTTAATCTTAGTTTAATGCATAATAGTTTATTTCAGAATGGCTTGTTTATCTAAGAATTAGACATAATTGCTTTTTTCATAAGAATGATTTTACATAATAATGACATTTTGCCAGTGGGCGGGGCCAGTGGTTGACCTGCACGCTCATTGGCTGATCCTTCTCCATTCTACGCTCTGACATCGATCTAGTTGGTGGGGGACTAGATTGGTCCCGTTAGCACCTCTCGGAGTGAGTCAAAAATGATCTTTCGCTCCTGTCTGCCATTGCCGTCAAATCAAGTTTGGACTGAGCATTTCGCGCTTGACGTTTCTTAGTCGATGTCAACTTTTAACCGTAAACTGAGGTGCATTCTGCCACCTACTGGCCTGGAGTATATTCATTGCACCTCTCGCCCACTATCGATATTCACTGTTCTGTTGCTTATGCCTGAATGAAAGAGCAGCCAATCACATAAATGGCTCCGCCCCTCTCTGATGTGATTGACACACAACTCATTCTTATGAAAAACGAAACCATTATTATAATTATAATATTATAAAATGGGAAATATTTCATAATAATAAACATGCATTTCATAATAATGGGAAATATTTCATAAGAATAAACTCCTGTATTTCATAATAATAGACTCATTTATCTATTGAATTATGACCCAAATGGGACTCCATACTCAAAAGTAACAATCATAACTCTGTTCCCAGTTCCAACAAATGACTGAATCCTTCTGGTTTCTTTGTTTCTCTGTGGAAACAACTTTCTTTTGTTCCATTTTTTTTTTTTTTTTTGTCAAATGCTGAACTGAAAAATCATTTTCAGCTGTGAACATGTGAGTGTCCGCCACCTCCCATTGGGTGGGCGGGGTTTCTCTCTAAGTCGCTAAATGGCCTCTTTTGTATGTCATGAATACGTGATGCGGTGACGAAGGTGAGATGGGACGTCTTTAGTGTAAATTTGCCTGTCAGCAGGAGGTCCTCAATATTTCAGCTGAAGCCTGGGGGGGGGGAAGAGAGAGTGTCTTTGTTAAATCTTGTGGAAATCTTGTGGCTGTGGCTCCGGTGATGAGTGGATTGACCACCAGCTGTAAGGCTCAGAGCCTGACGAGCACCACCCGCTCGTGCATGAGGACATTTCTGGACAAGTGCTGGTGAAAAACGTAGCAAAAGCATTCGTTCAGAGACCTGAACCTCTCCATAGCGCTCAGTGGAAACCTGTTACTTCTTCACCAAACCACATGAAACCTTGTCTGCTTGTCCCTGCATCACCTTGCGACAGACGGATCATCCTTGTGTACGTTGCTTTTGCATTATTGTGAAGGGTCAGATAGTGTCCTCAAAAACGTGGCTCAGCAGAACGAACTGAGGGTGTGGGGGGGGGGGGGGCTGTAGCTGCCGGGGGTCTTTCCTCCTCTGCTGGACTCACGTCTAATGGAATAAGAACTGACAGCTTCCCCCTCCTGAACCTGGATTTGCTCTCTCCGCCGCGGTCGGTCGCCCTGCTTGAGGCGATCTTTGACCCGTCGACTCGGGGTCATCTGAGGACACGGTCTCAGGTACCGCTGCTCCTGTACCACCTCTCTGAACCTGCAGCTCAGGAGGAGTTGTTCAGTAATCGTGGGGTTGATGAACCGGTGCCCAGCACCACGAACCGGACGCACCGTCGCAGCAGAA
Source organism: Hirundichthys speculiger (assembly GCA_018398805.1). Classification (NCBI taxonomy): domain Eukaryota; kingdom Metazoa; phylum Chordata; class Actinopteri; order Beloniformes; family Exocoetidae; genus Hirundichthys; species Hirundichthys speculiger. The sequence goes on along the minus strand of JAGFBZ010000341.1, from coordinate 320,827 downwards.
ACACCCCAGACCATCTGTCAACGTAAACCGGAACACTGTATGGTCAAACGTGAGCTCATGTGTCCAACAGCTGAAGCTTGACGTTGGGTCATAGAGCAGGAGAACGACCTGAAACACACCAGCAATCCTGTCGGACTGGCTGAAATATAAGATAACCAATCAAGAACCAGCTGTGGACTCTTTTGAATACCAGAGTATCCCGAGAGGCCGTCTGTCTGAAAACCAAAAGCTTGGTTAAAAATTGGTTTTCATGCAACAGGACAATGATCCCAAATATACCTAGATGAGGATGGATGAAAAGTAAAAGCTGGAAACATCTGGAGCGTCACGAAGCGAAAGGTTCAACAAAGAAGATCCAACACTGTTAAGCAGCTTGAATCGGATATGGGAGCAGATTGGAGGACGTTCCTCTCCCAGAGATACTAGATGTTTTCTGAAGGTGGCACGTTTCTTCAGTCTAGTTTGACGCTTTGTCGCTATCCACTATCGGTGACCACAGGTGAGGCCCTGAGATACTTCAACTCCTCCATTTGAGGCACCTTTTCCTTTGGAGAGCCCTGGTTTGGGCTCGAGCAGACCCCTGGTACCCTGGATGGGACAAAGCAGGCACAGATCATGGATGGATGGATGAATGTTCTCGGGCCTTGCTGTGTCACTTTCTGCTCCTCTGTTTTCATGTCCTTGGCTTCCTGTTCATGTCTCTTCTGTCCTCTGTCATTGCTGCTTTTATTTTTACAGACCGACTGAGAAGATCTTTGCTCAGATTGGGCTGCTGTCTGAAACTCCCAAGCGTTTATTAGCCAGACCTTTGTTTTCCTCCTTTCACTGCTCCTCCTCCCTGTTCTCTCCAAAAATCATCTTTTCTCTCTCTGTTATTTTTGAGGATACCCCCCCCCTCCCCTTCCCCCCCCCCCCGCTTCTGTCTGTCTGCCTCCATGCTGTCTGTGCGGATGTGATGGGCAGAAACTGACGGGGGGTAACAGACTGATTGGGGTCCGCCCGGCCTCTCGCAGTTCATCCTGGATATGCTTTGGATTTTTATTTGGTTCATGGCTCTGGAAGATTTGGATGGTGTGATGTCATGTTTTCTTGCTTTCTGTTCTGCTTGTGTGTGTGTGTGTGTGAGGTGCTTTTGTGCTCAGAAACATCCTGTACTCTTATTAACAGTCAGCAGCGTGAGACGGGAGTCGGTACGAAGCGCCTGCTTCATATGCCAGTCTTTTACGTCTCATTTCCATGTGTGTGTGCCTGGTTTCAGTCATCTAATTTTAATCTCCAGTGCCTCTGGAGTAGCTTTAGTATCTCTAAAGAGAGCCTGAATGACAATGAGATGCTCTGCCTAAAATAAGGCTCTGGCTGCTCTAACTGGCTCTAACTTGCTGATGGGTGGAGCTTATGGCTCATGAACGCAGATAACTCCCGTTGTTGCTCAGATATAAACACATTATCAACGCTAATTTCCTGTAAATGACCTCCAATGCCTCCACAGATGTTGGCAGCAACAATCAGATTACAGAATATGAAAGTGGACGCCTTTGGTAAATACCTGGAATTATTATCTATTTAAAACCTATGAATGACCTCCAGATGCTAATGATGATAAGACCATGTTGTTTGTAAATTCGGGTACATCTTATGTTCAAGTATATGCTCTAATTGTGCCCAGCTGAGGCAGTCTGTCGGCTCTGTACGACAGAGGTGCAAAGCGGATTTATTCTCGTATACAGTTCAGAGAGGTCATTAACTCACGTCACAGAACAAAGGATGATCATAAATGACAAACAGTCGTCTTAAGCATCAGTGAAAAACAAGGGGACCTTGACACGCTGTCTAGACGCCTACGTGTCAAAACTTAGCGACTTGATGGAGCCAGAACGATAACAAAACTATGTCCTTCGACAGACAAGAAGTCATGGACTCATGACACAGCAATTAAGGCCCCAAAATGCAGTTTTAATATTACAGACCAGCAGGTCCTCCAGTGCTCCCAAAAGAGCTCCAACCAGTCAGGGTCTGGATAAAGAACGTCTGAGGTCGCCCTGGTACTGGGATGTCTGGTGCAGGGTTAGGGTGCCATCAGATTGTCATCCGGGGAGTTTGAAGACCACCGTAGACTGTAGGGGGTTTTGGCTAATCTGCAAACAGTGTGAGGTAGGCCACAAGTGCTAAAAATGACATGCATGGGCAACCCAGGATGTAGGATTACCTGTCAGTCGTCATGATGTTGTTACTGATTGGTGTTTGTTCCTGACCGTTCCTGACCAGGGTAGTGACAGGTCCCTCTGTGAAGCGCCGCCAAAAACAGGACATTCGCTCCACCGCCGGCCCAGAAAAACGACTGCCGTGGTCCACCGACTCTCCCTCACACCCAAAGACGCATTTCTTGGGAGACAAAGTGTTTAGTCAGAAGTCCCCGCAGGTCCACGGAGACCGAAAAAATGTCCTCGATCCTCATTCGTTTTCAAAGCGGTCTCTTAAAATGGCCGCAGGAGCTTTTGCTTCAGTGGGCCTTCACTGGAGATGGACCGTATGAGGAAATCATTCCTCTATGATGTCATTGGGGAGCCGATGCAAGCTCAGGTAAACAACAGCATGTCGGCTTTTGTAAGGTCCACTCAGTGACTGGACCTCACTGCAAAACGAGCCCAAGCCATCACACTTACGCCCCCGTGCTTGACAGTGAGTAGGAGTTTCTGGTGGTTAACGCTGGGTTCTGAGATGTTGCTCTTGGCTTTTTTAGTATTTCCCTGCGTTGCCTGTAGAACTGCAGAGCGTTAAACATTGAATTGTTTTTTAAATAAATGATTCAAAAGGCTTTCCAGATTGCGCAGCAACAATAGCTTCTCTAAGTCAATTTTTGCTTCTTTCTTGTCTTTTGGTACTGTGTTAACACACACCTGAACGCTCGAGACTACTGGAACGGGTACTTTGTATTTCCCACACAAGTTTTTCATTATCTTCTTTTTTCGTTATTTAGTTCAGTTCTAAAGTAGTTTATTGATCCCTGAAGGGAAATTAAATATTGTGTCATGATTTAAGTCTCTTTAATGATTCATTGTAGAAGGTTCCAGCTGTCTATGATCAGATGATTGTATTATGTTTTACACAGAAACCAGAGTATTAAAAGAGGCTGGTCCACCTGTTTACTCTTCCTGCTGTGCAACTGTTTGCAACAAAGCAGAGAGAAAATGTCTTTTTTTCTTTTTTGAATCAATTATTATTTTTAGCAACTTCTTCTAGAGAAAAACACGATGAGTTATTTGTCAGGAAGACTATTTCTGGATCTTTTGTTTTGTTCCTAAATTTGTGGATGATCCTTGAGGAGGCCAGACTGCAGGCTGATAAGGAAGTAAGAGGCAGTCAGTTTAGGATGCTTGATAGTCTGGTTTTGTTTTTCCAGGTTTTGTCGGTTGGGTTTTGTTGGTTTGGTTTGTTAATGGTCCGATTTTTTCAGTCTGGTTTTCTTGTCTAGTTTTATGGTGGTTGTGGGGGTTGTTTTGGTTTTGTCGGTCTGGTTTTGTCTGGTCTGGTTTTGTTGGTCCTGGTTTTGTTGGTCTGGTATCGTCCATACGATTTTTTGTAAATCCAGTTTTATTGGTCTGGTTTTATTGGTCTAGTGCAGTGGTGCACAAACTGTGGTATGCGTACCACTGGTGGTACGTGAGCGCTCTCTGGTGGTATGCGGGGGAATGTCAGGACTTTCCACATTTTCACAAGTTTGAGAACCACTGATCTAGAATTGTTAGTCTGGTTTTGTCAGTCAGGTTTTGTCGATCTGGTTTTGTCGGTCTGGTTTTGTTGGTCTGGTTTTGTCGGTCTGGTTTTATCTGTCTGGTTTTGTCGGTCTGGTTTTATCGGTCTGGTTTTGTTGGTCTGGTTTTGTAGGTCTGGTTTTGTCGGTCTGGTTTTATCGGTCTGGTTTTGTTGGTCTGGTTTTGTCGGTCCAGTTTTGTTGGTCTGATTTTGTTGGTCTGGTTTTGTTGGTCTGGTTTTGTCGGTCTGGTTTTGTTGGTCTGGTTTTGTTGGACTGGTTTTATCGGTCTGGTTTTGTTGGTCTGGTTTTTATTGGTCTGGTTTTTATTGGTCTGGTTTTGTTGGACTGGTTTTGTCGGTCTGGTTTTGTCGGTCTGGTTTTGTTGGTCTGGTTTTGTTGGACTGGTTTTATCGGTCTGGTTTTGTTGGTCTGGTTTTTATTGGTCTGGTTTTTATTGGTCTGGTTTTGTTGGACTGGTTTTATCGGTCTGGTTTTGTCGGTCTGGTTTTGTTGGTCTGGTTTTATTGGTCTGGTTTTCTTGGTCTGGTTTTGTCGGTCCAGTCTTGTTTTTCTGGTTTTGTCAGTCTGGTTTTGTTGGTCTGGTTTTGTCGGTCTGATTTTGTTTGGTCTGGTTTTTATCGGTCTGGTTTGTTGGTCTGGTTTTTTTATCGGTCTGGTTTTGTCAGTCTGGTTTTGTCGGTCTGGTTTTGTCGGTCTGGTTTTATCGGTCTGGTTTTGTTGGTCTGGTTTTGTTGGTCTGGTTTCATCGGTCTGGTTTTGTTGGTCTGGTTTTGTCGGTCTGGTTTTGCTGGTCTGGTTTGTTTTGGTCTGGTTTTTTGTCGTCTGGATTTTGTTGGTCTGGTTTTTATCGGTCTGGGTTTTGTTGGTCTGGTTTTATCGGTTCTGGTTTTTGTCAGTCTGGTTTTGTCGGTCTGGTTTTGTCGGTCTGGTTTTATCGGTCTGGTTTTGTTGGTCTGGTTTTGTTGGTCTGGTTTCATCGGTCTGGTTTTGTTGGTCTGGTTTTGTCGGTCTGGTTTTATTGGTCTGGTTTTATCGGTCTGGTTTTGTCAGTCTGGTTTTGTTGGTCTGGTTTTGTCGGTCTGGTTTCATCGGTCTGGTTTTGTTGGTCTGGTTTTATCGGTATGGTTTTGTTGGTCTGGTTTTATCGGTCTGGTTTTATTGGTCTGGTTTTGTCCTGGTTTGGTCTTCCAGCAGATGTGGGGTTTTTTCATGGCAGGAACGTCGGTGAAATGCAGATGATGTCTCAGCTTCAGTCCGGTCTTCTTGACCCCGTGAGTCCGGCTCGGTCATTGCGGGCCTCATCATTTATTAAGAAGTCTCATAAAGGAAGCCGTGTGGAGACAGGAAGTGCTGTCGCTCATCTCTGCAGGAGCGCTGATTGATTTATCTGGGATGGAGCTGCAGGCTGCTTCCCCTCAGGGCTCAGTGCTTCCTCTCCTCCTCACCTTCTACAGCCTTTCCTACGCTGTTGCTCCCTTTTCATCTCTCGCTCCTCAGGTGACCCTCAGGGCCGTCTTCCCTCCATTCATCTCTTCTTCTTTGTCCATCCCCGCCCCCCTCTCCCGACCGTTTGTGAACCTGTTCTCCCTCTGTTCGCTCCGTTTCTCCTCGCTCCTGCTCCCCATTAAAACTGGGTCACACCCACGTACACCCACGTATCGCCTGGCAACCACGCAGTCACCCCTCCTCCTCTGTCCTCCTCTGTCCTCCTCTGCCTCCTCACCTTCCCTGGAGGGTGCTGCTCAGAGCAGAAATCTGACGCCGCCGTTTTGTCGCCGCTCCGTTTCCATAGAGCGTCTGAGAGTCGGGGTCCGCCGGGGAGAGGAGGGCGGGTTTCACAGACGGGCCTCACCAGAGAGACCACACGGGCCGACACAGGGGAGTATGATACATGTCCTCCAGTTTTATTTAGATAAACTCCCCCCCCCCCCCAAAAAAAAAAAAAATCAAACAGTCGTGAAAGCAGTTCACGTCCATAAACGAGGTCAACAAAGCGAATCCCGACCTGTTGGAGAAACTGGAGCACTAACTGACCTGCTGAACCGAGACTCAAGGAAATATGTCGACCACATTTACGCTCCAGGTCCACGTGACCCAGTTCTGTTTCTTTTTTCCTTTTACCAGACGCGACCAGCAGAGGTGTCAGCGGTGGGGCTGCAGGTGAACGTTCCCGTCCACCTGCAGCAGCACCATCATTTAGATCAGGGGTGTCAGACTCATTTTGACTGAGGGCCACATCAGCATCATGGTAACAAACTGCAATGTAAATCAAAATAAACTAAACTACACCTTATTATAATGTTAAATAACGGTTTCTGTATTTATTATGTGTTCAAGTTTCAAACATTTAAGTCATTATTATATTAAACTCGGGGTTTGTGGTTGTAAAAGTATCCATTACCTTGGTTTTACCTTGTTTTTCTTGCAGGCTAAATTTAGCATACTTAGCTCCGTGTTTGCTGTCAAAATGCCGACGTAAATTAAACTCTTTCACGACTGACACCTGCCTCATGACAAAAAAGACATTGTTATTTCACCTTGAGATACAAACTTGTAATTGTTTTCCCATCATTCATGAAACATCCTTCCTTGTGCATCGATTTTTCTTTTCTTGGACATGTTGGGGTTAGTTTGTAGAGGTTTTTCTTAAGTCCATCAGTTCTGACAAATCATCTTGCTCATAGCTACCGTTATCGTTGTGGGTAACGACGGAATGCATGATGGGAGATGTAGTTTATTGTCAATATGCATTTAAAGCGGTTTAAGCTTATTTTAAGTCTTAAAATATTGGTTTAAAATTTAAGCTAATAATGCCCAAGCTTCTCGAGGGCCACATAAAATGACGTGACGGGCCACATTTGGCCCGCGGGCCTTGTGTTTGGCCCTGTGAAACGAACAAACTCCCTCTGTCACGATGGTGGGCTTTCCCAGGATGGAGGCTGCTCTGCTGGACTGTTGCCACCTGCCCTGTGGAGTTCTTAATCCCATAAATCAGTCGAGCCTACAAACCAGGAGCTGGTTTCCAACCCTCCTGATTAAAGATGGAAATATGCCCCCCCCCTCCAAAAAAATAAACCTCCACAGAGAGGTTGTTAGGCAGGAAGTAGGACGGTGCTATTGTTATGAGTTTCTCCCACATGGCCTTAATATGTGTGTGTGTGTGCTGCCCTGTAATGGACGGGTTCAGAGGCCATGGGGGGGGGGGGGCTTGCAGATATGGGGGTGCATCCTCTCTGGGAGAATCATTAGTGACTTGGTGCAGCTCAGAGCTGCTGTAGATGATCGGGGAGGGGCAGGTGATAGACTGAACAAACACACTCACATTAAGACCAACCTCTTGTTTTCCCATGAGGCCGCTGAAAGCCGGTCCGCCGGCATCAGCGGCCTCCCTTAAATACATCACTGGTCATTCACACGGGCCTTATGATGTCGCCGTGCTTCAGTGAAAAGCTTGTTTAGGTTTTGACACGACACCTTCTCCGGCGCCTTGATGAGGTCACGGCAGCGCCGCCGCGGTCGTTGCAGCACTTAACGGAGCATCATTACGCCGCTCCCTCCCATCCGTCCATCTGATCAGGTGCTGCAGCGGCTCTACGACTGTGTCGGGACTGATGCTGCTCCAGGACATCGAGGAGTTTGATCTGAATCATAAACCAATGTCCTGTTCAAAGTAGAACACAGAAAAAAAAAAAGAGGTGATGTTGAATAGGGAGCGTTAACATCACAGACTGCAATGCAGCTGTCTATGGAGCCCCGTTTGGGTCATAATTCAATGAATAAATGAGTCGATTATTATGAAATACAGATATTTATTATTATGAAATACGTATCCATTATTATGAAAAAATGTAATTATTATGAATATTATTTTTATTATTATTTAATCTTAGTTTAAATGCATAATATATATATATTTTTTTATCTAAGAATGAGCTTTTACATAATAATGACATTTTGCCAGTGGGCGGGGCCAGTGGTTGACCTGCACGCTCATTGGCTGATCCTTCTCCATTCTACGCTCTGACATCCACTAGTTTTGGCCGTGAGGTCCCGTTAGCAGCGGGCCGTGGCGTCATCAAGGTGTGCTCCTAGTCCGATTGTAGCTATGGCTAGCTTGGACTGAGCTACGGGAAACCTTGACGTTTCTTAGTCGATGTCAACTTTTAACCGTAAACCAGGGGCGATCCTAGGGTCAGAGCTTTGGGGGTGCTGAGCACTCAATGAGCCCCACCACAACACACAACCCCATCTTTTTTCATACGAAACCAAAAAAAACGTTTATTGAAAAATAATTTTGGATAATCATTATGACATTTATGAGAGAAGAGCATGATCTTTTGGGAAAAAAAACTGACTGGAAAACATGCAAATCTTTGAAAATTTCAGTGAAATTTGAAATGCTAACTGAGCTAACGCGCTAACTGGTAAACGGTCAACGAAGAGGAGAAGTAACGTTAGTGAGAAGAGGACGATACCATTAGGTGGGGTCATTTTCATTCTTAAAATTAGGGCTGGGCAACGATTAAAATTTTTAATCGCGATTAATCGCATTATTTCCCTGATTAATCGTGATTAATCGCATTGTGTACGCAAAATCAAATAATGAATTCAAAAGTAGTGTAAAATCCCCTTTTATTTAAATGTTCTGCTGCCATATGAACTAAAGTGCCAGAACATTTGTTGTTCAAACACTTTTAACATCAGCACTTGTCAGTAACACATATTTAGTGTAAATCTCATCTAAAAAAAATGTAAAAATAAAATAAAGCTTATTGCCACTGCCAGGGCATTAATGTCATCCTGTTTTTATAAAAAATTTAAAAAAAGTCTACAAACAAAATCCAAAAAAAGGATTGTGTGCACAATCAGAACATTAAAACAGGTAATTTCTGAGGTTTCATGTCTGTTCTAGGTTTTTTCGCATGTTTCTGCCAATTATCTTCCAGTTCCGGCCAGTAACCGACCTTTCAAAACAAAAGCATATGAGCGCGTTAACGCGCGATAAAATAATTGTCGGCGTTAATAAATGAATGCGTTAACGCGATAATAACGCGTTAACTTGCCCAGCCCTACTTAAAATATAAACTTAAACCACAAACTATGGATTAAGTTTTGGACATTATCTAAACCTGTTAAATGCGAACTAAAATTTTAGAATAACAACATTTCTTACTCCAGGTTTTTGGGGTGCTGAATTTCGATTNATTTCCCTGCGTTGCCTGTAGAACTGCAGAGCGTTAAACATTGAATTGTTTTTTAAATAAATGATTCAAAAGGCTTTCCAGATTGCGCAGCAACAATAGCTTCTCTAAGTCAATTGCTTCTGTCTTTGTCTTTTGGTACTGTGTTAACACACACCTGAACGCTCGAGACTACTGGATCGGGTACTTTGTATTTCCCACACAAGTTTTTCATAATCTTCTTGTTTCGTTATTCAGTTCAGTTCCAAAGTAGTTTATTGATCCCTGAAGGGAAATTAAATATTGTGTCATGATTTAAGTCTCTTTAATGATTCATTGTAGAAGGTTCCAGCTGTCTATGATCAGATGATTGTATTATGTTTTACACAGAAACCAGAGTATTAAAAGAGGCTGGTCCACCTGTTTACTCTTCCTGCTGTGCAACTGTTTGCAACAAAGCAGAGAGAAAATGTCTTTTTTTCTTTTTTGAATCAATTATTATTTTTAGCAACTTCTTCTAGAGAAAAACACGATGAGTTATTTGTCAGGAAGACTATTTCTGGATCTTTTGTTTTGTTCCTAAATTTGTGGATGATCCTTGAGGAGGCCAGACTGCAGGCTGATAAGGAAGTAAGAGGCAGTCAGTTTAGGATGTTGATAGTCTAGTTTTGTTAGTCTGGTTTTGTCGGTCTGGTTTTGTTGGTTTGGTTTTGCTGGTCGATTTTTTTCAGTCTGGTTTTGTCAGTTGAGTTTTGTCGGTCTGGTTTCGTTGGTCTGGTTTTGTTGGTCTGGTTTTGTTGGTCTGGTATCGTCCATACGATTTTGTAAATCCAGTTTTATTGGTCTGGTTTTATTGGTCTAGTGCAGTGGTGCACAAACTGTGGTATGCGTACCACTGGTGGTACGTGAGCGCTCTCTGGTGGTATGCGGGGGAATGTCAGGACTTTCCACATTTTCACAAGTTTGAGAACCACTGATCTAGAATTGTTAGTCTGGTTTTGTCAGTCAGGTTTTGTCGATCTGGTTTTGTCGGTCTGGTTTTGTTGGTCTGTTTTTGGTTCCTGTCTGGTTTTTCTGGTTCTGGTTTTTGTCTGGTTTTTCTGGTTTGTTGTTGTCTGGTTTTGTGGTCTGGTTTTGTCGGTCTGGTTTTATCTGGTCTGGTTTTTGTTGGTCTGGTTTTGTGGTCCAGTTTTTGGTTGGTCTGGTCTGGTTTTGTTGGTCTGGTTTTTGTTGGTCTGGTTTTGGTCGGTCCTGGTTTTTTGTTGGTCTGGTTTTGTTGGTACTCTGGTTTTTATCGGTCTGGTTTTGTTGGTCTGGTTTTTATTGGTCTGGTTTTTATTGGTTTTGGTCTGGTTTTGTTGGACTGGTTTTTTGTCGTCTGGTTTTTGTTTGTCGGTCTGGTTTTGTTGGTCTGGTTTGTTTGGTTGGGACTGGTTTTATCGGTCTGGTTTGTTTGGTCTGGTTGTTGGTTTTTGTCTGGTTTTTATTGGTCTGGTTTTGTTGGACTGGTTTTATCGGTCTGGTTTTGTCGGTCTGGTTTTGTTGGTCTGGTTTTATTGGTCTGGTTTTCTTGGTCTGGTTTTGTCGGTCCAGTCTTGTTTTTCTGGTTTTGTCAGTCTGGTTTTGTTGGTCTGGTTTTGTCGGTCTGATTTTGTTGGTCTGGTTTTATCGGTCTGGGTTTGTTGGTCTGGTTTTATCGGTCTGGTTTTGTCAGTCTGGTTTTGTCGGTCTGGTTTTTTTGGTTTTTTCGGTCTGGTTTTTTTGTTTTATCGGTCTGGTTTTGTTGGTCTGGTTTTGTTGGTCTGGTTTCATCGGTCTGGTTTTGTTGGTCTGGTTTTGTCGGTCTGGTTTTGCTGGTCTGGTTTTGTTGGTCTGGTTTTGTCGGTCTGGTTTTGTTGGTCTGGTTTTATCGGTCTGGGTTTGTTGGTCTGGTTTTATCGGTCTGGTTTTGTCAGTCTGGTTTTGTCGGTCTGGTTTTGTCGGTCTGGTTTTATCGGTCTGGTTTTGTTGGTCTGGTTTTGTTGGTCTGGTTTTCATCGGTCTGGTTTTGTTCTGGTCGGTCTGGTTTTTGTCGGTCTGGTTTTATTCGGTCTGGTTTTTAATCGGTCTGGTTTTGTCGGTCGGTCTGGTTTGGGTCGGTCTGGTTTTGTCGGTCTGGTTTTTATCGGTCTCGGTCATCGGTCTGGTTTTGTTGGTCTGGTTTTATCGGTCTGGTTTTTGTTTTGGTCTGGTTTTATCGGTCTGGTTTTATTGGTCTGGTTCCTGCCAGCAGATGTGGGGTTTTCATGGCAGGAACGTCGGTGAAATGCAGATGATGTCTCAGCTTCAGTCCGGTCTTCTTGACCCCGTGAGTCCGGCTCGGTCATTGCGGGCCTCATCATTTATTAAGAAGTCTCATAAAGGAAGCCGTGTGGAGACAGGAAGTGCTGTCGCTCATCTCTGCAGGAGCGCTGATTGATTGATTTATCTGGGATGGAGCTGCAGGCTGCTTCCCCTCAGGGCTCAGTGCTTCCTCTCCTCCTCACCTTCTACAGCCTTTCCTACGCTGTTGCTCCCTTTTCATCTCTCCCTCCTCAGGTGACCCTCAGGGCCGTCTTCCCTCCATTCATCTCTTTTTCTTTGTCCATCCCCGCCCCCCTCTCCCGACCGTTTGTGAACCTGTTCTCCCTCTGTTCGCTCCGTTTCTCCTCGCTCCTGCTCCCCATTAAAACTGGGTCACACCCACGTACACCCACGTATCGCCTGGCAACCACGCAGTCACCCCTCCTCCTCTGTCCTCCTCTGTCCTCCTCTGCCTCCTCACCTTCCCTGGAGGGTGCTGCTCAGAGCAGAAATCTGACGCCGCCGTTTTGTCGCCGCTCCGTTTCCATAGAGCGTCTGAGAGTCGGGGTCCGCCGGGGAGAGGAGGGCGGGTTTCACAGACGGGCCTCACCAGAGAGACCACACGGGCCGACACAGGGGAGTATGATACATGTCCTCCAGTTTTATTTAGATAAACTCCCCCCCCCCCAAAAAAAAAAAAAATCAAACAGTCGTGAAAGCAGTTCACGTCCATAAACGAGGTCAACAAAGCGAATCCCGACCTGTTGGAGAAACTGGAGCACTAACTGACCTGCTGAACCGAGACTCAAGGAAATATGTCGACCACATTTACGCTCCAGGTCCACGTGACCCAGTTCTGTTTCTTTTTTCCTTTTACCAGACGCGACCAGCAGAGGTGTCAGCGGTGGGGCTGCAGGTGAACGTTCCCGTCCACCTGCAGCAGCACCATCATTTAGATCAGGGGTGTCAGACTCATTTTGACTGAGGGCCACATCAGCATCATGGTAACAAACTGCAATGTAAATCAAAATAAACTAAACTACACCTTATTATAATGTTAAATAACGGTTTCTGTATTTATTATGTGTTCAAGTTTCAAACATTTAAGTCATTATTATATTAAACTCGGGGTTTGTGGTTGTAAAAGTATCCATTACCTTGGTTTTTTACCTTGTTTTTCTTGCAGGCTAAATTTAGCATACTTAGCTCCGTGTTTGCTGTCAAAAATGCCGACGTAAATTAAACTCTTTCACGACTGACACCTGCCTCATGACAAAAAGACATTGTTATTTCACCTTGAGATACAAACTTGTAATTGTTTTCCCATCATTCATGAAACATCCTTCCTTGTGCATCGATTTTTCTTTTCTTGGACATGTTGGGGTTAGTTTGTAGAGGTTTTTTCTTAAGTCCATCAGTTCTGACAAATCATCTTGCTCATAGCTACCGTTATCGTTTGTGGGTAACGACGGAATGCATGATGGGAGATGTAGTTTATTGTCAATATGCATTTAAAGCGGTTTAAGCTTATTTTTAAGTCTTAAAATATTGTTTTTTTAAAATTTAAGCTAATAATGCCCAAGCTTCTCGAGGGCCACATAAAATGACGTGACGGGCCACATTTGGCCCGCGGGCCTTGTGTTTTTGGCCCTGTGAAACGAACAAACTCCCTCTGTCACGATGGTGGGCTTTCCCAGGATGGAGGCTGCTCTGCTGGACTGTTGCCACCTGCCCTGTGGAGTTCTTAATCCCATAAATCAGTCGAGCCTACAAACCAGGAGCTGGTTTCCAACCCTCCTGATTAAAGATGGAAATATGCCCCCCCCCTCCAAAAAAATAAACCTCCACAGAGAGGTTGTTAGGCAGGAAACGGTGCTATTGTTATGAGTTTCTCCCACATGGCCTTAATATGTGTGTGTGTGCTGCCGGTAATGGACGGGTTCAGAGGCCATGGGGGGGGGGGGGCTTGCAGATATGGGGGTGCATCCTCTCTGGGAGAATCATTAGTGACTTGGTGCAGCTCAGAGCTGCTGTAGATGATCGGGGAGGGGCAGGTGATAGACTGAACAAACACACTCACATTAAGACCAACCTCTTGTTTTCCCATGAGGCCGCTGAAAGCCGGTCCGCCGGCATCAGCGGCCTCCCTTAAATACATCACTGGTCATTCACACGGGCCTTATGATGTCGCCGTGCTTCAGTGAAAAGCTTGTTTAGGTTTTGACACGACACCTTCTCCGGCGCCTTGATGAGGTCACGGCAGCGCCGCCGCGGTCGTTGCAGCACTTAACGGAGCATCATTACGCCGCTCCCTCCCATCCGTCCATCTGATCAGGTGCTGCAGCGGCTCTACGACTGTGTCGGGACTGATGCTGCTCCAGGACATCGAGGAGTTTGATCTGAATCATAAACCAATGTCCTGTTCAAAGTAGAACACAGAAAAAAAAAAAGAGGTGATGTTGAATAGGGAGCGTTAACATCACAGACTGCAATGCAGCTGTCTATGGAGCCCCGTTTGGGTCATAATTCAATGAATAAATGAGTCGATTATTATGAAATACAGATATTTATTATTATGAAATACGTATCCATTATTATGAAAAAATGTAATTATTATGAAATATATTTTTATTATTATTTAATCTTAGTTTAATGCATAATATATATATATTTTTTTATCTAAGAATGAGCTTTTACATAATAATGACATTTTGCCAGTGGGCGGGGCCAGTGGTTGACCTGCACGCTCATTGGCTGATCCTTCTCCATTCTACGCTCTGACATCCACTAGTTTTGGCCGTGAGGTCCCGTTAGCAGCGGGCCGTGGCGTCATCAAGGTGGTGCTCCTAGTCCGATTGTAGCTATGCTAGCTTGGACTGAGCTACGGGAAACCTTGACGTTTCTTAGTCGATGTCAACTTTTAACCGTAAACCAGGGGCGATCCTAGGGTCAGAGCTTTGGGGGTGCTGAGCACCTCAATGAGCCCCACCACAACACACAACCCCATCTTTTTTCATACGAAACCAAAAAAAAAACGTTTATTGAAAAATAATTTTGGATAATCATTATGACATTTATGAGAGAAGAGCATGATCTTTTGGGAAAAAAAACTGACTGGAAAACATGCAAATCTTTGAAAATTTCAGTGAAATTTGAAATGCTAACTGAGCTAACGCGCTAACTGGTAAACGGTCAACGAAGAGGAGAAGTAACGTTAGTGAGAAGAGGACGATACCATTAGGTGGGGTCATTTTCATTCTTAAAATTAGGGCTGGGCAACGATTAAAATTTTTAATCGCGATTAATCGCATTATTTCCCTGATTAATCGTGATTAATCGCATTGTGTACGCAAAATCAAATAATGAATTCAAAAGTAGTGTAAAATCCCCTTTTATTTAAATGTTCTGCTGCCATATGAACTAAAGTGCCAGAACATTTGTTGTTCAAACACTTTTAACATCAGCACTTGTCAGTAACACATATTTAGTGTAAATCTCATCTAAAAAAATGTAAAAATAAAATAAAGCTTATTGCCACTGCCAGGGCATTAATGTCATCCTGTTTTTATAAAAAATTTAAAAAAAGTCTACAAACAAAATCCAAAAAAAGGATTGTGTGCACAATCAGAACATTAAAACAGGTAATTTCTGAGGTTTCATGTCTGTTCTAGGTTTTTTCGCATGTTTCTGCCAATTATCTTCCAGTTCCGGCCAGTAACCGACCTTTCAAAACAAAAGCATATGAGCGCGTTAACGCGCGATAAAATAATTGTCGGCGTTAATAAATGAATGCGTTAACGCGATAATAACGCGTTAACTTGCCCAGCCCTACTTAAAATATAAACTTAAACCACAAACTATGGATTAAGTTTTGGACATTATCTAAACCTGTTAAATGCGAACTAAAATTTTAGAATAACAACATTTCTTACTCCAGGTTTTTGGGGTGCTGAATTTCGATTTAGAAAAAGGGCTAGCCTCGCCCATGCCGCAAACTGAGGTGCATTCTGCCACCTACTGGCCTGGAGTATATACGTCGCACCTCTCGCCCACTATCGATATTCACTGTTCTGTTGCTTATGCCTGAATGAAAGAGCAGCCAATCACATAAATGGCTCCGCCCTCTCTGCTGTGATTGACACACAAATCATTCTTATGTAAAACGAAACCATTATCATAATAATAGACTCATTTATTAATTGAATTATGACCCAAACGGGGCTCCATAGCTGTCACTCAAAAAAGCAGGAACACCAGTGGCCGGTCGGGGAACTGCAGCCTCTCCCACCTGTCCTGCACCTGTCCCTGGTTCAGTTTTAATAAGCGGATGTCCGCAGATGTCTGTGACATTTCTGGACGCAGTGCTGCTGCTGCAGTGCTCAGAGATTGTGCTGATGGGTGAAGTTCGGGTCTGCAGAGTCGGCGATGCTGCCAGAGAGGCTCTCCTCTGCAGCGCTGCAGCTCTCCTCAACGTGCACGTCCTCCTCAAGTAGGGCGCGCTCCTCTGAAGGCCCGTGGCGATGCACTTAACCCAGTTAAACATCCCCCCAGATGTTCAGTGTGTCACACTGCAGTCAGAGGCTTTAACACATGAACTATTTAATGATCGGCTTCACGCTGGCGGTGATGTAACACGTCAGTTCAGTGAGTGGAGCTCGTCTCTCAGCTGGAGCGTTGCTGCTTTGATCTACTTTACTTTACTTGAGCGTCTGCAGGATCAAAAACCCGCGTTTCCCCTTCCCACGATAAATGAATCTGTCAGCCACTTTGGATTAAAGTCCAGGGTTTATCCTTTGTTTAACTAGGGTTTATCTTGGGTTTCTCCATTGTTTATCCAGGTTTTATCCATGGTTTAATCCAGGGTTTATCTAGTTTTATCTTGGGTTTCTCCAGGATTTATCCAGGCTTTATCCAGGGTTCATCCTTTTGTGTTATCAAGGGTTTATCTTGAGTTTATCCAGGGCTGATCTAAGATTCATCCAGGGTTTCATTCCATTGTTTATCTTATGTTTTTCTATGCCTTATCTAGGGTTTATTTAGGGTTTATCTTGGGTTTCTCCAGGTTTCTCCAGAGTTCATCTAGGTTTATCTTGGGGCTCTCCAGGTTTATCCAGGGTTTATCTTGGGTTTCTCCAGGTTTCTCCAGCGTTTATCTTGGGTTTCTCCAGGTTTCTCCAGGGTTTATCTTGGGCTTCTCCAGGTTTCTCCAGCGTTTATCTTGGGTTTCTCCAGGTTTCTCCAGCGTTTATCTTGGGTTTCTCCAGGTTTCTCCAGCGTTTATCTTGGGTTTCTCCAGATTTCTCCAGGGTTTATCTTGGGTTTCTCCAGGTTTCTCCAGGTTTTATCCAGTGTTTATCTAGGTTTATCTTGGGTTTCTCCATTGTTTATCCAGGTTTTATTCATAGTTAATCCAGGTTTTATCCAGGGTTTATCTAGGTTTATCTTGGGTTTATCCAGGGTTTATCGTGGTTTATCCAGGGTTTATCTTGGGTTTCTCCAGGTTTCTCCAGGTTTCTCCAGCGTTTATCTTGGGTTTCTCCAGGTTTCTCCAGCGTTTATCTTGGGTTTCTCCAGGGTTTATCTAGGTTTATCTTGGGTTTCTCCAAGTTTCTCCAGCGTTTATCTTGGGTTTCTCCAGGTTTCTCCAGCGTTTATCTTGGGCTTCTCCAGGTTTCTCCAGCGTTTATCTTGGGTTTCTCCAGGTTTCTCCAGGGTTTATCTTGGGTTTCTCCAGGTTTCTCCAGCGTTTGTCTTGGGTTTCTCCAGGGTTTATCTTGGGTTTCTCCAGGTTTCTCCAGAGTTCATCTAGGTTTATCTTGGGCTTCTCCAGGTTTCTCCAGCGTTTATCTTGGGTTTCTCCAGGTTTCTCCAGCGTTTGTCTTGGGTTTCTCCAGGTTTCTCCAGGGTTTATCTTGGTTTTCTCCAGGTTTCTCAGCGTTTGTCTTGGGTTTCTCCAGGGTTTATCTTGGGTTTCTCCAGGGTTTATCTAGGTTTATCTTGGGTTTCTCCAGGTTTCTCCAGCGTTTATCTTGGGTTTCTCCAGATTTCTCCAGGGTTTATCTTGGGTTTCTCCAGGTTTCTCCAGCGTTTGTCTTGGGTTTCTCCAGGGTTTATCTTGGGTTTCTCCAGGGTTTATCTAGGTTTATCTTGGGTTTCTCCAGGTTTCTCCAGGTTCATCTAGGTTTATCTTGGGTTTCTCCAGGTTTCTCCAGGTTTCTCCAGGGTTTATCTTGGGTTCCTCCAGGTTTCTCCAGGGTTTATCTTGGGTTTCTCCAGGTTTCTCCAGGGTTTATCTTGGGTTTCTCCAGGGTTTATCTCGGTTTATCTTGGGTTTCTCCAGGTTTCTCCAGAGTTATCTAGGTTTGTCTTGGGTTTCTCCAGGTTTCTCCAGGTTTCTCCAGGGTTTATCTTGGGTTCCTCCAGGTTTCTCCAGGGTTTATCTTGGGTTTCTCCAGGTTTCTCCAGCGTTTATCTTGGGTTTCTCCAGATTTCTCCAGGGTTTATCTTGGGTTTCTCCAGATTTCTCCAGGGTTTATCTTGGGTTTCTCCAGGTTTCTCCAGCGTTTGTCTTGGGTTTCTCCAGGGTTTATCTTGGGTTTCTCCAGGGTTTATCTAGGTTTATCTTGGGTTTCTCCAGGTTTCTCCAGGTTCATCTAGGTTTATCTTGGGTTTCTCCAGGTTTCTCCAGGTTTCTCCAGGGTTTATCTTGGGTTCCTCCAGGTTTCTCCAGGGTTTATCTCGGTTTATCTTGGGTTTCTCCAGGTTTCTCCAGAGTTATCTAGGTTTGTCTTGGGTTTCTCCAGGTTTCTCCAGAGTTATCTATGTTTATCTTGAGGTTCTCCAGGTTTATCCAGGTTTATCCAGGGTTTATCTTGGGTTTCTCCAGGTTTCTCCAGGTTTTATCCAGTGTTTATCTAGGTTTATCTTGGGTTTCTCCATTGTTTATCCAGGTTTTATTCATAGTTTATCCAGGTTTTATCCAGGGTTTATCTAGGTTTATCTTGGGTTTATCCAGGGTTTATCGTGGTTTATCCAGGGTTTATCATGAGGTTCTCCAGGTTTCTCCAGGGTTTATCTTGGGTTTCTCCAGGTTTCTCCTGGTTTCTCCAGGTTTCTCCAGAGTTATCTAGGTTTATCTTGAGGTTCTCCAGGTTTATCCAGGTTTCTCCAGAGTTTATCTTGGGGTTCTCCAGGTTTATCAAGGGTTTATCTTGGGGCTCTCCAGGTTTATCCAGGGTTTATCTTGGGGCTCTCCAGGTTTATCCAGGGTTAATCCAGACTTTCTCCAGGGCTTGTGTGAGGTGTTCCCAGGTTGTTGAGTGTACATGTGTGAAAACTGGCAGGATTTGGTTGCTTTACACTAAAGATTTCTGTCAGTGTTGCACAAACGGAATTAAAGTTCACAGAATGTGCTTGTGTGTGTTTCACTTTCTCTTAGAGGCTTTTCCCAGAATCCTCTGGGTCTCCGGTGTTTGTGTGTGTGTGTCTGCGTACACAGTTTGTTTGAATATGTGAGGAGAGAGGGAAAGAGCATCTTGCCATCCTCAGGATGCCGCCGGCGTTGGGTCGGGCTCTGGGAGCGCCAGCATCCAGCTGGAGCTACCGCGCTGCTGGGGCATGTGCATGTGCGTGCGCACGTCTGTGTGTGAGCGTTTGTGTGTACAGTCTGTTCAATGAGCAGTGAGGACATCTGACTTATTCCATCGCTTCGCCTGTTTGCTCATGAACGTATTTATCTGTGAAGGTCTGGTCTGCGTGACCCACAGCCTCTGGTGTGACCGCTAACACTCCTGTTTATGGTGATTTAATCGGGGTAAACGGGTGTACGGAGCAGAGCTCTAATGGATTAACCGTATGCTTGTTATTTGTCTTAAAGGATTCATGAGTTTTAAACATTATTTTTTCCCTCTTTTTTCTTTCTTTAGGTCCTATAAGTGGTCAGGACAGAGTGGGAGGACAGACAGATCACAAGAGTCAACAACCGTGAACGTAAGTCAGTGCTGCTTTGTAGATGTGTTTGGGTTGTTCGTTGCCGTGGTGACCGGTGATCTAGTCCTCTGACCATCTTACCTCAGCGCTGCTACCTGCATCTGTTTATGTAGTCATTTCATTCAGTCATTTGTGTCCTCCATCCTCTCTCTGTCCTGTCTCCCTCCTCTATTTCTTTCTTTACCCAGCTGGTCTTCATCAGGAAGGTCCCCCCATATGATCCAGGTCCTGCTCAAGGTTTCTTCCTCTTAAAGTGGATTTTTTTCTTGTCACTGTTTGGTTTAAAAAAAAATTTCTCCCACTGTGGGAGTTTTTTACCTGCCATTATCCTTGATTGGATTTAAAATTATAATTTCAGTTAATGATATTTGCTTGGGGGTCATGATCTGGGTCTCTGTAAAGCTCCTAGAGACAACTGACATTGTAACAGACGCTATACAAACTACAAAAGTATGGAGCCCCATTTGGGTCATAATTCAATGAATAAATTATTCTATTATTATGAAATACAGGCGTTTATTATTATGAAATGTTTCCCATTATTACGATAATGGTCTCAATTTTCATAAGAATGAGCTTTTACATAATAATGGATTAGTTTTTCATAAGATTGATTTGTGTGTCAATCACAGCAGAGAGGGCGGAGCCATTTATGTGATTGGCTGCTCTTTCGTTCAGGCATAAGCAACAGAACAGTGAATATCAATAGCGGGCGAGAGGTGCAATGTATATACTCCAGGCCAGTAGGTGGCAGAATGCACCTCAGTTTACGGTTAAAAGTTGACATCGACTAAGAAACGTAGCGCGAAATGTAGGGAAAACTTGATTTTGACGGCATGGCGACAGGAGAAAGATCCTTTTCTGACTTACTCCGAGAGTTAGCTAACAGGCTCGATGCGAGTCCCCCACCAACTAGTCGATGTCAGAGCGTAGAATGGAGAAGGATCAGCCAATGAGCGTGCAGGTCAACCACTGGCCCCGCCCACTGGCAAAATGTCATTATTATGTAAAAGCTCATTCTTATGAAAAAGGAAGCAATTATGTAAAAACTCATGCTAAGATAAAAAAGCGATTCTGAAATAAACTATTATGCATTAAACTAAGATTAAATAATAATCAAAATATATTTCATAATAATTACATGTTTTCATAATAATGGAAAATATTTCATCATAATACACATATATTTCATAATAATGGATACGTATTTCATAATAATAAATGCCTGTATTTCATAATAATAGACTCATTTATTCATTAAATTATGACCCAAACGGGGCTCCATAGAAAAGCACTAAGAGAGCGCAGACCTCCACCAACGCAACAGTTCCCCCATATAACCCCGATTTACAGATTGTGATAAATCAGCATTCTGGATCAGATCCGGATCAGCCTTTGATCAGCCATTGTCAATCCCTGAGTCAAATTTCATGAGTTTTGGGCGATAATTATTATAAGATATTGAGAAACAAAATTTTCGGCCCCATTGACCGCAATGTTATCGAAAATTTGAAAGTGATCCAGAATCCAGGATTTCTTCACGAAGCACGGAAGATGTTGAAGTCCATGACGGCACAATTACAAGAAGACTGAACAAGAACTCTTTGTCCGGAAGTGTTGCCAGAAGAAAGCCTCTTCTGTCTAAAAGGAACGTGGAAGCACAGCTGGGGGTTCATCAAACAGTATCTGGACAGAGGACAAGACTTCAGGGGCCATGTCCTCTGGACAGATGAGACCAAAGTGGACTTGTTTGGACCTTAATGCCCAGAACCAGGCATATCAGCAGCAACTCCTTTAGATCCCCTGACACGTCCCCTGAAAAGACAACGCTGGAGAACTTTGAAAAGAACAACGGAAGGAACTGTCAGCGTTCTGTTGTAGGACGTGAGATGGACCACCTTCTGAGTACTTGTTGCTTTCAAAATGAAGTGTGAATTAGTAGAAGTGTATTTTGGGCTCTAATCTCCCTGAAAGGACCTGCTGCGTCACGATGGAGGACGTTCCTGGGTGGTTCTGTGCTACAAACCATCTGTTGTGCTCTCGCTGTTTGGCTAGGAGCAACGCCGCTTTGATTAATTACAGGAAGCCTGATCAGCGCCGCCGATCATCGCAGCTTCGTCCGCGATTTTCCTGCCAACGTCTGCGGTTTCGGAGGGAGGAGCGAGCGCTGAACGCTGTCGTGCTCGTGCTCGTGCTCCCGTGAACCAGAAGAGCTGTGGTGCTGAGGGGTATCTGTGTGTATGAGATGACGATATTTTGGGAGTTTGTTGAACACAACTGGCAGTGGTGGTGGTGGTGGGGGGGGTCTATGGAGGTCAGAGGAAGAGTCGAGGACATGCATATGTGCCTCCAGTGGAGAACCTACCTCCAGGAAGTAAGAAAAGAAGGGATGTTTGTGGAGAAAGCGTTTATTTTTAGAACAAGCCTCTGCAGCAGGACGGACAGGAAGCAGCTTATTTACCGTCTCTGGCTGTCCGACAGTCGCTGTTTCCACCTCATCTTAATGTTCTTCAGATGCAGAACTTCTGCAGAGGAGTTCATGGTCCAGGCCAAGGCCCTGAGGCAGCAGAACAACCCCAGATCATCACCCCTCCCCCACCGTGCTTTGCCTTCTCAGTGAGGTGGTCTGAGGTATAGCTCTGTTTAAATACGATTGGCCGACTGTTCTCTCTCAGCGTAGAGCGATGAACTCCAAATCGTTTGGAAACGACCTCATAACCCTGTCCAGGTGGATGTGGAGCAATGATTTCTTGTCTCAGGAGCATTATGTCTTTCCCTCTTGGCGTCACACACCCACATGCTCTGAATCAGCGAGCTGCCAAACCATCTGGTTTCACAGAGGTCTTCTGATGATCGTAGGTTTAGAAGGTTTGTTTTTCTTCACGTCCTGATGTGTAGAAGCTGAAAATTCAGAGAGGCTGTCCTCACCTTCATACATGACTCTAATTCTCTTTCCTGTCAGCCGTTATTCTGCATCTGTTACAGTAGATGATGGTAATGTTTGCCTGAGGTTGTCAGATTGAGGCTACTCTGGCCTGGCTGCGTTAGTTTGGCTGAGTCACTCCGGTCACCTTGTGTACAGGTGCGTGTTGCTACGCGGTCGCCAACCTGCCAGTTCTGCTGCTGTCATGCCCACTGACCCTCCGGCTCCTCCTGGCTACAGGAGCTGCCACGGTTCCTGACGGCTGTGACCACGAAAGGACAAAGTGTTGCTCTGCTGCTCCCCGCTGGGCCCTCTGAGCACTCAGGAAATGACCTCACAATACGAGGATCCACCATACTGTGAAGGACATGTCCAGCCCCCTCGATGTGGTAGCATCAGTGGTCAAGTTTGTCTAAAGAAATCTTCCACCAATTAAAGCAGAAAAAAAATCTGAGTCAAATTAAAAGCAAAATGAATAAAACCTACATTAACTAATTCAGTTCAGTTTTATTTGTATAGTGATGCAAGTTGTCTTCAGGCGCTATACAGAGACCCAGATCCTGACCCCCGAACAAATATCATTAACTAAAATTATAGTACAAAAACTCCCATAAATGGAAAAATAACATTAAAGCCAAAACAGATGTGACGAGGATCAGACTGCAGTTGATAGATGGGATGAGGTCTATATAGACAGGTGGAGGTCAACGCTGGGATGACATCTATATAGACGGGTGGAGGTCAACGCTGGGATGAGGTCTATATAGACGGGTGGAGGTCAACTCTGGGATGACGTCTATATAGACGGGTGGAGGTCAACGCTGGGATGACGTCTATATAGACAGGTGGAGGTCAACGCTGGGATGACATCTATATAGACAGGTGGAGGTCAACGCTGGGATGACGTCTATATAGACGGGTGGAGGTCAACGCTGGGATGACGTCTATATAGACGGGTGGAGGTCAACGCTGGGATGACGTCTATATAGACAGGTGGAGGTCAACGCTGGGATGACGTCTATATAGACAGGTGGAGGTCAACGCTGGGATGACGTCTATATAGACAGGTGGAGGTCAACGCTGGGATGACGTCTATATAGACAGGTGGAGGTCAACGCTGGGATGACGTCTATATAGACAGGTGGAGGTCAACGCTGGGATGACGTCTATATAGACAGGTGGAGGTCAACGCTGGGATGACGTCTATATAGACAGGTGGAGGTCAACGCTGGGATGACGTCTATATAGACAGGTGGAGGTCAACGCTGGGATGACGTCTATATAGACAGGTGGAGGTCAACGCTGGGATGACGTCTATATAGACAGGTGGAGGTCAACGCTGGGATGACGTCTATATAGACAGGTGGAGGTCAACGCTGGGATGACGTCTATATAGACAGGTGGAGGTCAACGCTGGGATGACGTCTATATAGACAGGTGGAGGTCAACGCTGGGATGACGTCTATATAGACAGGTGGAGTCAACATTGGGATGACGTCTATATAGACAGGTGGAGGTCAACGCTGGGATGTATGGCGCGGGATCGGGGCCAAAATTAAGACTATTGCGCAGCCGGCGGTGTCTACATCCTTGTCGCAGGAGGCTATGTCCAATCCGAAACCGGCTATTGATCTGATCACTGATAGGCCTGCATCAACAACTGAGTGGCCGGCGCCGGCAACTGAGCAGGCGACTAGTCACGTTACTTGGTCGGTAACCTTCGTGTCGAACCCAGCAACTCATTGGATCGCCTACTGTCGCTGACGTGCGTTATCATTGGAGAGGCTAACGACTAGCATGCCTAGGTTGGTCACCCACCGGATTGTCTAATCCCTCTGTTATCCATTAGCATGGATAGGCTGGCGTTAGCATTGGAGAGGGTGGCGACTAGCATTCCGAGGCTAGTCACCCACCGGATTGTCTACTCCCTTTGTTATCCATTAGCATGGATAGGCTGGCGTTAGCATTGGAGAGGCTGGCGACTAGCATTCCTAACTGCGGTCAAGCCAGCCGTCTCTCCTTTTTGCGAAGTCAAGCGAGCCGCCCGCTCCAAACATTTCAAGTGCTCATGTGTTACAGGCTTTACGGTAAATGGACGGCTGCGGGTGAGAAAGTCAGCGCTAGGAGGCCACAGCGTGTATTAATATCCGGTTTTCAAAATAAAATGTGAGTTATTGAAAGGCGTGTAAGTGTGATCTTTACTAGTTTTGAATCATTATGTCACATGACCTAGAGGCTATTGAAATAAATTGATGATAGGAATGTTTAAATGGAATAAAAAGAGGTGTATCTCAACCAGCCAGTGTAGTACTGTGATCATGCACTGATTTTGAGTCATTAGGTCACATGACTCAAAATCAGTGCAGGATCACAGTACTACACTGGCTGGTTGAGATACACCTCTTTTTATTCTTTTTTAACATTTCTAATATTTTATGTTAATTTTTTAAAATAAATATTAGCATTTTAGCTCAATAGCTTCCAGGTCATGTGACCTAATGACTCAAAATCAGTGCATGATCACAGTACTACACTGGCTGGTTGAGATACACCTCTTTTTATTCCATTTAAACATTCCTAATCATCAATTTATTTCAATAGCCTCTAGGTCATGTGACATAATGATTCAAAACTAGTAAAGATCACACTTACACGCCTTTCAATAACTCACATTTTATTTTGAAAACCGGATATTAATACACGCTGTGGCCTCCTAGCGCTGACTTTCTCACCCGCAGCCGTCCATTTACCGTAAAGCCTGTAAACACATGAGCACTTGAAATGTTGGAGCGGCTCGCTTGACTTCGCAAAAAGGAGAGACGGCTGGCTTGACCGCAGTTAGGAATGCTAGTCGCCAGCCTCTCCAATGCTAACGCCAGCCTATCCATGCTAATGGATAACAAAGGGAGTAGACAAACTAGCTGAGTGATGTCTTAAGAGAGGTGGATCCCGCTCCTATAGACAGGTGGAGGTCAACGCTGGGATGACGTCTATATAGACAGGTGGAGGTCAACGCTGGGATGACGTCTATATAGACAGGTGGAGGTCAACGCTGGGATGACGTCTATATAGACAGGTGGAGGTCAACGCTGGGATGACGTCTATATAGACAGGTGGAGGTCAACGCTGGGATGACATCTATATAGACAGGTGGAGGTCAACGCTGGGATGACGTCTATATAGACAGGTGGAGGTCAACGCTGGGATGACGTCTATATAGACAGGTGGAGGTGGAGGTCAACGCTGGGATGACGTCTATATAGACAGGTGGAGGTCAACGCTGGGATGACATCTATATAGACAGGTGGAGGTCAACGCTGGGATGACATCTATATAGACAGGTGGAGGTCAACGCTGGGATGACGTCTATATAGACAGGTGGAGGTCAACGCTGGGATGACGTCTATATAGACAGGTGGAGGTCAACGCTGGGATGACGTCTATATAGACAGGTGGAGGTCAACGCTGGGATGACGTCTATATAGACAGGTGGAGGTCAACGCTGGGATGGGATGACGTCTATATAGACAGGTGGAGGTCAACGCTGGGATGACATCTATATAGACAGGTGGAGGTCAACGCTGGGGATGACGTCTATATAGACAGGTGGAGGTCAACGCTGGGATGACGTCTATATAGACAGGTGGAGGTCAACGCTGGGATGACATCTATATAGACAGGTGGAGGTCAACGCTGGGATGACGTCTATATAGACAGGTGGAGGTCAACGCTGGGATGACGTCTATATAGACAGGTGGAGGTCAACGCTGGGATGACGTCTATATAGACAGGTGGAGGTCAACGCTGGGATGACATCTATATAGACAGGTGGAGGTCAACGCTGGGATGATATCTATATAGACAGGTGGAGGTCAACGCTGGGATGACGTCTATATAGACAGGTGGAGGTCAACGCTGGGATGACGTCTATATAGACAGGTGGAGGTCAACGCTGGGATGACGTCTATATAGACAGGTGGAGGTCAACGCTGGGATGACGTCTATATAGACAGGTGGAGGTCAACGCTGGGGGGATGACGTCTATAT
The DNA here is from genome assembly GCA_018398805.1 of Hirundichthys speculiger. Lineage (NCBI taxonomy): Eukaryota > Metazoa > Chordata > Actinopteri > Beloniformes > Exocoetidae > Hirundichthys > Hirundichthys speculiger. The sequence continues at coordinate 294,591 of JAGFBZ010000341.1, read as the reverse complement.
AGACAGGTGGAGGTCAACGCTGGGATGACATATATAGACAGGTGGAGGTCAACGCTGGGATGACGTCTATATAGACAGGTGGAGGTCAACGCTGGGATGACGTCTATATAGACAGGTGGAGGTCAACGCTGGGATGACGTCTATATAGACAGGTGGAGGTCAACGCTGGGATGACATCTATATAGACAGGTGGGAGGTCAACGCTGGGGATGACGTCTATATAGACAGGTGGAGGTCAACGCTGGGATGACGTCTATATAGACAGGTGGAGGTCAACGATGGGATGACGTCTATATAGACAGGTGGAGGTCAACGCTGGGATGACGTCTATATAGACAGGTGGAGGTCAACGCTGGGGATGACGTCTATATAGACAGGTGGAGGTCAACGCTGGGATGACATCTATATAGACAGGTGGAGGTCAACGCTGGGATGACGTCTATATAGACAGGTGGAGGTCAACGCTGGGATGACGTCTATATAGACAGGTGGAGGTCAACGCTGGGATGACGTCTATATAGACAGGTGGAGGTCAACGCTGGGATGACGTCTATATAGACATGAATCATAGATTCTTTGCATCATAACCGAACCAGGACCACATTTCCCCGCGTCCTCCTCACGGTTCGCTGCAGCTCCTCCTGAGTTCAGCGTCAACTCAGCCGTCAGTCAGGAACTAACCTTGATCTTCAGGGGCTGGAACAGATGGCTCACAGCTCAGGTTATGAAGGAGAAACAAATTAAAATTGAAACACGTATTAATATATGTCAACAGAAGTGCACCGACCGTGAACATCCACACGGTTCTGATGCTGAATGTGGATTTCCTTTAGATAATGTGGATTTTGGGGAGACCAGGATTAAGCCGATCACTCAGTGCGTTTATATGGGAAGTTTAATTCTTCTTTAATACAGAATTAAAATTTAAATCAGAATAAAAATTGCCATGTAAACACCTAATTCTGAATGAAAATGTCCATTCTGAATTGAACTTAATTCCGAAGTAAGTGGCTGGTTTATTCTGATTTTAAATCTGAATAGAATAATTCCACCGTCATGTTTACACTCATTCCGCTTTAAATTAATTCCCGTCTTTCTGCGCATGCTAGTTCTCGTGCCCGTCTGTCACGATGACGCTTATATTCCGCGCTGGGCTTGTTTTCAAAAGAAAATCATCGACATGATGTTGTCGTGCTGCTGCTTCAAAAATAAAATCAAAACAAATCCAAAAAGGATGCTAATAATGTAGTCCTCCATGTTGTTGCTAATCGAGTACGTTTGTTTTCTTCTGGTAGACGTAAATACGTAAATACGTCCGCACCCCCCCATCCAATCAGAACCCTTCCCAACCCCCAGACCTTAAGCGGAATTGGATAAAGCCGATCAAACGTGTTTTCCATGTAAACCTCAATTCGGAATTACTATTTCCATGTAAACTCGAAGGAATAGTTTAATTTGGAATATAATTAATTCTGAATTAAAACACATCATGTAACCGTGGCCACTGTTGTCATCCTGGGAGAAGAGGTGGAGACACTGGGACAGATGGATGTCCACCTGGACAGGAGCGGAGACACAGGACTGGAGACACAGGACTTGAGAGACAGGACCGGAGACACGGAACTGGAGACACAGGACTGGAGAGACAGGACCGGAGACACAGGACTGGAGACACAGTACTGAAGACACAGGACCAGAGACACAGGACCAGAGACACAGGACCGGAGACACAAGACTGGAGACACAGGACTGGAGACACGGAGCTGGAGACACAGGACTGGAGACACGGAACTGGAGACACAGGACTTGAGAGAAAGGACCGGAGACACAGGACTGGAGACACAGGACCGGAGACACAGGACCGGAGACACGGGACCGGAGACACGGGACCGGAGACACGGGACTGGAGACACGGGACCGGAGACACAGGACCGGAGACACAGGACCGGAGACACGGGACCGGAGACACAGGACTGGGGACACAGGACCGGAGACACAGGACCGACACCGACAAGAGGGGACAGAGCACACTGGACTTCTGGAGGCGGCTTAGATCCTTAAGCACTTCATAGATGGTCCATCAATAAAAATGTATGAAATGTAATTTTGTTTCTGATAGAATATCGTTCGGTTCTGTTCTACACAGAAAAGCCTGAGAACCTCTGACCTCTTTCAGAGCTGTCGCTCTCATCCACATCCTCTGTTTCCCCTCGTTATCTTGATTCCTTTGACTTTTCCTCAGGGGAGAACATCCTCGGTTCAGTCCAGACCGTAATCCCGTCGCTGAATCGCATCGTTCTCTCGCGTACGTTTGTGCTGCCGGGAGTTCAGTAATTAACAGATATCGGTCAGGACTTTACAACAGATGGACCCGTGCAGATGTTTTTACCTGCTGTGGGGGTTGAGTTCTCCTCGCTGCACATCTGCATCCGCGAACGCCGTGAAAATGTCCAGAACTGGAGCAGTGTTGTGAAGAAGAGTGGACCAAAACGAGAAAATCATTTCTCCACGTTGTTGCTGCTGAATGTGGATCTACATCTCTGAGTCGGGGGGGGGGGGTACTTAGTTTCCCCCCACGCTACCTCGCAATTCCTCGTTTTATTCAAACTCATTTCGTCGTCTGTAGCTCTGGTGGGATTTGCGGCGGCGTGAAGGTCGACAGCATGAGGGGCAGGGATTAACGGCGACCAGGTGGTCTTTGTACCGTCGCCAGCACGCAGTCCTGGCAGCGTCGGAGTAAATTAGAAAGCTTTGGCTGGTCGCTGAACCCAGGAGCATGCTGGGTAGACGGTGTCTGTGTTGTCAGCGGCGTTGGTTCCTGCAGAGTAAAAAACATCTTACTCTACAGGTGGACCGGACCTGCTGATGGACTTTTCAATCATCAGCGAGCACAAACGTACTCGCTGTGTTGGTCTGACGAGAACTGGTCTAAAATCCACGTGAACACGTTGGGCTCGGTGTCAACGCTAACTTCTCTAAGGACGACTCACACCACAGACTGTAAAAGAAGAACTGGACCAACCCCCATGATGTCACCCATCGGTTTTCTTTCTTTTTTTTTTTTTTTTTTTTTAACATTTTACTTATAACTTTTCCAAATAGACAGTTACAACAAATAAGACAGCCACAAAAACAGGAAGACAAAGACACAGGTAAAAAAAAAAAAAAAAAAAAAGTAAATAAAATAATGAATAAATTAAAAACAACAGTAATAATAATACATAAATAAACAATACATAAGTTTAAAAAAAATTAAGTAAGTAAGGGGGGCGTGTTTTTTTTTTGCCATACTGGAATAAAGAGTAATTGCATACGTACTCCACTAGGGGGCAGTGGCGCTCTCATTATCACAGTGTGCGCAGCGAATATTAGCAATGTTGTGTCCGTTTTTTTGACATGCACAGAGCAGGAGATAAGACGTGAACAAACCCTCAAGAGACACCATGGAAAAATATTTAACAGGGATGAAAAGAAAGGAGGAGAGAGACGGAGATAATGAGACAAACAAAAGTTAGTTAAGAAAGTTAAGATGAGGAAATATGACGATGCTGATGTAGCGCTTGGCTTCAATGTTAAATCTTTACAGACTAAAAAACAATTTTAATAAAGTTATTGTTTCTTATCAGTTATATATATTTATGTTTTATATTTCTTTCTTTTTTTGTTCCTCTGAATGTTAATAAGGGTGCAGTGTTATGCAGTGGTGCACTTAAAACAATTTTATAGACAAATTATACTATTTATAGTCAGGGTGGGGGGGGGGGGGGGGCGCAGCAGAAAATACTTGAGAAGCACTGCAATAGAGGAATATCATTGGTCCTTGATGTGCTGTAGCACTGGGTTCCATATCTTACAAAACTTCAGAGAGTTGCCAGATAGTTCATATCTCAGTCCCTCCACATGAAGAACACTAATGAGTTCCCTCAACCAAGTCTCAAACTCTGATTTCCACAGCTTCAAAATCCATCGCTCGGCGATCATCACGGCGTGTAACAAAGCGACACGCGTGTTATGGTCCATGTTGTCCAAGGTAGTGGAAATGTCCCAGTAAGGCAGTTTCAGGGTCAGGTGTTACAGTGGGTGCGTTTACATGGGAAGTTTAATTCCTCTTTAATTCAGAATTAAAGTTAAATCCGAATAAAAGTTACCATGTAAACACTTAATTCCATATGAAAATGTCAATTCTGAATTAAACTTAATTCCGAAGTAAGTGGCTGGTTTATTCCCATTTTAATTCCAAATTAAATAATTCCGCGGTCATGTTTACACTCATTCCTGTTTAAATTAATTCCCGTCTTTCTGCGCATGCTAGTTCTCTTGCCCGTCTGTCGCGATGACGCTTATATTCCGCGCTGGGCTTGTTTTCAAAACGGCAGCACGCAGTAAACGGTGGTCAAGAGCAGAGACGATTTATTTAATAAATAGCTTGGAGGAACTGGAAATAATTAAAAGAACAGATGGCAGGAAACATAAAAATTGTGAGCTTTTCAAAGCGGCCAGGTTAAATGAAGGAGGTTTCACAGATAGAGACGCCACCCAGGTCAAAAATAAGTGGAATGTTGTTGCTAACCGAGTTAGCTAAGTTTGTTTTCTTCCGATAGATGTAAAGACGTCCGCCCCCCCCCATCCAATCAGAACCCGTCCCAACCCCCAGACCTAAAGCGGAGTTGGATAAAGCCGAACAAACGTGTTTTCCATGTAAACCTTAATTCGGAATTACTATTTCCATGTAAACTTGAAGGAAAATAGTTTAATTCGGAATTATTTAATTACTAATTATTAATTCCGAATTAAAAAACATCATGTAACCGCAGCCAGTGACATTAAAAACAACCGAAAACCACTGGAAGATAAGAGACCAAAAGTTGTACAGTTTTGGGCAAGTCCAGAAAAGATGGGTCAGGGTTCCCTCCATCGCACTGCATCTATTACATAAAGCAGAAAGATTAGGAAAAATATTGTGCAATTTAGTCTTCGAGTAATGTAATCTATGAACTACTTTATACTGGATCAGCTGAAGTCTAGCGTTAATGATTTAATCCCAGTTAATACCTCGGCCCACCAATCATTCCCAATCTCAGCGTTGAGTTCACTTTCCCAGGCTTGTTTTATTTTAACAGTAGATGTTTCTAGACTACTGGAGAAGTAGCGCACCAGTTTTGGAATTAAGTGTTTAGCATCTGGGGAGCCCACACATCGTTTTTCTGATGTACATTACTGTATACTTTTTTAAAAATGTTATATTATATATTGTTGAAATCCACTATGTGTATACTGTATCACTCTGTGTATATTGTATCTCATTTTATCATTATTATCACTATTATCATATTATATACATATCATATACATAATTACATACCTATATTATATTATACAATTACAATAGTATTATTATATTATATGAATACTGAGTATCTATACTATACTATATCACATTATATATACACTTACATTACCTATACTTATATTATCATTATTATTATTATATTACACACTGTGACCTACTGTACACTTACCGCATATGCTTGAAATTTTTTTTCATTGCATATTATGTTGGAATTCTCTACTGTGTAGACTGTATTTTTATCGTATGTAGACTGTATTTTTATCGTATGTAGACTGTATTTTTATCGTATGTAGACTGTATTTTTATCTTACGTAGACTGTATTTTTATCGTATATAGACTGTATTTTTATCGTATGTAGACTGTATTTTTATCGTATGTAGACTGTATTTTTATCGTACGTAGACTGTATTTTTATCGTACGTAGACTGTATTTTTATCATACGTAGACTGTATTTTTATCGTATGTAGACTGTATTTTTATCGTACGTAGACTGTATTTTTATCGTACATAGACTGTATTTTTATTGTATGTAGACTGTTTTTTTATCGTATGTAGACTGTATTTTTATCGTATATAGACTGTATTTTTATCGTACGTAGACTGTATTTTTATCATGTGTAGACTGTATTTTTATCGTACGTAGACTGTATTTTTATCGTACGTAGACTGTATTTTTATCGTATGTAGACTGTATTTTTATCGTACGTAGACTGTATTTTTATCGTATGTAGACTGTATTTTTATCGTACGTAGACTGTATTTTTATCGTATGTAGACTGTATTTTTATCGTATGTAGACTGTATTTTTATCGTACGTAGACTGTATTTTTATCGTATGTAGACTGTATTTTTATCGTAAGTAGACTGTATTTTTATCGTACGTAGACTGTATTTTTATCGTACGTAGACTGTATTTTTATTGTATGTAGACTTTATTTTTATCGTATGTAGACTGTATTTTTATCGTATGTAGACTGTATTTTTATCGTATGTAGACTGTATTTTTATCGTACGTAGACTGTATTTTTATCGTAAGTAGACTGTATTTTTATCGTACGTAGACTGTATTTTTAGCGTGTGTAGACTGTATTTTTATCGTATGTAGACTGTATTTTTATCGTATGTAGACTGTATTTTTATCGTATGTAGACTGTATTGTTATCGTATGTAGACTGTATTTTTATCGTACGTAGACTGTATTTTTATCGTCTGTAGACTGTATTTTTATCGTATTTTTTTACCGGTATCCCCTTGGCGAGTCATAAGCGGTTCTTTCTCTCAGCAAGCAATTCATTGCATCCTTGACCCTGTGTTAGCTATGCATATGACAAATAAAGGCTTGAATCTGAATCTGAAGAGTAGTCTCGACGCCGCTTCGCACTGCTGCCTTAATCCGGTCACAGCAGGTTAGCTGTGACTGGATTAATTAATACGTCATTATTTTTAAACGTTGCTACTGAAACAACATCCGAAACAAGCGCCGCCAGAGCTGAAAGGAGCTCCGCTGGGATCAGACATGGCTCCGCCCCCAGGCTGGGCAACATGCCGGCATAGCCAAGTGGACGCGACTTCTCTTTCCGGCTCTGGCGGCGTCCGAAGGTGACAGCTGCTGAACCTGAGGATCCAGCTGCTGCCAGAGCTGGAGTCGGTCCAGATGGTGTCCTCTGGTCAAACCCAAAACCGGTCCCAGCAGTCTCTTCGAGCAGTGAACAGAACAACAAGCCACGCTGCCTTTAAAATAAAAAAAATAACCAGGTGTCTCTGTGTCTGCACTCACAGGTCCTCGTCGCAGCCGTGAGGAGAGTCATCCCACCAATCAGGAGAGGCGAGGACTGAGGGCGACCAATAGGACGGGGAGAAATGTTTGGGCAGGGCGGGCATGTGGCCCTGACTCTCATGTCGTCGGTGCTGCTGCTGCTGCTGTGGCCAGAAGCGGCGCCCATCGAAGTCCCAGAAGACCGTGAGTGGCTCAGCTGGGCGCCCGTTTCCTTGGCGACCGTGACCGGAAACTGAACGGTTATGTAGTTGTTTTGACGTTCTGAGTCAAAGTAAAACGACGTGAAGAGTCTTTAGGCGTCGCACGTTTCTGGGTTTCTGTCCTCTGAATGTGAAACCAGCGTGTTGCTGCAGCTGCAGAGTCGATCACTTTCACATTTGATTATCATGACAAAAGGCGGCTTCATATCTCCAATATGCACACGTCAATATATTATACACACACACACACACACACAAACACACAAGTACACACAGAGCTGACAGCTGCTCTTCATCTTTTCCTCTCCTCCTCATGTGGCTTTTATTGTCAGGATGACCTTTTGACCCCGGACTTAAGATGCTCTATTGATCACAAACACTCACCCGCAGGACATGTGGATAATACGGTGACCCCTGGGTGACCTCTCCTTGATTAGTCCACCACACTGACGGCTCCTGATTGTCTCTGTCCAGCTCATTGTTACGTTTTTCTTTGCCGTGGTGAAACGGAAATAAGATCATGGAGGATTATTGGGTTTACCAGTGAGGTTTACGCTGCAGATTGCCTCTTAAATACACATTTAAGGGCCATTTTTTTCTCCAGGTATATCAGATAAATGTTTAATTCTTCTTTCATGTAAAGCCTTTATTCTTCTCCACCGTCGCGTCCTGCTTTCTCAGGATGGAGGTTCTTGAGGAATCTAATGAGCTGGCAGTTCAAGGAAATATGAATTCTAGACTCTGTCAAAGTATTTATGTGCGATGTGATGTTGGCAGAAAATGAGATTAAAATCAATATTTCGACTTTATTTTCGATATTTCGACTTTATTCTCGACATTTCATCTTTATTCTCGACATTTCATCTTTATTCTCGACATTTCATCTTTATTCTTGACATTTCGACTTTATTCTTGACATTTCATCTTTATTCTCGACATTTCGACTTTATTCTCGACATTTTGACTTTACTCTCGACATTTTGACTTTATTCTCGACATTTCGACTTTATTCTCGACATTTTGACTTTATTCTCAACATTTCGACTTTATTCTCGACATTTCGACTTTATTCTCAACATTTCGACTTTATTCTCGACATTTCGACTTTCTTCTCGACATTTCGACTTTATTCTCGTAAGTGAGGAATGAAAAAAAAAATCATGGCCCACAATTTTTTTTCTCAGTGTGGCCCTAATACTCCGCCGTACAGGCTACACCCTAATACGGTTGTGTGAAATCCGTGTCGCAGCAGATGTCTTCACGTCTGTCATCCCGCTAAGGTCATCTATTGCACCCCACTCTCCCGTCAGCTTCTTCAGCAGTTTGGTTTTACATTATGCCTTATCGTTATCTTTGAACACCAGTTTCAGAAAACAGTTTACAGTTTGCAGATTGCACAGTAAAACACACCCACATTTCTCTCAAACAGTTTAAGCAAATATGAGATAAATATAATTATTCCCACACTAGCTGAATCCGTTCTTGTTGTTAGATGTTGCTACTGAATAACCAGAACCAGCAGGGGGTTCCTTTAGGACCCCCTAACACTTTGTTGCCGGGCCGTAGCTAACCTGCAGAGGCTGCGTGCGACAAACACTTTGGAGGGTTTTAGAAGAAACTTGAGCCCCGAAAGGTTCAGTTAAGACAGAAGTGTCCAAACTCGGTCCTGGAGGGCCGCTGTCCTGCACGTTTTAGATGTTTCCGAGGCGCAACGCACCTGATTCAGTTGAATAGATCGCCACCAGCTTGTCATTCAGGTCTGGACAAGTCTGTTAATGACCCGATCATTTGAATCAGGTGCGCTGAAGCAGGGAAACATCTAAGACTTGCAGGACAGCGGCCCTCCAGGACCGAGTTTGGACCTAACCCTAACCCTAACCCCTGAGTTAGGAGGTTGAAAATCTCTTTTTATTTGACACCACTCATCCCCTTTATTAATGTCTAATTCCAGAAAGGACGTCTTTAAATGAGCAGATCGTCACGTGACGTTGAACCTTTCGGGTAAACTCGTAATCTCGCGTCGTCCAGTCAGCCATAGTGTCTTTAAAACAGGAACCATCGCGCTTTCACAACAGGAAACGTGGAGCGCTAACCGGCTACGACGTCACCGTTACGGTTGTTTCAGACATCATACTACTATCTTCTCACATCTTAACAGAACCAATCATTGTTGCCTCAGTTGTGCATCGTCCCGACCCAAATACAGTCTAACAGTCTAACAGTCTGTGACCTCTGACCTGATGTAGACTTGTGTCTTGTCTCTCTCTTTCCTCACTGCTCATCCCTCCCCGCTGGACTAACAGCAAAGATCCTGCAGGACAGTAAGTGTTTCCTCTTAACATGTCACTGCTTGTGCTTATTTCACACATCTGGCCCGCAGAACTCCACAGCTCCCAGCTTCAAACGACCAGCGGACGTGTGGTCTAATATGAGCATGAACACGACCCACTTTATGCTCCGAACAGCTGGCCCTGGTAGCGTCTGCCTCCACCTGAGGCCTCGCAGAGACTCTGGACAGATTCAGCAGATGAGCTGTGGGCCGGTTTGATCTGGAGGAAACGAACTCTGGAGCCAGAGACGCCACATGTCAATGATGCCCTAGAAAATAAATAGAAAAAAAAAAAAGGTTAAGTAGCTGCACATCTGGTCCAAACTGAGTTGAGACTCAGAAAGGCCTGGGAGTCCTGGTTCTGTCCCGTTTCTGAATCAACCAGTGTCAAAATCGCAGTAAATATAAAATCTAGGGCTTTTTTAATCGCAATTAATCGCATGATTTCCCTGATTAATCGCGATTAATCGCATTGTATACGCAAAAATCAAATAATGAATTCAAAAGTAGTGTAAAGGTCACTTTTATATAAATGTTCTGCTGCCATATGAACTAAAGTGTCATAACATTTGTTGTTCAAACACTTTTAACATCAGCACTTGTCAGTAACACATATTTAGTGTAAATCTCATCTTAAAAAATGTAAAATAAAATAAAGCTTATTGCCACTGCCAGGGCATTAATGTCATCCTGTTTTTATAAAAAAAAGTCTACAAACAAAATCCAACAAAATGATTGTGTCTCAGCACAATCAGAACATTAAAACAGGTAATTTCTGAGGTAACAGCAGAAACTTTTAACGGGGAGTTCAACTTGTCAGTTGTTACAAATAACCTTGTTTCTGTTGAATCCTCCGTCTGGGAGAACTTTAAAATGAAAATGTCCATGTTAAAGTTCAGTAACTTTATTAATCCGTGTATCAATCATTCTTTCCATTTTCAACTGTCAATCAAAAAAAAAAAGTTTTTTAATCTAACACAAAAAAATGAAAAAAAAATTCTTGTTTTTTTTTTTTTTATATTTCAATTTTAGACTTGGATCAAAAATACGAAATTAAAAAACGGGCCACAGAACTGAATTTGTTTTATAATGGAGGACTGGACTTTCTGTTGTCATTACACATCTGTGCCACTAGATGGAGCCGCACTGCAGTAACCAGCTAGAGAACAGCAGGACAGTGAACACATGGAGCAGATCTGATGGAACATGGAGGAATGACCACAAAGTTTTTAATTGCAGTCCAGAATTTTTTCTTTAAACAGAATTGTTAATATTGCTACCTGAGCTGCTACCTAAACTGTTCACGGGTTTTTACCGTTCTCCATGTCTGTTTTAGCTTTTCCTTATGTTTACTGTTTTCCGGTTCCGCAGCAGCCAGTAACAGACTTTTTAAAACAAAAGCATGCATTAACGAGCGATAAAATAAATGTCGGCGTTAATAAATGAATGCGTTAACGTGATAATAACGCGTTAACTTGCCCTCATAAAATCCAAACAGTTATCAGCTCCAGTAAACATTTAACCAGCCGTGGACGGTATCGGATACCTGCTGATACTTCGAAACAAGTTTCTGCCGATTGTGGATGCTGACACCGATGTCACTGCTTGATACTAACAACACTGATGCTGAATCATGATGCTCTTGTCGTCATGACGACGCTGCTGATGCAAACACTTCCTCCTGACAGAATCAGAAAGACTCCCAGGAGTTAAGGAGCGATGCAAAATATTGGCGTTTTCTGTTTTTTCCCTCTCGTGTGTGGATGTGGATTAGCTGCAAAACAGCTTCAGTTATGAGGCAGCCGCTCTTTCCGCCACGCCTCTGGAGGAGCCGCCCCTGATAACGGCGCGCTTTAATCGGGGGGGGGGGGGCTGGCGGCTCGTCATCATCATCGAGGAGTTTGTTTCCATGCGCACGATGTCAGATCCAAAGCCCCGCAGGACAGAAATGCAAAGGGGCAGAGAAATATTGGCATGCGACGTCGCCGGGGGGGAGGAGGTCAGCTTAGAGAGACAGCACAGCGGGGGGGGGGGAGGCTGGATATGATGAAGTTTTTAACAGATTAAGACGGCGGCGTGAGGCTGACGGGATTATTGGATCAGCGGAGACGATCCGGTGACCAGGAACGAACCTCCACGCTGCCGGAGATGCTCACGAGGAGGCCGCATCTGAGGGGTTTAAAAGGAGAAAAATAAAACTAAAAATTAAAAAATGAAAAAATAAACGAGCTGATCCGTAAATCTCATCAGCCCATATTTCATATTTCATCCCCAGTAGATCGCAGGAAACAATTGAAACGCCGAAAGTGACATTTAACCCAATTCATGCTAAATTATGAGCTAATTGTGAGTTTGGTGGCGACGACGTGTCTCAAAAAAAAAAACTGGCAAATGAACGACAAAAGGTTGGAGCGGTAAAGAAACTGGATGTGCTCTGAAACCCTCTCTGTGTCCCCCCCCCTCCACAGTGAAGCAGCCCCCCACTATCATCAAGGAGTCGGTGAAGGACTACATCGTGGACCCCAGGGACAACATCATCATCGAGTGCGAGGCCAAGGGCAACCCGGTGCCGATGTAAGTGGAGCACAGTCGCAGCACAGTCGCAGCACAGTCGCAGCACAGTCGCAGCACAGTCGCAGCGGCGGGAAACTCTACCAGAGTTCACCGGCCGGCGGCGGCAAACACAAAACTAACAGCAGGAACATTAGAGAGCATGTTTTTCTGCTGGTTTCCAGCTTTCGGAGGTCTGAGCCCAACATCTGGGGCACGTCGTACCTGAACACGTTCACTGACGTAAAGTTCATGAACTAGTTCATATTTTTTTGCGAACGTGAACTGAGCGCGGTCTATTTCTCCTTCACCAGCGGGGGGCGTGAACGAGTTTATTTGGGCCGTTGTGAACGACGCTCTTTCAAAACCGTTCCAGGTTTCCAGCGAACCCTCATTTAAAATCCACCACAAACGAGCCTGATATGTATCTGAGGAAATCAATCAAACATGGCAACACGGCTGTCGCTGCTGTCACGCTAACAATTGCGTCATCAAAAGCAAAAGTTTTTCCTCATTTTTAATCTACTGTAGAGCAGTGATTCCCAAAGTGTGGGCTGCGGCCCCCTGGTGGGCCGTCGAGGTACTACAGGTGGGCCGTGAGAGGTCATTAAAATTAAATGTTTTAAATTCTTGATCTTTCTTAATTTCTTGATTTTTAAATATGTTTTGAATTACTGTAAATATTCATGACATTATTTAAAAAAAAAACATTAACAGGTAATAAAACAAACCAGCTAGGTGTTTTTCTACTGTCATCTTAACTTAATATGACAAGTGTCACCTTATTTGTTGACCCCTCACATTAATATCGGATCATGGTTCCTGGTCCTGTATGTTGATCACAGTTGTGATTAAAGGTTCTGGTGGACTGTGGAGATTTTTAACATTTCAGATTGGACCTTGGTGTTCTGAAGTTTGGGAACGGCTGCTGTAGAGAGAAGCTGAAACGGAAATGACAGTTTTATGTGGGCTGTCCCTTCAATGCTAATGCTAATGCTAATGTGAACCATGGTTGATTCAGGATTAAGAACTGGACCAATAGTTTTCGACAGATAAAATGGATAAAATAATTGCCGTTTGTGGTGGTGTAGTATATGGGCAGTGGTGATCATTTTGACAAATAATTGCTCGCAGCAACAATTTAGAAAAAGAACTAAAAATGAACTATTTAGCTCATTTTTTGAAATGGTGAACTGAACTAGTTCGTTTTAATTTCTGTGAACTATGAACTGAACTAGTTGGTGTAGAAAGCGAACTCGTCCAACGCTGGTTGCAACTCAACTGTTGCCCGCTGAGCCACGAGTTTACAGCTCCGTTCATGGCAGCTGGTTTTGAGGGCGGGGTCGGCATTTGACGCAGCCCCGCCCCTCACTCCCTCCCGTGCGGGATGCGCCTCCGTTGATGTGTGCAGTGCTGCCAACTTAGCGACTTTGTCGCTATATCTAGCGACTTTCCAGACCCCCCTAGCGACTTAATTTGTAAAAAGCTACTAGCGACAAATCTAGCGACTTTTTCTGGTGATTTTGAGACTCATCTGGCGACTTCTAGCGACTTCCGGGACAGCCTCTAGCGACTTTTCTCATTGGAGAGTTGGCAACACTGGATGTGTGTCCCGCAGCTTTGTGCCACCGCTCCTGAGCAACGGTGAGTGGCGTGGCGTGCTCCTCCGATCTGGGTTTGTGATGTCACAGGACCCTGAATGAGGAACGTTCGGACCGAATCGGCCGCAAGCGAAGCGGCAGAGTCGTGCTGCGCCGGAGCTGTTGAGACGGAAGTCAACGGATGAGCAGTGAAGCTCACAGAAATCTGCTTCTTTTTTTTATTCAGTAACTTCCAGCACATCACCTCCATCTCGCCACTTAAGTCATCACTTCCAGAAAGTGCACTTAATTGTTGCTGCGGGGTTTTTTGCGCCGCCGCCTGACTCGTGGCCTGCAGCTTCATCACATGTTAACAGATCAGATCAGATCAGCTCGTCCTCCTCTTCACACCCAAGCGAACGAGCCCATGTCGGATCAAGAGATGAGCTTCTGATGAGAGAGATTCACGCCAGGCCCGCCGGTCGGTCCGTCTGTGGCCGTGATGCGTGACACGCCCCCGACGGCGCCCCTGTGATGCGCTTCACTTCCGTCTGTCAGTCTGTCTGAGCGTCACGCTGAGCCGGCGTCCTCCTCCTGCCCTCCAGCAGCACAGGAAACCAGTCAACATGCACCAGAACCACATCCACGGATGATGTCACCAGCTACTGCTTCTGTGCGTCGTGCACAAGCGACAAAAGTTGCAGTTCCTGGACCGGCCTCTGGGGGGCGGCTCCAAAACCAACACATTAGAGGTCTTCTGAACAACCCGAGAACCCGAAAACCCGAGGTTCCAACCTGACCCGAATCGGGTCTCGGGTCCATTCAAAAGACATGACTCCAGGTTCGGGTCTGAATCGGTACAGTTAGTCTCTGGTCCGGTCGGTGCTCTCTGACAGGCTGGGTCCACGTTTTACTTGAGAGGGGTAAAGATATTGGTGGTGGCAGCCAATGTCAGGACTCGGAGCAGTTTAATTAATTATTAGTTAAAGTGGCGTGTTTGTCATGAAACAATCATGTTGCCGTAGCGTGTTATTAGCGGTTTGTCTGGCAGCTGTAAAGCACAACAGATCACCAACATGACAACACTGGATGAGAGAATATGTTCAGACACGTCCTGACCGGTGTAGGCTATTAGCGTTAGCAGTTGCTACCAATAGCATCTATATCCACAAAGAAAATAACTACGTGGATTTATTGTTGTTTACATCACGTAGCCTATGTAGCAACTGAACCGGTAGAAGAAGACAACTTTAGGGAAGAAAATCAAGTTTTATTTAACGTTAGACAACTTTAACATGAGCAACTATGGGCTGGATTGTCTCGGTTCTATTCTGGTAACTTGATTCGGTTCGTGGTCAGAAACTAAAGAGTCGGGTCGGACTCCCGAACTTATAATAATATCTCGGGTCGGGTCGGTTTTGGGTCGAATTTTCAAGGGTCCATTGAAGACCTCTACAACACATTCATGGATAATTGGAGGGGTGCTTTTTTTTTTTTTACTTTGATGTGAAAGCACGTATCATTTTAACTCCTCCCACTGAGAAGCAGGGGCTTTAACATTTTTAATGTTATGCAAATCGGATGATGACATCATCGAGCGACTTTTAGGATGGCCAATAGCTTCTTTTCTTACTGAGGAGCTGGAAGCACTGCGCTGTAACCGGACCGTCTGACTGGCCGTGGCTTGTGCTAACCACTGGAAAGTTCTGCAGCGCCTCCCGCATGGATCGGCGGACCCGGGGAGCGCTGATCAGGGTTATAATAGTTTTGGATTTTCCATTAGTTTTAATTTTTTTATTTAGTTTTTAGTTTAGTTTAGCCGGAGCTCTGAAAACGTGCTCCCTCAGAAAGCTGTGGGTGATGTCACGGGGGGTTTGTCCAGTTCTCTTTATACGGTCTATGGCTGGCACCCAGGGATCCACAGCGGGGTCGGCGGGTTGTCGTCACCCCAGACAGTGGGACATTGTTCATCCGGAGACAGACTGGGTTTACGTAAGATGCGCGTGCACGTGGACGTGCATGCTGACACAGACTTGCGCGTGCACGTCCTTCCCAGGAGGCTTTGTTCTTCTGTAACTCAGCTGACTGTTGCCGTTCACTGAAAACTATCGCTCACTTACTGTCACTTACTGTCACGCTGTCGTGTTGTAGTCAGACTGTCTGACCACAACACGTGCACAGGCACACACATGCGCACACACACATGTGCACACACGCGGTGCTGCTTGAACACTGGCTCTTTGTTCCACCCTTCAAACTGGGCCGAAGCAACTTTAAATTTCCCTAAAAATGACCAGAAGTCTTTCTTTTAAATGACCTCTGTGGAAAAAAAGGATCTTCTCTGCTCGGATCAGGAAGCCCTGAGGTCGGTCACGTTCATGAGCGCGTTGGGCCTGCAGGGTTATGATAGTTTTAGATTTTCCATTAGTTTTAGTTTTTATTTAGTTTTTAGTTTAGTTCTTCAAATTCAGTTAGTTTTAATCCATTTTTAGAGCAGTTTTGCTAGTTTTTATTCATTTTTTGTTTTGAATTACTTTAGTTTTAGTTTTTATTAGTTTTAGTTTTATTTTGTAAATTAGGGTTATAATTTTGGTTCGAGTGAAGCACTGAACTTTTTGAAGGCTATCGAATCACATAGTTGTGTTTACATTCCGGTCTCAATAAACATATTTATCAATGCATCTTCCCGCTTGTGGTGTTTCTGCGTATTTACTGACCAGCAGCTATCTGGTCTCCATGGAAACAGTCCATTATAGTTGCTGTTTTCTCCCGTTCCTTCCCAACGCTGACTGGCCTGCAGCTGTAGCTTTTCTTTCCAGGGGGCTAGCTTAGGCTAGCTTATCCAGGTAGTCTTGGTTAGCCTTCTTTCCGGGGGGCTAGCTTAGGCTAGCTTATCCAGGTAGTCTTGGTTAGCCTTCTTTCCAGGAGGCTAGCTTAGGCTAGCTTATCCAGCTAGTCTTGGTTAGCCTTCTTGTGTGAGCTTCTCAAATGGACTTTCAGATTCGTGGGTTTTTTTCTCCTTCAGAAGTATTCCACACATTGTATCACCTGCAAGGCACTTATTTTTATCGTTAACACAGTCATAGTCAAAGAAATCCCAAATAGGACTGAGACGCTTTCTCCCATCACTGCTGATCACTTTTTTTTTTTTTTTTTTTTTTTTTTTTGTCGTTGTTGTTCTACAGCGGAGAAAAGTTAATAGATTTCAAATATTTATGAGAAAAAAAATTACAAATACGAGATTGAAGGACGTTCTTGACATTATTATAGTTAATTTTAGTTCGTTTTATAAACACATAATACACTTTCAGTTAGTTATCGTTTTTTTAATTTCAGTTAAAGAAATTGTTTTTCAATTCTAGTTTTCTTTATTTCGTTTGTTTTCGTTAACGATAACAACCTTGGTGGACTGTTGAGCTGATGTCAGCCGAGGAACATGAAATAGCAGCCAAACGGTAGTAAAAGGACTTTTTCACATTAACTGGATGTTAAAAAGGGTAACTAGCAGCAGTGAATCTCTTTATTAGCAGTTCGACATCCCAGATGATGCACCAATGTTCATACGTACATTTGTCGGCCGCTCAGAGCGCGCCGCACGTTTTCCGCCTGCGAGCTTGGAAAGCTAACGCCTCGATCTCCGGGAATGTGACGCAGATTTCAATGGCGAAGAAACGGGAAGCATCTCAACCTCAGCAAAGACCCCAGGATGACGATGCGGAAGCTGTCGGGAACGCTGGAGATCAGCTTCCGCAACGGGGGGCGACCGGAGGACTACGAGGGGGAGTACCAGTGCTTCGCCACCAACGACCATGGAGTGGCCCAGTCCAACAAAATCCTGCTCCGGGTCTGCAGTAAGAACACAAAAGAATATAAACGACAGCAGAGCACAACACTGAAAGGATAATGATGAGTTTTTGCACAGTCTACATAGTTTTTATGTAGTGAATATGTTCGGTTATTCGTTTACCCCTTTCCTCCTTTTCTTTTTCCTCCCTCTTGCAGAGGCTCCACTGTGGCCCAAGGAGGTTCTGGAGCCGGTGACGGTGACCGAAGGCTCATCGCTGGTACTGCCCTGCAACCCCCCGCCGGGCCTGCCTCCTCCGAACACCTTCTGGATGAGCAGCGGTGAGCACCACACACACACAGAACACACACACACACACACACACACACAGCCTGGTCGGGTCCAGCACGGTCCCGGGTATCTGGTACCGCTCGCCTTCCCTCGACCTGGCTCCGGTGAGAAGTGTTTGTGAATCCATCACTGAGGTCCGTGAATCCTCACAAGTATACAGTACACTCTCAGAAAAGAAAGTACAGAATTGTACCTTTAGAGGTACAATGGCTTGTCACTGGGGCAGTACCCTCAGAAGGTACAGTTTTGTACCATTTTGTACCTTTTGTACCCACTTGAGTACATATATGTACCTTTTGGACCATCAAAAAGGTACATATAGGTACCTTAAGGTCCAATAATTAACCCTAGGGGGTACATTTGTGTAGATTGTACCTCAGGGGACAAAAAAGGACTCGTACTGTACCCCTATTTCTGAGAGTGTAGGCTGGGTGGAAGTTTCCCCTTCACAGGAATATGTTTCGCTGTGCTGCTAACTGCGCTAACAGGCCGCGGCGAGCAGCTGTGGGTCGGCCCGGGAGGGTCCGAGGACGAAGCTCGGCCAAGCAACAGGCAGCTTCAGCTAACCAAGGATCCGCTAAGTGCAGCCGCCGTTGCTGCAAAAACAGCGTTTGAAACAGGAGGTCCCCATCTGGGAACGTTCGCCGCTCCTTTGGTCCGCCAGGAGACGTGGCGGGTCGTTTCCGGACCCTTCTGAGGGAACATCTGCCGGGACGCGCAGTCAAATCAGCCCAGGCTGACGCTGGCAGAGCACCACCATCCCCACTTTCGGATTAAAACCAGTCAGGAAGCAGGTTTGGTTGCAGTTCCTCGACCAGCCTGTAGGCGGTGGCTCCAAAAAGGAGGAAGTTTCCATTGTAGGGATGCACGATAACTGTTTTTTAAAACCGATACCGATAACCGATAACACACACATATACCTAAGATCATTACATCAATACTATGAACAAAATCAAAAATAGTTTTGACTTTTTAAATGAACAGATATTTATTTTTTCCAATGAAAAACAATTGTCAAGCCTCTCAAACATTTTCGTAAAGCTATCAAACAAACCTATTTGATATCTCACATTAACTTAAATAAGGTTCATTACTGACTGATATAAAAAATAAAGGCTGCATGAACTGATGGAAATACATGCATCAGAATTACTAACTGAAAAAGATTAACATTTAAAGGATTTTGGCTTGTGGTTCCATTTAAATAATACCTTTAATTAAAGTAAATGAGGTTCAGTAGTTTTTATTTTTTAATCTCATGGAAGCTTTAGATGAGAGGAATGAGGGAGAGGAGAGGGAGGGGAGGAGAGACTCCTGCTGGATTGTGCATGTTAGCATTAGCTTCCGTTAGCTAACGTTAGCGCGATTTCAGAACTACATGGAAGCGATTGTTATGTTGTAGGTGGCTGATCAGGTTTGACGTATTAAAGCTTGTGCTTCCCTCCTCGTAGAATTCACTCGGAGGATTCGTCACAATTAACCACCAAACTATCTTCTTCTGAAACTTTAACGAAGTTCCACGCCGCCATATTGTTGTGATCAGCGCTGTGCTGCAGGCTGCATTCAAGGTCTAACGTAAATTCCGACATTTCCTCGTTTGCTAGTGTTATTTCAGCCTTTTCTACTTTTTTCTTTTTTTATGTGTAACATGTGGGAAAATACTGCGAATATCGATTCAAGTCTGCAACTACTAAAATTATGACCGAGTTAACTAGTTGTTTTCTGGCATGAGGGGGTATTCTTGATTTTCCTTATTGAGTGATCGTTTTTCTGATTATGCCGTGTTGACAAAAATATATATGTTATCGGGATATTCGTTGTGATATCAGACCTATCGGGATGACATCATAATTTCCTGTTATCGGCCCGATAGTTATCGTGCACCCCTAATCCATTGACCTCCATGTTAAAACGCCCAACTTTGCAGCAGGAATCAACAGAATGCTCTTGGTTTCGCCCTAACCCTTATCCTAATATAATTTTTATTAAATTACCAGATGCCATTTGATTGACAGCTTGCTGCTGGCTGTGCGAATGAGGAAGAAGAGGCCTCAAAAGCGGTCTTTAGAAAACCTGTGGGTGACGTCACGGGGGTGTTTGTCCAGTTCCTCTGATACAGGGAATATCAAGAGAGCACTGAACTGGAGACAAAGCTCCCGGTCTGTCAGCTGATCTGCGTTTCAGAGGAGAGAGCTTTGTGTTGTTACCAGGGATGACATTTTTAACGGTGTTGAGTTTCCTCGACTGAAACCACCTCAGAGAAGGTGCTGAGAAGAGCCTTTTATTCCCTTTCTTGCTGTGGGAACTGGCTTCACTTCCTTCATTTTCTCTGCAGCGGCTCCAGTGACCTCCGAGCATAATGATGCAATTTAATCTTTTATTCCTGAGGCGCTCCAGGAGACTTTGAGTTGAAGGCGTCTGAACGTGGCCTCTTACCTCTGTGCTGTCTGTCGTCCATCTCACAGCTGTCCAGCCTGTGCGTGTGCATGTTGGTGTGGTGGTTTAAACATGAATCACACCTATTGAAACTGGTCGTTCATTTCCCTGGAAGACTCCACATGAGTGGGTTTTTTTTTTCAGTTTCCTTTTACGGCCTTTCTGTCGCTCTCCTACACGTACTCCAATCACGGCAGCGCTTCCTGTGGGCGGGTCCCGTGGCCCAGACGCCGTGGCACATCAGCGCGTGGTCCGTCGGCGGATCGGTCCCCTGGCATCGTCCCGACAGCCGTACGCCTCGCATCAGCCGCCCGCAGTTAGAGTCCCGACATCTGCGTGGGCGCGCTTCAGCAGTAACGCATCAGCGGAGATAACGCTGCTGATGATTCAGTCGTGGAAATGAGACGGCGGTTACGCTCAAAGGGACATTCACACGCTGTGCTTTTAAACTCATGAGAGTTTTTTTAAAAAAAGTGTTTTTATTAGGGCTGGGCAACGATTAAAATTTTTAATCGCAATTAAATCGCATTATTTCCATGATTAATCACAATTAATCGCACTGTATACGCAAAATCAAATAATGAATTCAAAAGTGGTGTAAAATGCACTTTTATTTAAATGTTCTGCTGCCATATGAACTAAAGTGTCATAACATTTGTTGTTCAAACGCTTTTAACATCAGCACTTGTTAGTAACACATATTTAGTGTAAATCTCATCTTACAAAATGTAAAATAAAATAAAGCTTACTGCCACTGCCAGGGCATTAATGTCATCCTGTTTTTATAAAAAAAAATTTAAAAAGTCTACAGTGATCCCTTACCAATTCGCGGTTTTAGTGCCTCGCAGATCTTTTTCAGAAATATATAATATAATTTCCTGTCACAGTGAAGAAATGCTGTGAGCCAGCCTGGCCCCTTTGAGAAGGTAGCCTTATGGGTAATGGTGTGGCCTTATGGGTAATGTAGTTTGTGTGTCGTGGGACGGCAGAATGAAAACGGGGTTAGATGAAAAGTGTAGTGATCATCAACAGCAGCCCAGCGTGTATAGATTTACATTCTCTGTTAACCGACAGGAGCCCAACAATACAACCTGTGTGATGTTACAAGTTCCTGCAGTGCCAGAATAAAGTGCTCGTTCCATGCAGAGAAAACCGGACTGTTTCTTTTGTTGTTGTCAGCGTGTTAGCCGCTAATTACGAGCCAAAAATAGCACAATAGCAGCGGTTTCTTTACTACGGTTCAGAGACCAGAGGCTGTGAAGGTAACAGAAAGACCACAGTTGAGCCTTTGTCTTGTTTCGCTACTTTTTTGCGGTTTTTGAACATATTTTAAACACATTATTTAGACTCGGGGGGCTCCAGGAGGGGGGGCGCCGGTTCCCATTAACCGCGATAACTAAGGGATCACTGTACAAACAAAATCCAACAAAATGATTGTGTCTCAGCACAATCAGAACATTAAAACAGGTAATTTCTGAGGTAGCAGCAGAAACTTTTAACGGGGAGTTCAACTTGTCAGTTGTTACAAATAACCTTGTTTCTGTTGAATCCTCCGTCTGGGAGAACTTTAAAATGAAAATGTCCATGTTAAAGATCAGTAACTTTACCAATCCGTGTATCATTCATTCTTTCCGTTTTCAATTGTCAATTAAAAATTAAAAAAAAAAAAAAAAAAAATTACGTTTTTTTTTTTAATCTAACACAAAAAAACGAAAAAAATGCCTATTCTTTTTATATTTATATTTTAGACTTGGCTCAAAAATACGAAATTAAAAAACGGGCCACAGAACTGAATTTGTTTTATAATGGAGGACTGGACTTTCTGTTGTCATTACACATCTGTGCCACTAGATGGAGCCGCACTGCAGTAACCACTAGAGAACTGCACTGCTAGAGAACACATGGAGCAGATCTGATGGAACATGGAGGAATGACACCAAAGTTTTGTTGCAGTAAAGAGTTTTTTTTCAGACAGAATTGTTAATATTACTACCTGAGTTGCTACCTGAACTGTAACGTTCACAGATTTTTACTGTTCTCCATGTCTGTTTTAGCTTTTCTGCACGTTTACCTGCCAATTGTTTTCCAGGTTCCACAGCAGCCAGTAACAGATTTTTCAAAACAAAAGCACGGGAGCAACACGCGTTAACGCGCGATAAAATAAATGTCAGCTTTAATAAATTGATGAGTTAACGCGTTATTATCGCGTTAACTTGCCCAGCCCTAGTTTTTATTAGAGAGCATCAAAAGCAGCTTAAAGAAGTCGCGTATTTTATAAGGATGTTGTTGGAATATGTGATCTGCAGTGGGCTCCTGCACGCTGCCCGATTTCTGCAGTCATCACACAAGATTATAAGATCTCACACTGCACGATTTTTGCGTAATCTTGGGTTTGATGTCAGGACCGGCCTGTGCAGACTGCACCATGATGAGCCCTCTTAGATCCTAGACTCTGAACCGATCCAGATCTGCTGCAATGTTGGCCGTTCTAACATGGGGGGGGTCAATGGAGATCTGCCCTAGTGGTCAGTAGAGGAACTGCAATCCGTTAGCTGGAAGCTAAAATGCAAAAAAAAAAATCTGTAGTTTTTTTCAGATCATAAATATCATTGAAATTTGGTGATGCACATTAGCTTTTCTAGCAACTTGATCAGATGTCTCTTTGTCCTCCTCCTGTGTCCAGTCCTGATGCCCATCCGTCAGGACAAGCGAGTGTCCATGGGTCTGAACGGCGACCTATACTTCTCCAACGTCGTGCCCGAAGATGCCAAGAGGGACTACTGCTGCAACGCCCGCTTCCCCTTCACGAACACCATCCAGCAGAAGAACCCGTTCAAGCTCAAAGTTCTGCCCAGTAAGTAGACACCACACAGATGTGGAGCAGCTGGAGCATTCGGATCTCTGAGCTCGTTAATCAGCTCTGCTGTTCACTTTCTAAAAGGACCCGGTCTTTCTTCAGCATCCAAGGTGTTATTAAGGAAACTGGCGTCTGGAAATAAATAATACCTAATAGAATAAAGTTACGCAGGTATTTTATGTGGAGTATGGAGACATGATGGGTGATAGTTGTGATGCATGGAAGAATAAGGTCATGTTGGTCTATATGAGTTGTGGAACTGCACAGATAATGACGCCTGTCTTGACTGCAGTAAACTATTTAGGTCCCCAGTAGACTTTTTCCCCAGTAGACGTCGCCAAAATGCTCATTATGCAATCGATTTTCTGGTGAAACTGAGCCCGTTTCAGCTTCATGAAGGGGAGGAGACAGAGAGAAACTCAGGTGGCGGTAAATCTGCTCCTGACCAGTTATGTGCTGCACCGAAGTATAATACACCATAGGACTCTAATATAAAGTGGTGGCGACTTACCGTCTCTTATTCTGATCCTAATTGCCAACAGATTGCCAGATTTTTTCTTCTTTTCTTTCACAAACAGTCGAACTGCAGACTCCTCTTGTCAACGTGATCTTCTGTTAAATCAAGGCAACGTCCCAAAAGTAGTTCAAGAACAATGACAAGACAAAAGGATTCTGGCCGACGACAGCAGAGTCACCAAGAACTAGTCAGCTGTAGTTACATGTTTGGACCGGAGCTCCAGACATTCGCTGTAATCTTCTGCTGAAGCTTCAGGGCCCATAGAAGGGGGGGATGACCTGCCAAACATCTGCTCTTCATAAGGAGCAACCTTCCTGCTCACCTCCTGTGAGGAGCAGAAACACAAGCGTCTTGACCCTGAATGTTCACGTCAAAGCCGGTTCCAGGACCGACCGCTCTGGTGCCGTGTTCACAGCGGCTTTGAGGATAATCGATACAGCCTGATCCGGCTGCCTGCGTGGACTCACATCAGCTCGGTGTGGTTGCTGCGCCGCAGCTCAACCGTGGTTCTTCTCGGAAAGTCAGGCGTCCTCTTGGAACTGCAAATTTCCCGTTGCTAAACTCAGATAAAACGGATTGGTTGTTGACTTTGGATGTCAGAGATCCAGTCTTTCAGTAACCCAGGACGGCGGTAATTTGGCATTTAATACTACGATGACATAAAACAAGTTTCTAGGAACCGCCTTCTTTCTCCTTTGCAACATTGCTAAAACAAAGGAAATCCTGTCAGACTGATGCAGAACAACAAGTCTACGCATTTGTTACTTCAAGACTGGACTTCAGGAATTCCTATTGATCCAAAATGACTCTGAACTGCCTCCAGCTGATCTAAAATGCTGCAGCCAGAATTCTGAGGCGGATCAGCAGGAGAGATCATACTTCTCCAATCTAAGCTTTCCATCCAGAATTTTAAAATGATTCCATGCAGTCTCCGTCTCATCTTAAAGGACTGCAGGTCTGAACACATCCACGCACAGGTGGAGGTAAATGCTGGGATGGACAGAGGAGGGAACTGCAAGTCACCATGTAACTCAGGAAACTCTGGCCTGCAAACATACAGAAAGAAAAGAGAAACAAAAGAAGGGAAACAGCACAACAAACTACAGGAAAGAAAAGAAAATGGAGCACAGTTACAGTAACAAGGTGCTCCCTAATCAAATTATAGAATGAGCTAGAGGAGGAGGAGGAAGGGAGGAAGAAAGGGAAGGGAGAGAGAAGAGCAGTGGAGACACCACTCAGCAGATCATGTTGGCGTCCCCCTGCAGCGTAGGCCTATAGCAGCATAACTGACGAACCTGTGATTAAGACGAGCTACTCTAGTCTGAGCTCCTACAACTATAGCTATAACTATTAGCCCCTACACACTATAGTTTAAACTAACTGTAGGCTTTACTGAACAGAAATGTTTTCAGTTTAGTTTTAAAGATGGAGATGGTATCAGCCTCCTGAACCCAAACTGGTAGCTGGTTCCATAATAAAGGTGCCTGGTAGCAGAAGGCCCGTCCTCCAAACCTACTTTTAGATATTCTAGGAACGACGAGTAATCCTGCACTCTGAGAGCGGAGAGCTCTATTAGGAGCATAACATGCTATCAAGTCTTGTAAATAGCGCGGAGCTAGGCCATTAAGGGCCTTATATGTGAGAAGCAGAATTTTAAACTAAATTCTAAATTTCACAGGAAGCCAATGGAGGGAGGCTAACACGGGAGAGATGTGATCTCGCTTACGGATTCCTGTCAGCACCCTCGCTGCTGCGTTCTGGATCAACTGGAGGCTATTCAGCGAGCTTTTTTTAGACATCCTGCTAACAACGCATTACAATAATCCAGTCTAGAACTGACAAACGCGTGGATTCATTTTTCAGCATCACCCTGGGAGAGGATGCTCCTAATCTTGGTGATATTTTGAAGATGAAAAAAGGCAGTCTGACAAACCTGATTAATATGCTGCTTAAATGACATATCCTGATCAAAAATAACTCCAAGGTTTTTCACAGCTGTGCTGGAAACCAGCGTAAACATAGTTAATCCATTCCTTTGGTGTTTGGGACCAAAGACAATAACCTCTGTTTTATCCAAATTTAGAAGCAAGAAGTTAGAGGACATCCAGGACTTAATGTCATTGAGACACCCTTGAATTTTGGCCAATGGTTTTGTTTCCTCTGGTTTCACAGATAAGTACATCAGCGTAGCAATGAAAGTTTATGCCATGGCTCTGGATAATTTTTCACAAGAGCAGCATGTATAAAATGAAAAGGATTGGTCCCAGAACTGAACCCTGTGGGACCCCCTTCACCCTTGTTGACTGCAGCTCAAACGGTTTCTTACCTGGGAGACTTGTCGTCTAGTGTTAATGGGGGGATTGAGACAGTTTTGATGGCGATCCCTCATGAGAGCATTCCGGCTCAAAGCCTGGCTCGACTTCATGGCGCCTCCAGATGCTAGTGTTGGTCATATGGGAGCATGCACAGCAAAGAAGAAGTGCAAAGTGCGGGTTGTTGGAGCCGACTCCCCCCATCCCCCATGCTAATTAGCGTCACCTTCCATTCATTCCGATCAAATCCGTCCTTCCATCCTCGTTTCAGATGTTGTTGTACATCTAAACAACACTGGGGGGGGAAGGACCACCAGAGCTCCAAATGTGAGTCAGCCTCCACTGACCCGATATTAAAATGTCCAACCGGGCGGCAAAAATAAACGTTCTTGCAGCCTGGGAGGGTTCCAGGAATGAAAGCTGTTTGGCTGAAGCATCCGGCAGCAGCTATCTTCTTCCCCAACTGTTCGGCGGATGGCCAAGGTAGCAGAGTTCGGCTCCATCAGTCCTCATTTCAGCTCCGGCGGCACTTGTTTCAAACATCAGATGGATGGCCGACTCCTGTCAGAAGGAATGTTAATTGGTCGTGGGTAAACCAGGGTCAAGTCCTGCTGAGATGGGCTTCGACAGTGCTCTTTAGAAAAGCTATGTGACTGTTGGTCCATTTTTTTTTACGCAGAATATCGTTATATTCTTGTGCCCTGATGCTATGATGTTATTGTGTATGTGCAAGGACTGATGAGTCCCTGTGTGTTGTTTCCAGAGGAGCTGTTTAATGCATCGTCTCACAGTGCCACTGGTGAGTCTCTTTTGTTTTTTTTTCGCAGGCAGCTTCACTTCCTGTTAGCGTCCTTGGTCGGTGTCCGCAGTAACATGGCTAGCACACTAATCCGCCAGCTCGATCTAACCCTCTAACCACTGCACGCGTGTCAACTCGTCACTGTTCTCTTTCAACACGGCTTTTTGTGTTTTTCTCAAAGTCTGACTCGTGAGTAACCGTAGTCAACGTTGGGATAACCAGTGACACCTTTGGCAGGCGGCCACGGGGGTTTCATCTCGTATAAACTCTAACTTTCAGCGCTCATGAGTCTGCCATTTGCCTTAATGTTGACATTAATTATGATGTGGAGCCCACGCACCCCCTCCTGGTGACCAAATAAACACCTGAAGCACCACCTCCTGGAGACCAAAAAAAACACCTGAAGCACCACCTCCTGGAGACCACATAACCACCTGAAGCACCACCTCCTGGAGACCAGGTGACCACCTAAAGCACCTCCTCCTGGAGACCAAATGACCACCTGAAGCACCACCTCCTGGAGACCAAATAACCACCTGAAGCACCACCTCCTGGAGACCAAATAACCACCTGAAGCACCACCTCCTGGAGACCAGATGACCTTATGAAGCACCACCTCCTGGAGACCAAATAACCACCTGAAGCACCACCTCCTGGTGACCATATAAACACCTGAAGCACCACCTCCTGGTGACCAGATAACCACCTGAAGCACCACTTCCTGGTGACCAGATAACCACCTGAAGCACCACCTCCTGGAGACCACATAACCACCTGAAGCACCACCTCCTGGAGACCAGATGACCACCTGAAGCACCAACTCCTAAAGACCAAATGACCGCCTGAAGCACCATCCCCTGGAGACCAGATGATCACCTAAAGCACCACCTCCTGGAGACCAAATAAACACCTGAACCAACACCTCCTGGAGACCAGGTGACCACCCGAAGCACCACTTCCTGGAGACCAGATGACCACCTGAAGCACCACTTCCTGGAGACCAGATGACCACCTGAAGCACCACCCCCTGGAGACCAGGTGACCACCTGAAGCACCACCTCCTGGAGACCAGATGACCACCTGAGCCAACACCTCCTGGAGACCAGGTGACCACCCGAAGCACCACCTCCTGGAGACCAGGTGACCACCTGAAGCACCACCTCCTGGAGACCAGATGACCACCTGAGCCAACACCTCCTGGAGACCAAATGACCAGGCCAGTACAGTCCAGTCCAGGCCAGGCCATTCTAGGCCAGCGGCTGTACCTTCTTCCTCCTCAGTCATGTCCTTCTAATGTGTCCAGTATGTGAATGCATGAACGTCCCTAGAACAGAAGAAGGCAGCACGTGATGCTCTCAAATCGCAGTATATTTTTCTGCATTAATGCCGCCATCACGAAAAAAGAACGTTCTGGAACTCTGGTTGAAACAGAAAGTGTCATCTGTGATATTTCAATTAATGAATACAAGATGATGCTGGGATGTACAGTTAAGGAAGCAGAGGTCCTCATACAGAGCCCTGTGGTACTCAGATACACATTTCTACTGTGTGAAGGTCCACTGAAGCTGGTTCAGGTTATCCTGAGGCTACTTTTCTCCTCAGTAAAGGTTCAAGTGTCAACAGTCAACGTACTTTTTTCTTTCACCTCCTTATTGGCCCGTAACCAGGTCTTCTGGAATGTGTTGCAGCTCCGAAATGTAAAAGTTTACGAGAAAATGGTACGTGCATTGTTGTTCGGGAGACGTGTCCAAAGAGATGAAAGTCAAAGTAAATATGTGGAAGCAAATCAGATGACGCGATAATCAAGTAAGCAGAAGAGATGTGAGCGGATCAGATGTGACTCTCGTCTCTGAACAGACTCGTTCATTCATGTAATTGATTGGCTCTCTGTTAGCCCAGTGTTAAAATACCCTGAATTCAAATACAAGGCGGTTATCACGCCGCTGTGGCTGTAGCTGCTGGAACGGATGCAGCGACGTGGCAGCGAATGCGTGGTTCAGGGGGACGCCGTAGCCCAGGGATAGATGGGATACGTCCCAGAGGGGGACCGTGTTCCTGGTGAGGGCTCCGTCCAGGCGGCTCCGGGGCCCCGCGGGACCAAAGACGGCGCGCCAGCGCAGGCGGGATCAGGTCACATGATGAATATTCAGCCTGGACTCACATTGAGCTCATTAAAGCTCAGACGGGGATGGAAATGAGGCTTCAGCGTGAGAGCGGGAGACGAGGCAGGGAAGGCCGTGGACGTGTTCGCGCACACGCACATGCATGCACATGCACACACACGCACAGACATGAACACATGCACACACGCAGGCTGGCTGCTGCTTTAACATTAATCCACACACTGAGGTAAGAGTGCTGCTGGGTACTTGTGTGGGCGGGGCTGTAAGTGGCGTCAACAGCAGCTGGGAGGTTTCCATGGCGATCTCTGCACACCTCTGCCGCTGACACACCTGTAGCAGCTGTTAGCACTAACTCTCTGCTCGCCCCGCCGCTGTCTGTCCATCTGTCTGTCCGTCCGTCTGTCTTAACCGGACCAGTGTCAGCGGCGTGCAGATGCTCTGATCCGCCGCAGCAGAAGGCGGAGCCAGATTAACGTTGCACACTCGGCGGCCTCCACGGCGTTCCTGCTGGAACTGGGTCAAACTGGAGTCTCATAAACTATTGATTGTTAAATAAGACTAAAGGAAGAAATGTTTGAAGAGAACTATTGTATAAGGCGATTCAGGAAAACACTTTTAAGTGGCAGAATCTACGGTTTGTATCCGTCTTTTTTGATGCTTTTTTGAATCCATCCATCTGCTATCATCGACTTTGATTGACTGTCGACTCTAAAATCCCCAGAAACAGGAAGGAGGTTCTTCACATCACCCTCATAAATGTTTTTTCAATCTATTATTGGGTTAATTTTTTTGTTTAACGAATAAAGGCTCACTGAGTACCGTATTTTCCGGACTATAAGCCGCTACTTTTGTCCCACGCTTTAAACCATGAGGCTTATACAGAGATGCGGCTTTTCTATGAATTTTTCTTCAGCCCTCAGGGGGCGCTCTAGCAGGAAGTGCAAAAACCAAAAAACAAACCAAGTAGTTAAAGGCTATTCTGTTTTTGTTCAGTAGCCTATGTTGGCTATGCTACTCTACATTCATTTTGTGAGCATCAATACCTGTTATTATTGGACAAATTGATGAATCCAGGTGTGTCTGACCATTGTAGCTACTCAGACACACCTGGATTTATC
This sequence comes from Hirundichthys speculiger, assembly GCA_018398805.1. Taxonomy (NCBI): domain Eukaryota; kingdom Metazoa; phylum Chordata; class Actinopteri; order Beloniformes; family Exocoetidae; genus Hirundichthys; species Hirundichthys speculiger. The sequence continues at coordinate 264,506 of JAGFBZ010000341.1, read as the reverse complement.
AGTTTGTTGGTTCTCCAGTGGATTTCAGGGTTCTGAGCGGACCCGCCGCAGAGGTAAGGTTTTAATCGCAGATGCGGACCGGACGCAGCGAGGAGCCAGCAGGTCCACGATCCGGCTCCAAAGCAGATCCAGTACTGAGTGCAAGTGGACCCTGATACGGGTCCGTTTCGTGGGTCCGTTCTGGATGTCTTTGCTGTGTGGGGGGGTTTCAGTACACCGGTTCAGGTATATGAATAAACACTTATGGTACAAAATCTTTCGATGTAAATATCTTATTTCTCAGCCTGGAGACCGGCGGCTTATAGTCCGGTGCGGCTTATATTCAGGTGCGGCTTATAGTCCAGAAAATATGGTACATGTATGTGGGTAAATGTTGTTCACCTGACGTTGCATTTGCCTAAAAAGTAGTAAAAGCATTAAAAATTGACGTGTGCGTGACGTGTCCTTTCAAGCCACTGAAAGGAACACCGAACCTCTGGGTTCTGGTCGGGAAATAGCTGTTGGTCACATGACTTGGACGCGGCTCCAGGTGCACGCCGGTGCCGGTCAGCAGCTGGATGACCTGAAGCTCATCAACGCTGATCTCGGGGCAGCCGCCAGGAGACGGTCGGACTGAACGGAGCGCGCGTCCCTGTGCAGAATGATGACACGTCCTCGTTTGCTCACCTGCAGGCCGCAAAGTGGCGGAGTCCACGCCGACCTTCCTGTCGCCGTCCGGAGCAGAGAGCTCCAAGATGGTGCTGCGGGACCAGAAGCTGCTGCTGGAGTGCATCGCCGCTGGACTGTGAGCACGCACACACCCGCGCACACGTGCGCACACCGAGCACGACTGCAGTTTTACTCGAATAAACTGTTTGTATAAAAGTATCTGTACGTCTAGAGGCGAGAGAAAGTATGTGAACCCCTTAAAAATGAGCTGTTCTTCTGCATTAATGTCCCAATAACTGGTTTCATGAGTTTCAGGTTTAGTTTAAAGCTGAGAGATAAATGAACCTGTCCCACGTGTCTCTGCCTGTCTCAGTCCCACTCCCACCATCAAGTGGTTCAAGAAGGGTGGGGAGCTGCCCGAGCAGAAGGTGAAGTTTGAGAAATACAACAAGACCCTGGAGATCGCCAGCGTGTCGGAGGAGGACGCCGGGGAGTACGTCTGCATGGCCAACAACCATTTAGGCAGCATACGCCACTCCATCTTTGTCCAGGTCAAAGGTGAGGAGCTCGCAGTGTTTCCAGGCGTCGTTTCGGTGTGTGTGTGTGTGTGAGCGCAACCTTGATCATCTCCTGTCCTGCAGCGGCTCCTTACTGGCTGGACAAACCCACCAACCTGGTGCTGGCCCCGGAGGAGAACGGGCGGCTGGTGTGTCGGGCCAACGGGAATCCCAAACCCACCATCCAGTGGTTCGTCAACACCATACCCATAGAGAGTACGCACCCTTCCTGTCTCGCTCCGACGTCACAACACTGACTGTCCTCTCGTTAGAACGTCCAGGATTGTCCTCCTAACTGTGTTCGTCCCCTGTTCTTCACTGCCCCCCCCCTCCCAACCACAGACTCCCCCCCAAACCAGCACAGGCAGGTTCTGGGCGACACCATCATCTTCCGCTCGGTGCAGATCGGGAGCAGCGCCGTCTACCAGTGCAACGCCTCCAACCAGCACGGCTACCTGCTGGCCAACGCCCTCGTCAGCGTTCTCGGTGAGATGCAGACACGGGGTTGGGGGGGGGGGGGGGTTGATAGACACCGTCATATCAACATTTGCTCCTGAAACTGTAAGAACACGCCTGCAGTCAGAGGTTTGCATGACGTTTAAAGGTGCAGTCCTCTTGGTCACAGGTTGCCTCTGGACGACGGGTCTGGACGTTGAGGAGACGTAAACCAGATGATCTCGACCCGAGCAGGTTGTGCAGAGAAGCTAAATGCATCTCTGACGTTTCCATGGAACAAAGATGATTCTCTCTCTGGTTGACGTACTGTTGAAATGTTGGAAATGTGTCAGAGGCACGTGGTTGAAACCACCAGTAACATCCAGGAACCGGCGGGGCTGTTGCGTCTGTAGCTTAGCAACGGCAGAGGTGATGATGTCACGCACTCCGATGGAGAGATGTAAACTGCTGAACTGTCTCGATAGTTAATGAGGATTAAAAAACTCACAGCGGACAGTTCAGTGTCCAGCTACGATGTTTCAGAGATGTTGGAGTCGAGAATGTGCTCCTGCATCCACCACTTTGGGAAAAATCACATCGAACCATTGAACTCCAGATTTGTCTTCATCAGCGCTTCAAGCTTGTCCAACTTCTCCACGATTGAAGGAGGGAGGAGCTTGTTTAACCCTCCTCTTCCTCTCTCTCTCTCTCTGCACTCCGCTGCTGCTCTGCATCCACGGCGTCTCCTCTTTAACTCGTGTCCATCAGAAACTCTGACCTCCTTCCCGCAGAAACATTTGTTGGTAGCACTGAAATCGAACGTGAGAGTAGAGAACACAGAGTCTGGACTCAGATCCACCGGCTCTGTTGGGAGGAACGGACTAACATCGCTTTGGACTAGGGATGCACAATAACTGTTTTTTTAAACCGATAACCGATAACTTTCAGCTCCTAAAGGCCGATACCGATAACACACACATATACCTAAGATCATTACATCAATTCTATGAACAAAATCAAAAACAGTTTTGACTTTTTAAATGAACAGATATTTATTTTTTTCAATGAAAAACTATTGGCAAACCTCTCAAACATTTTCATAAAGCTATCAAACAAACCTATTTGATATCTCACATTAACTTAAATAAGGTTCATTACTGACTGATATAAAAAATAAAGGCTCCTTGATCTGATGGAAATACATGCATCAGAATTACAAACTGAAAAAATGCATTCCTAAATGACAATAAAAAAATAATGCACAAGTCATAATGTACCGACACAAGTTAGACTTGTCTGTGTAAATAAACTGAAAAAGTGCAGAAAGAACAGTAAGCAAGTAACAAAGAAATTACATTTAAAGGATTTTGGCTTGTGGTTCCGTTCAAATTAATGCCTTTAATTAAAGTAAATGAGGTTTAGAAGTTTTTTTTTTTTTTAATCTCATGGAAGCTTTAGATGAGAGAGATGATGGCGATGAGCAGAGAGGAGGGGAGGGGTTGGCTTGCTCACGTTAGCTCATGTTAGCTCATGTTAGCTCACGTTAGCTCATGTTAGCTCACGTTAGCGTGATTTCAAAACTCCATGGAAGCAACGGTTATGTTTCAGGTGGCTGGTTGGGTTTGACGTATTAAAGCTTGTGCTATTTTTCCTTCCTTCGCTTGGAGCATTTGGAGCATAAATAACCAGCGAACTATCTTCCTCTGAAACTTTAACGAAGTTTTACACCATCGCCGCCATGTTTTTTTTTTTTCAGCGCACTGTGCCACAATGCTGTATTCAATGTGTAACGTAAATTCCTCCGTTTCCTCGTTTGCTTGTCGTTCTATTTTTTTTGTGTAACATGTAGAAAAATACTGCGAATATCAATTAAAGTCAGCAACTACCAAAATGATGACCGAGTTAACGAGTTGTTTTCTGGCATGAGGGGGTATTCTTGATTTTCCTTACTGAGTAATCGTTTTTCTGATTATGCCGACGTTACTTGAACATAACATTCACTGCCGGTCATTTAAGGACTCAGAGGGAGCGAGGCACTGCCGTGTTAACAAAAAAAATAAAAAATTGTTATTGGGGCTATTTGTCATGATATCGGACTTATCTGGATGACGTCATAATTTCCTGTTATGGGCCCGATAGTTATCGTGCACCCCTACTTTGGACCTCTGCTTGACGCTTAAACTCACCTGGATGAGCGCGCCAGCAGCTCGTAGACTGGTTGGTGTTGGACTTCGGGTCCTGGGAAGACCTTCACGGTTGACACATGGACGTCAGATGTCATCGACTCCTGAACTCTGCCATCCCCATTTTACCAGTAGATTTACCAGTTATGTTGTGTCTCCTTTTCCTCGACACTGTTCGCGGTCTGCTCTGCTTTGGTCGGGTCGTCTTTTCTGTCGTCATAAGCCATGCTCCGGTACGGCAGCACCCTGGGAGGAGTTGTGCCGGTAAACCTTTGATAAATCAGACTGTGTTAATGTTCTGTTGCAGACATGGCTCCGATGATGCTGGGCCCCAAAAACCAGCTGATCAGAGTCGTGAAGAACAACCGCACCTCCCTCGACTGCCCTTTCTTCGGCTCACCTTTTCCGCAGTTGCGCTGGTGAGGGTCAAATGGAACCGGTCCGTTTCTGTTTCCCAGTGAACTGTCCAGGATCGGCCTTTCAGTTCATTAACGGCTGTCTCCATCGCAGGTTTAAGAACGGACAGGGCAGCGGGCTGGACGGCGGCCACTACCGGGTTTACCTCAACGGCACCCTGGAGATAAGGCAGGCGCAAGCGGAGGACGAGGGCACCTACACCTGCGTGGCCAGCAGCCTTCTGGGAAAAGCCGAGAACCAGGTCCGCCTGGAAATCAAAGGTCAGACATCACATCGTCACATCAGTCACGTGACTCCTCTGAGGCGTCAGACTCAACCAAAGCTGTCATTGGAGCAGCTTCGGCCCGTCCAGCAGGGTTCATGAATCAAATCTGTCTTCTTCCCTCGTGCCAAACAGCCCGCAGCGTGCCATCATGTTCAAATCTTTGTGCCTTTTATCAAAGTGCCTTATTTCTAGGTTTGTGTCTGTGTGAGTGCAACTCTTCCTCATCCTCGCTCTTGATGCAGAGCCGACTCGGATAATCCGCGCCCCCGTGCACCAGTCAGTCCCCAGGCGCTCCACGGCTCGCTTCGACTGTCAGGTGAAGTCTGATCCCAGCCTGCCGTTCACTGTGACCTGGACCAAGAACGACGAGCCTCTGCGTCTCAGATCTTGGTAACAGCACCCGACCATTCAACGGTTCTTTAAGCCTTTCTGTGTGACATTGCCACTTCTGACCACATGGGGGCAGTGTGCTCCTGAGTAATCCCACCCTGGCCCACTAGAGAGGTGAACTTTGTGTTTGGCGCTGACACGTGGACTTTCTTGTGATGTGCTGCCACCATGTGGTGAGAATTGGCATTGCATCGTAGAGCGGCTTTAACACTAGTAAATCCACCCTGAAGGCATGGAGCCCCGTTTGGGTCATAATTCAATGAATAAATTAGTCTATTATTATGAAATACGTATCCATTATTATGAAATGTTTCCCATTATTATGAAAAAAATGCAATTATTATGAAATATATTTTTATTATTATTTAATCTTAGTTTAATGCATAATAGTTTATTTCAGAATGGCTTTTTTTTTTTTTTAATCTAAGAATGAGTTTTTACATAATTGCTTCCTTTTTCATAAGAATGAGTTTTTACATAATAATGACATTTTGCCAGTGGGCGGGACCAGTGGTTGACCTGCACGCTCATTGGCTGATCCTTCTCCATTCTACGCTCTGACATCGACTAGTTTTGGCCGTGAGGTCCCGTTAGCAGCGGGCCGTGGCGTCATCAAGGTGCGCTCCTAGTCCGATTGTAGCTACGGCAGCTTGGACTGAGCTACGGGAAACCTTGACCAGGTTAGCGGACAATATCGAAAATGATAATTTATCAGACGATACTATTTTGACCCGATTTGACGATTCACTGTTCTGTTGCTTATGCCTGAATGAAAGGGCAGCCAATCACATAAATGGCTCCGCCCTCTCTGCTGTGACTGACACACAAATCATTCTTATGAAAAACAAAGCCACTATTATGTAAAAGCTCATTCTTATGAAAAAAGAAACCATTATCATAATAATGGGAAATATTTCATAATAATAAACGCCTGTATTTCATCTTATAGACTCATTTATTTCTTGAATTATGACCCAAACGGGGCTCCATATGAAGGAGTCTTTCAGGGCATTTAGAAGGTCCTTCATCGTGCAGCTCCTCCCTCGTGTTGTGAGTCTTCTTCTCTCTTTGTGTCTCCCAGGATCAGGAAGGAGGAAGACGCGCTGATCATCTCCAAAGTCAGCGACAGCGATGAGGGAAAGTACACGTGCACCGTGCACACTGAGATCGACCAGGACTCGGCCTCGGCCCGCCTCACTGTGATAGGTACTCCGATAGTCGAGGGTTCAGCCTTCACGCTGAGCGACAGGGAGGGAACAGGCCTGCAGGAGTCAGAGAGCAGCGACCCGGCGCACAGGCTGGAAATGATCCGATAAATCTGTGAGCGGTCAGATCCGAGTAGTGCTGGGCGATTTTATCGATTCTGCGATATATATCGATTTTTTATTTCCCCAGGGAGTATCGATATTTCAGCCGCGGGTATCGATATTCTAAGCTCCCTTCAAAAACCCCCGTGTCCCGCACGGGCCATTAAGTCCTCCAGCCGCTAGTGTCACTGTAGAGCATTTCTAACAAGCTAGAGCTGAGCCAGTCAGGAGGATGGCGGCGAGTATAAATCCAGCGCTTCCGTGCGTAAAAGCAGATGTGTGGGAGCAGTTCGGGTTTAAAAAGAAAAAGGAAAGCGATGATTTAGACAAAACGGTGGCGGTTTGCAAGCTGTGTCACACAAACGTGAAGTACTCTGGAAATACCACCAACCTGCGAGCCCACCTGAAACGTCACCACCCGGACAAGGTAGTGCTAACTGAAAGCTAACTGCTAAACCCAAGAAGTTGCGGCGCGATCCGAAACAAACCACCTAGGTCGCAGAAAATTACGGAGTCCGTTGCCGACTTTATTTGTCAGGATTTGAGACCGTATTCAGTGGTGGAAAACGCCGTCTTTAGGCGCGATGGAGCCCTGCTATCCTGTTGTCTTTTATTCATTTTGTCCATATATATATATATATGTATATATATATTATATATATATATATATATATAAATATTATCATTAGGGTTAGGGTTAGGGTTAGGGTTATCACTAGGGATGTCCCGATCAGGATTTTTTGGCTCCGATCCGATTCCGAGTCATTTGATTTTGAGTGTCTGCCGATACCGAGTCCCGATCTGATACTTTCATAACACATTATAAAAAAATGAACAAATATAGAATAAACAGATCTGGGTAGTCTCCTATTTTTATTTTATTTTTTAACACTTAAACAGTGCACTTCTCTTTGAGGTAGCTTCAACAATTAAGTAATAACAAATAAGTGCACCGGTATAACAGAACTTCTGTGAAGTAGCTTGAACAATCAAGTATGGTACACGTATTAACTAGTAAAAAAAATGTTACTATATTTTCCTGGCGGTAGCCAGGGTGTCTGTCACGCTGTGTTGAGAAAGCTAACCCTCATGCGCGCAAAGTTAGCAAGAATGCCCAACACAGCTCACACCCCGCACCCCCAACTCACTCATAGCTTTCTTCATATTAGCAGCGTTGTCGTGCAAAATTACATGGACCCGTTGCTTGTTGATGCCCCAGTTGTTTCGCATTTTCTCCATAGTCTGTTTGATGCGCTCTGCTGTGTGGGATCCATGCAGGGTTCGCATGGCGTAAAACAAAACTAGAGTCGACCCAGACGTCCAGACGTCTGTGGTGAACGAAATGAAGGGCGTGTCTGATAATGTCTGTTTTGACATGCCGTCTCGCCACTATTTTATAGAGAAAGTTCTCACAATAAAATGTCGTGATCTGTTTACGCATTATATGCAGGTGAGAGATTTCTACTAGGGTATTATCTGTGATAATAATCTTGAAATACATAGCGGTGATCAAAATAGTGAGAATTAAATATATATCCGATCCGAGATCGGGATGCAACATCCGATTTTGATCAATTATGAAACCACGTGATCGGATCGGGACAACCCTAGTTATCACAGGGCACTGAGAACCGCCCACATGATTTCATTTCAGGGGTTCATGGTAAAATACAGACAAATAAACGACTCTGTGATGTTGTTCCCTGAAAGCTGTATTTGCTCAGCGTACTAACACCTAAAGTATTAACACCTCTGCGGCTCACCTCCTCTGACCAGCGCGTCCGTATGAGGCCGTGATGTACTGAGTGACTTGTTAACTGTTGTGCTCCCTAACTGCTGGTTGGCTCACAGACTAACGTGCACACTCTAACCTTTACCCTCCTGCTCCTTGACCCCGCCCACAGAGGAAGCCTCCCTCCACCCCTCCGTCTCTAGTGCCTTGCCTCCAGGTAACACGGCTCAGCTGGAACTTCTTATGTCTCCTGTCTTCTTTTCAGTTCACGCCATCCTTTTCTTCTTTTAGTTTTTTTTATTTTTGTTTCCTGCATCTGTGTGACCATTCATCACATCTGTCCTTAATGAAAACACAGCGATGTTTTTCTCAGATGTGTGTTTTCAGTTGATCCTTGGTTCGTCTCAAAATGACTTTAAGGCTGATTGTAAGGTTTAAAGTAAAACAGCAGATGACGTATTCTGTGTGGGTGTTTGTTGCATGCTGATAGTTCTCCATTTGTGTGTGTTTGATGTGTTTAACGCCGGGACGCTTCTCTGCAGACCTTCCAGACCCCCCCAGAGACCTGGAACTGTCAGACGCAGAGGCCCGCAGCATCCGCCTCACCTGGATCCCAGGAAATGACAACCGGAGCCCCATCACAGGTAGGGTTGGGCATCGTTTGGATTTTAACGATTCTGATTCCGATTCGGTTCCTGTTCAAAACGATTCTCGATTCTGATTCTTTGATGTGTAGGTCAACAGATCGCGACTTATCTAACAGTAGAATTTTGTTTGCCCTCATGTGTTTGCTCCACTGTCATTTTACTCCTCGCAGCCAATGTGAATGGGGTGTCACGTTGTTTGTTCGGCTTGGGAAAAGGTGCTTACCGAAAGGTCAATTAACCTGTTAAACCCTGACCCCCTTTTTTTTTTTAGCAAAACGCCTAAAATGACATACCCAAATTAAAATGATTGTAACTTCTAAACTGTTCTGTCCACATGGATGCATTAAAGTGTTCCATAAAGAAGACACTCTGTAGTTTCTTATAAAACTGTCAGGAACACTCTAGGTGATACAGAGACAGAGTAATGGAACTCTGAAGTCAGTAAAAAATTTAAAATTTTGTTCCGCCTGAAATAAAAAATGACTTTCAGGATGAATAATAGTCTGAATATTCATCTGAAATAGTAAATGACAGTATGAGGCTGTAGGCACACTATAACTGAACATGTGTTTCAATTTTGAAGAAGATAGCACAACATATGACCATTTTACAGTGGTCTTTTCATTAAAAAATCTAGGCGCAGCTCCAAAAAGGCCTTTGGAGACTCCAAATGAACACATGGTAACCAAAATGATATTCTGACACAATAGGTACTTTTTCCTTTACATTTTGGTATTTTTCATCATTTTGAGTTAAAATAGTCACAAATTTGCCATTTTTAAATTTACAACTAGTTTTTGTGGTTTATGTGGTTTACCATAAACCACATACTAACATACATAACTGTTTAAAAACCACCAATTCATAATATATTTGATGACTACAAGGTTAAATAGGTTAAATACGGTACACTCGTTTATTTTTCTGATGCCATGCAGGGGAAGGTGCTTTGCCATATTAGTCGTGCACCCTCCTTTAGCAGTAACACGCTTCCCGCAGGTATCGCACTGCGCCAGGTAGCCGTCATTTCCCGGACTGAAACGCAGCCAAACTCGAGAGCGGCGTCTCTTGGGATCCATGTTGTGGCGAGTGAAGTCCCGTCGGTGACGGACGTGACGTCGACACTAGCCCGGAGTTGAGAGCGCCGGGTGGAGTAACATCAACAAACTAGTGCAGTAAATCAAAACGAAACAAAAACAAAAAGTGGCGCAGACATTTAGGAACCGAAAAAAGGAATTGAAATTCAAAAATCTTAAACGATTCCAGAACTGGACGTTAGGAACTGATTCCTACTTGGAATCGCAGTACCCTCTCACTCCTGTTTGTTCCAACGGATGATCCAAAATACTGATTGGGAACATAAATCAGAGGGCCACCTGCCTCTAAAGTGACATTTCTATCAATTCAAACAAAATTATGCTGAGAATTGGGATGTAGAGTTAAAGCAGCAGTGGTCCTCGTACGGAGCCTTGTGGTGCTCCTCAGTTAGAACAGTGCATGTTCTTACTGAGGAGTGTAACGGTCCATCCCATAACTCCATCATCATACAGTATCAGTTTCAGTCTTCTTGTAACAGAACATTTTATCACGTTTAGGAACTGTTGTTGAGCTCTCAGAACCATCCGGACCTGCCATAGCAGCTTCTCTCTTCTCTTGCGACAGCAGCACAATCACCTTATACCACTACATCACAGATCAACGATTGATTGAGGCGGGAACGTTCACGGAGTCAGTTCAGTTTTGCTTGTTTTTCACAGCTAAGCATCACGGCATCACTAATATAAATGTGAGAAGTAATGAAAGAGAACAAGAGTAAGGGTGAATTCCAATTCCTCCCTTAACCCTCAATCTCAACCCTCAATCTCTAAAATGCGCGCTCCCGCTAAGAGCAAGTGCTGTCCCCGATTCTAAGAACGTCAAATTGAGGGACGAGTTTGAGGGCTGTATCGCCCTCAAAATTGAGATTCTCCGGCACCACCCTTGGAAGTAAGGGCTACCCAGAAGGCACTGGGTAATTTAGCCAAGACATATTCGAAAAGGATGGCGCCAAAAAAAGCTAGCTACAAACGTAAGTATCTTCGTAGTTCTTAAAGATATAAATGTTACGAAACCATCTTATTGTCTTTGCTTGAGACTTTTTTCATGGATTAACATCGTTGTTGCGTAACATTTATTTTTTTTACTTTACAATGTTTGCTGCCGGACCGGCGGTCCCGGGCTGGCTTCACTTTACTTGTATACCTGAATAATGTATCCTCTATTGTGTTATTTGCTAATATTATTTAGAGAATATACGGCGCTCTTTTCAATGTTATCCCTGTGTATTTCAGGAAATACAGAGACAACACGAGCTCTGATACATTTCAGTCTGAAGACGTAAACTCGAGGGGTGTCCCATTTCTAAGTCACTAGATAGACTTACATTTACTTTCAAGGGTTAAGATTGAGGGCCAAACATTGAGGGTTAAGGGCGAGGGTTGAGATTGAGAGTTAAGAGAGGAATTGGAATTCACCCTAAATCTCGGGCAGACATCCACTCGTTGGCGAGAGCTGAAAGAGAAGACGGGTTGAAGCTGGATGCAGAAAGTACGTTTGCCTGCAGACATACAAACTGATCTTCATTGTTGTATTTTTTTTTTTTTTTGGTCTCTTCAGGCCTGGTTGAGGAATCCGGGTTGGTGACTCATCTGTTATTCATCAGACGTTTATCGTCTAGAAACAGACAAAACAAGCGCTGGCATCAGTTATTCAGTTTCTGGCTGCTGTAACAAGCAACAGCCAGAAACCGGTTGGTTTCACGTCGCTGTGTCAGACTGGCCTGATGCTGATGTGGGTATGTGAGTGAAAAGCTAAAGCATTAGCCTGCGCTGACACGCCTACAAGCCCACGTTTGTTTTACACCGCCGGCAGAACCTCGTCCGGGTCGGAACGTTGAACGTCGTCGGCAAGAACGCTGCAGAAGTCCGAGGATGTTTCCACCTGACTGTCTCTGCAAAAACACCCCCGCCGATGTTGATGCGCTCGTCACGTCAATGTTTGTGTGAAAGTCTCATCATTTTACCTCTCGTTTTCCTCTCGTTTCATTTAACCTGTAAAGACATTCTCGTGTAGAACGGCAACTGTCGTAAAAACTGCTTCTCCCAGATGCCTGTAGGGGGTGCTAGAAATCTCCAAATTGAAAAGCTGCTCTGGTATTGCTTTAAATGGCGTATTCATACCATTCTTGACCCAATCTTTCTTTGAAGGCCACTTTAAACCGTCCAGTGATTTTTTTTGTTGATTTCTTGACACAGTGGAGATCTTCAGTCCGCGTTGGGGACTTTCTCACAATGATCTTTTAAGGTCACCTGTTGAAACAACATCGTTATCCATCACTAAATGCCGAGTACTGACTTTAGTTGGGATGTGCGTTAGGCCTTAATTGTAAAAATGGATGCATATGAACAAAAGAAATAAATAAATGTGAACCTTGGGTTCATTCTGTGTATAAAGAAACAGTTCACCACCTGAGCTCCATGAATCGGGAACTAAACGGCAAATTCAGGCTCAAAATAAATGTTTGATAGAAAATACACTTTCCCTGACGACACATAAAACTGGATCAGTGGACCTCCGCGTCCCCTCACGTCAGCTGTGCTCCTCTGCAGAGTTCCTGGTCCAGTTCGAGGAGGATGCCGTGGGAGCCGGGCCAGTGGCGGAACCTGTCCAGCTACCCTGCGGACCTCAACTCCGTCATCCTGCAGCTCGCGCCGTTCGTCAACTACCGGTTCAGGGTCATCGCCATCAACTCGGTGGGTCAGAGCTGGCCGAGCCGGTACTCGGTGAGATACAAGACCAGCGGAGCAGGTGAGGAGCACCGCCGCTCTCAGATCAGGGCATCATGTATGTAGCGGTCCACCGCTGCGGTGCCGGGTCAATGACAGTCTACAGTCTGAGGTAGCCCTGAACCCTATCGGGCACAGAAAAAGTCTTGTCTCCTTCATGTGTGTCCTCTGCCATTAAATGTGAAATGTAAACTTGCCTTAAGTCCAAATTTCAAATATGAAACACACACAAAAAACAAAATCAGATGTTAATTGATTTCTTTTTCTAAACCAGCCCCAGATGCCATTCCCAGAGGGTTACGAGGATGGGGCTCCAAAAAGGACAACATGGAGATCAGCTGGGAGGTGAGGCGTCTCAAGGGTTGTGAGTGACATGGACGTCTGTCGCTGCACCTTCCTGCTTTTGCCTTCTGACTGAACGCTTAAGCTTCCTGAACTGGCATCTTCACTCTCCAGGCGGTCAGACGTGCATGTGCTGAGAAGGTTCAGGGTTTCGAAGGGCGATCAGCCCCGTCGGGAATCGGGTCTATGAGTGAGTCCGTGTTGGCCCCGCCTCAGATGTGTTCAGGGTTGTTGGCTTTGTCCCTGCAGCCCCTGCTGGATCTGGAGAGAAATCGGGCCGAACCTGCACTACAGCGTGTGGTGGAGACGAAAAGACTCCGGAGAAGAGTGGAATAACGTGAGCACGTCTGACTCCAACCATGTCGTCCAGAACACAGAGACCTACGTGCCTTACGAGATCAAGATCCAGGCCAGGAACGACTACGGATCGGGCCCAGAGTCAAATATCGTCGTCGGATACTCTGGAGAGGACAGTGAGTGTTCAGTCCCTCAGTAACCATCTGATCATACGGAGTCTCGGACAAACAAGAGCATCATCAGAATTGTTTAAAAAGAACAAGGAAGCGCCACTGAGGTTCGTAACACGTGCCTCCAGTTTAACTGGGATCTTCTATTCTGTGTCCAGAACCCGAGGAGGCGCCCGCAGAGCTGCGAGTGTCGAAGGCCGACAGCACCAAGGCCAACATCCACTGGAAGCCCGTGGACCCCGACTCGGTCCAGGGGGAGTTCAAGGAGTACAGGGTGAGGCCGGCAGCAGTTGTTGTGGAAAAAATAAGATCCAATCTCGATTTATTAAAGAGAAATTAAACAAAAATAGAAAAATCTTATGTGCACATAAGGAGAGCTGTCAGTCAGTACTGCACAGAATACTGAATAGAGGGCGTTTTCTTTTATACCAAGACAAAAAGATGTTGATTCCTCTACAGGTTTGCATACAGAGTGGATCACAGCAGGTGGTGGGGAAGCAAAGGGACATTTGTCTTAAATGAGACTGATAATTGAGTTTAACGACGTTATACAGTTCCTTGATCAAGAGGTTAGTTACCTGATGATAATTTATTCAAAGTCACAGCTGACCCCCTGCTGGTGTTTCCTTGATCAATGAATTCACAGCTGTCTTCTCTTGCCTTTTTGTCAGACATTTGATCTTGTTGATTATGATGTGTATTGGTCTTGTTAAGAAAGATAAATCACTTTTAAACATATTATTAAAGACAAATAAAATGAACAAAACCAAATAAATATTTCCTCCACACAGTTCTGTGGTTACAGTCGGTCCCAGAGTTCACGAGTCTCTTCCTCTTCTGTTTCCCAGTTGTACTACTGGCGTGAGTCCAGTCTGGTTCCGGGCCAGCTGGTCAGCAAGGAGAAGAAGACCAAGGGCTTCTACACCACCGTGGCGGAGCCGGCGGGCATCGTCACCGACCTGGTGCCCTTCTCTCGATACAAGATGTTCATGGTGGTGGCCAACAGCCGCTTCGAGGGTCCGCCCAGCAACACGGTGGAGTTCAGCACCAAGGAGGGGGGTGAGGATGCCACTCATCCGGGATAAACGAGTACAAATCCAGTCATTCGGTTCTGAATGATGTCGTTGAGGAAAATGTTTAGAGTAGTCGCAGCTAAATCTGTCAGATTTCAGGCTATCGTCCTCCTGTTTGCCTTAACCCCCAGGGGGCGTAGTAGAGTACTAACAACACTGCAGTAAGCATCTGCAAAAGTCAAAAATAAAATAAAATAAAGCACCCCTACATCTCTGGGTTCTTTTATTTCCATTTATAGCACACAAAACAGACGAATAAATGAACAACTGTTGTGTCTCTTCAGAGAATCGTTGTCAATCACTTGGCTCAACTAGGAAGGTTGTTAACTGTGATGGTTAACAAGAGAGACAGAGGAGAGTGTGTAACAGGTCGAATAAATCCTTGGCCTCAGGTATGGCTTGGCAGGTGAAACACTGGACCAGATTCAGATGATGTGCGTAGCGGTGCACGTAAATGGCCATTGGATGATTCTCTCTGAACTCAACTGATTTAAGACCGTCTTAAACCTGCTCAACCACATGATCCATACCATTCAATCTTAGCCGTTCTTCACCTGCAGCAGTAACAGACTCTGCATCAAACCCTTTCAGCTCCGTCAGAACCAGAAAAATGCTCCTTCGCCCTCCCTTTAGCTACACAACTAGAGATGTTTCAATACCATGTTTTTCCCTCCCGATATCGATTCCGTTTCTTGAGCTGTGGGTATCGGCCGATACCGACTACCGATCCGAGTATAAAAACAAAAAATTATTGCACCATGCCAGACTGTAATATAACTGAAGCAATTATTTGCATGACGGCTTCGAAGAATGCAACGAAATTTCAAGGACTTGAAACAAAAGAACGACAGAATTTTCAATGAAAAATTTGAGAGCAGCGAAAGTTTTTTGACGAAATTTGGTGAATTTCGTCCCAGTTTTTTTTTGCTGGTAGTGTAACGGAGGTAACCAGTAAATAAGTAATTAAACATCAATTACTTGGTATCGGTTGGTGCCTGGACAACCATACTCACCGATACCGATGTCAGCGTCCTTGACAGTATCGGAGCGATTTCCAACGACAGTTGCGGCTGTCTCCTGAGCGCAGTTCTTGGTATGGAGGTGATAGATTTGTACAGGGTGATGGAGCTGAGTAGGACTGCAGAAAAGGATCCAACTCTTTCAGGAGATTAATACACTCAAGAAAGTGTCCTTGGTTGTCGCTGGAGATGCCCTCAACATGGCCGCCACCCGGTCTCCCTTGTCCCCAGTCTCATCTCTGGGGTTTGGGTCTCTCCTGACTCTCTTCTTCCCCTGATTCAGACAGCTACATTTCTCCTCCACTCTGCTTACTGAATATCGCCTCAGATAATCATTACAACTAACATTCAATCAAACCTGCTAGTGGGGTAGTTTACAGTAACTAACCAGGTGTCAACCAGGTGTCACCTCTCTCTGAGGCCCATCAATCTCCATCTGTCATCAGCATGAAAATATTACCGTTTATTGCTCTACAAATATGAATATAGCACAAAGTCTCCTATCTGCATGTTTTATGGTCTTCAGTTTTCACATGTTTGCAAAGTTATCCCACCTTTCCGTTGGGACAAAAAAGTCACCTGATCAAAAAAAGCATCCTGTAAGAAACTGACTAAACTGAACAAAAAAAGGGTTGTTGTTTTTTTTTTTTTTTTTCAGATGGGAGGTTTTATATTTGATCATTATTCAAAACCAAATGACTCAGAGGCAACATGATTGGGTCATCCTTCACTGATGCTCCAGCGCTCTGTCGCTCTACTTTCTCTGCACAGACATGGAAATATATTAAAACAAAATCTAACTGGGGCAACAAAACCAGATATTTTTGTCCATGTTTCTGGTGACAAATACAGAAATTTTACTCTTTTCTCCGACAACAGAACCGGATTCTTTAGCTTTGGCCATTTTTCCGGTGACAGAACAGGATTATTTTTAGCCAAAGGCAAACCGATTAACAAGACAAGTCTATATTACTGTGCTGTTTTCTGTGAAATGAAGTTTAATGGTTTAAAAAGACAGAGCATGTGAGGACCGCTGCCCCATCCATCGTCTCTATCTGTCAGCTAACACAAGCTTCCTCCAGCTCAGCGTTGATGCAGAGGTCCTGAGCAGAACCAGCAGACCACAACCAACATTATAGCAGCGTTAGAGCTGTTTCAAGCTGATGAAGATTCCCCTCAGGTCTGACTGACAGCTGTCACAGCTCCTGCTTTTTCCTCCCAGAAGCTCTCGGCGAATCAGGTTCCTGCTTTCCTGCGTCCTCACTCTCTTACCCCCGCTCTCGTTGATTGTCTTTTTGCCGCCCGTGTGCACGTGCAGTTCCGGATGCTCCGAGGTTCTTCAGAATCAGCCGCAGAAGTCTGGACACCATCCACCTGGAATGGGACAGACCTCTGGAGCCCAACGGCCTTCTGATTGGATACCAGCTGGAGTACCGGACAGGTGAGCAGCTCACACACTGCACAGACCACCAGGACGGTGATTGACAGCTAACACCAGCTGAACTGTGCCCGTGTGTCCAGTGAACGAGTCCGTGTTGGGTCCCAGCAAGCTGGAGACGTTCCTCCCGAACACGACCGCCTTCACGCTGCGCCTGCCGGACCGATCCACCCGCTACAAGTTCTTCCTGTCGGCTCGGACCCAGGTGGGAGCGGGAGAGGTCTACGCCGAGGAGTCTCCCTCACTTCGCCAACGAAGGTCAGTGTTTTAGCAGAGCAGTAGACCGAAGGTGTCCAGAGATGGGCGATGGCCAGGCTGCAACCTGAAAGCAGCTTCTGCCTCGTTGAGGTTGATTGGTTTGGCGTAACAGAGGCCAAAATGAATGCTGACAAAATGTCTTATGTATGCAAATGTGTTTACTTGAATGACCACAGACGCGTGAAGTATCCCTGGTCCATGGTCTGGACTGCAACGTCCCAACCGAATCAGGCTGAAGGTGCAGTTAAAAGCTTGTGTCAAACTATTTTAAGAACAAATATACCGGTGGGAAAAAGAGAAACTCTTTGAATCATCTTGGACTCTTGACCCCAGGATACAATAAACAAGACTGTTTGTTACGTAACCAACTGAAAGCTCCTCCCAGCTGCTCCAGTGGGACACGCCTGGCTAATACGAGTCTCTGCCGTTTTCAGGATGCGCAAAGTCGCCGTCGGCAGATGGGGACTCGTCCAGGATGCTAAACAATGCAGCAGGGTTCTCTGAGTGGCCGGTGCTCGTAATCGCTTGTTAAAAAAGTGGCCAGTCCACCCAGCCAGTTGGAGGACCCAGTGGTCCCTTTAGTAAAGTTTCTTGTTTTTTAAACTCTCGCCGTCCCCGGTGATGTGCAGACTGATTTCATCTTCTGTGCCGTTACACCTCTGGGTCAATTATTTACCTCTGTTACAGCTCTGTTTTTACCTCCTCGGTGATGTGTAACCGGTGATGTTGTTCCGCCTCCATGCGCTACAGTGGTGGAACGACATGGACTAACGTCTGCTCAAATTAATGTAGAAGAAATAACTCACTTCCATCTGTATCTGCAATGTGAAGTTTAGCTCCAGTGCTCCAGGGGGGATTGATTCTTCAGTAGTAATTAGGAGTGTGAAAAAAAATCGATTTGGCGATATATCGCGATTTTCGGCCGCCCGATATAATATCGATTTTCAGCTCCTAACATCGATTTTTGAGGAAAATTCATTCGTTTGCTTAAAGGTATAGTGGGAGATCTTTTTTTGCAGCATTTTTTTACAATATTGCCTGAAAACCTTTTCCCATTCCCATTGCACCAAAAAAATTATTGTCCATCGAGTGACCATGACGAACATATTCCAGCATGTTTCGCTAAGCTAGCAACTCTGTCAACTAGGCTTCAGTACTATGTGTGACACTGTTAGCTAGGCTGTTGTTATCCTTGACAGTAGCTTTCCTTTGATTTTGTTTTTAGTTATGACACTGACATGGCACATAGTTCTACTCCTACGAAGCTACTTGTTGTTGACAAATCGACGTAAGTGCTCGTGAACTTCCGTGACCGTTCGAGACAGCGTGTGATTTCATGTAGTCGTGAATCGTGTGAAGGCGTGGTTTAGAGGGGTGGGCTGAAGAGGAGGAGGCGGAGCCTTTGGGAGGAGGGAGGGAGTGTATATTTTCAAAATCTCACTTGAGTTGGATTGCTGGAACCGTTTTTTCAAACATCTCCCACCATACTTTTAAATGTGCAAAAACACTAATAATAAACAATAAATGGGTTGTTTTGAAGCAAATAGTTTTGTTCAATTTTAGTTTTTGACTCAATTTGTCCTCTGAATGATCAATATCATCTGATGAACATATACAGCAACTTGATTTTTCATCTCTACTTTCAATTTTGATATTAACTGGGTAGAATATCGCAATATATTGCGATATCGCGGTAATATCGTACCGCAACCCAAGTATGACCTACTAGTAATCAGCTCCAGTGAAAACCTGTGTTTGACTTGATGGAGCTAAACGTTCGGTGTGACTCGACTCTCCTAGTCGTACTTGTTGTGTCTGTCTCTTACAGCTCTCATCTCTCCTCTCTTCTTTCCATGAACAGAAAACTTTACTGATGCTACGGGTCTAGGTAATGGGAACAACAAGCACAGTGTGTCTGTTCAGCACTCCCCCCCCCCCCCCCCCCCTTGTCTGTCCATCTGTCCACCAACAGCGCTGCAGTCCACCATCACAGCCCTCCACCACCCCAGAAAAGTGGGGTCCAACCGTCCTGACTGTCCCTCTACTGCTGCCAAAGTGATGAGATCTGATTGTTGGTGTGGTGGAAGGAGGGAATTTTTGTACTCGTTTAATTAACAACAAAGCAAATAGACTCCTCCATCACCGTTTTCTGAGAGTCAACATACTGAGGCTGCTTTCACGTCTGCAGGCCTGAGTTTCTTGAAGGTTTACAGTAAGGTCTGTGAGGATGAACCATGAGGAGGTGCAGTTCCTCGTTGTGGCCACAGCAAGGGGCAACATCCACCTAACAAGCCTAAAGCCACTGTAGGAGCAGAGAAAACTGCAGTTAAGTGGCCCACCAGGGTCCCAGGATCCATGGCTGCAGTCCGGTTGTCGAAGGTTCTGCAGCAGTTGGTCGGGACTCTGGCAGTCTAGCACTAGTTCCAGATCTGGCGCCTTCAGCCGCTGCCTAAAACACATTGCACCCGACCCGCAAGGCCCCCAATACAGGTAGTGATTCCACAGTTGCTTGTTTGGGCCGAGCCCAGTCCGACTCATTGGTAAAGGCGTAGCCTACCAGGCGCTTGCTGACGAGCCTATGGACCAGGCCTTCCACCTTGGGAGTCACTGCATACTCTGGACCTTATTAGAGGCAACTGGCCCAGACAAGATAGCTCTACCACAATAAGGTGGTGATTTGAGGAGGGACCACTGCTCCTCCACATCACGATGGAGGTTGTTGGGGCATCTGGTTAGGACGCCTCCTGGTCGCCTCCCAGAAAGTAAAACTGAACTTATATTTTCGTTTCTGTGACTTGATGTGAATGGAAGTGATTGTGTTCAGTCGACATGTGACATCATCACACATCGATCATTAGCTCCTGAATCTAATCAAATCCAAATCATGTCCTGGTAGACTTTCTGATATTGGCAAGTATCTGGCTGATGTATCGGGATGAAGCTTGTGATTTACACCCCTACCACACCAAAGTTTGCTTTCATCGAAGCTAACGGTCTTTCACACCAGTCGCTTTTAAATTCCAAATTAATAATTTGTCTACAACCAGAGCTGTTTGTTTTTGCCCCATTTGATCCCAGCAGGCGCTAAACTCTGTTAGCCTTCAGCGAGACACAACAGGCTTGTTTCTTTCCTCTGACCTTCTTCAAATAATCGGCTCCTGTTGTCCAGTTTGGGGAGTCTAGTATGTCAGATGGTGGCGACCATGCCCCCGCCACTGCCTGGTCATCAGCCATGTAGTGTGAACTCACAACTACAAGACTGTGGGTCATGTAGTCTGAACAGCACAGCAATCTGTTGATCCTTAAAGTCATGAAGTCTGAACAGCACAGCGATCTACTGATCCATAAAGTCATGAAGTCTGAACAGCACAGCGATCTACTGATCCTCAAAGTCATGAAGTCTGAACAGCACAGCGATCTACTGATCCTCAAAGTCATGAAGTCTGAACAGCACAGCGATCTACTGATGCCCAAAGTCATGTAGTCTGAACAGCACAGCGATCTATTGATCCCCAAAGTCATGTAGTCTGAACAGCACGGCAATCTACTGATCCTCAAAGTCATGTAGTCTGAACAGCACAGCGATCTGTTAAATGCCCAAAGTCGTGTAGTCTGAACAGCACAGCGATCTGTTGATGCCCAAAGTCATGTAGTCTGAACAGCACAGCGATTTGTTGATGCCCAAAGTCATGTATTTTGAACAGCACAGCGATCTGTTGATCCCTAAAGTCATGTAGTCTGAACAGAACAGCGATCTACTGATCCTCAGTAATGTAGTCTGAAAGCAGCCTCAGTGTCTAAGACGTCTGGATGTTCAGCTTCGTGCTGCGGAGGTTTTAAACCGGGCATTTCCTCTAAGTTCAGTTGTCTTCTTAAACAGAGCTCAGCGCTGTGACAGCAGCGCACTCTGAGGTGAACTGGTTCTGTCGGTGAACTCATGACGTGCATGGTCCTGATGGAAGGTTTGAAGCTCTTGCCGGCGTGTATGAGGCCCGCTGTTTATCTGCCTCTCCTCCTCCTCCTCCTCCTCCCTCCGAGTGCAGAGACGCCACAGTTGCTTTGTGCTCTCAGGGACCCGATCTCGTCTGCTGAGCCTGCTCTTTAGCATCCCATACTTCACAGGCACTTCATCCTCAGCATCATATTCGCCCTCATCAGCTGTTTGCTTTTCTGTTGACCTCTAAAGCCTGACTGCGATGATGCACGGCTGCAGCGTGTCCTCACAGCATCACTGCCTCTCCCGGTCGGTGTTGTTTAGCTGCTCGTGGGTTGTTTATTTTCTTTGGAAACTCTTCTCTGTGACAATTGCTGTCCAGGGTTTTTTTTTTCAGGAGGAGCATGTGCTCGCTTCAGAATGTTGGATGACGCTGATGAGAGCTGATGAGGACGTGAACTCCATCAGCGGTCCGCTTGCTCACTCATTCACCGGCTCCATTGTCCCGCTTTTTAAGTTTGTCCGAAACTTAAATGCTACCCCGCCATCTTTACCTCTCACTCCCGCTCACCAGGCCACCAGTACGTTCTGCTGACCACACAGGGCCGTTTCTCGCTCTTTGGGGACCCTATGCAAGTTTCTGTCTGGGGGGCCCTACTTTGTAAAACCCCCATGTGATGGGAGGGTTTGGAGCCTTCATGTGGTGATGCGTTAATCTGTTAAACTTGGAGAGGGGGGGGGGAAATTGTGTTATTTGAAATTTACAAATTTGTGAGAGAGAACCAAAGAAAGTCGTGACTTTACAAACTCTCACATTTAGGGGTAAGAGTCAATGTCCTGCACAGGGGACGTGACGGGGGGCTGGGAATCGATCCAGCGACCTTCCGGTCGGAAAGTTTCCCCAAAAATGATAAACAACGACTCTGAAATTCTGATTTTAATAAACTCACAAATTTGCAAGAAAAGGCTTCGTACCTCCATGCTCTTCTTCAGGGAGCTCCAAGTGAAGCAGGTGTTTAAATACTGAATTCATATTGTTGCTGACTTTGTTGCTCGGGGGCCCCCTAGTGGCCATGTCGGCCCCTATGACCGTGTATGGGCCACATGCAGCAAGAAATGGCCCTGCGGTTACAGGTAAGGCAGCTTGAAGCTTCCGGCTGAACTGGCCTGCCTCCCACAGCTTTGACGGCCCCTGACCGTGCACGTGTTTCAGTTATCTGCTGGGTTCACGGCATGTTCGGGTTCAGCCAGCCGGTATGTAGCATGCTGGGCGTCAGTTCCTGAAAGCCCTGACCGCCTGGAGATGATCTCAGCTTCAAGGTACAGTAAGAGGGAGGGTGTCGCTTCCAGCGCACGAGCCGGTTTGAAACATGACGCGACCTGCTGGTGCCACAAGAGGGCGACATGGAGTCACAGAGGTGGAGAAGAAATGTTAGGAGGACAAAATGCTTTGCTTCCCAGAGCGCTTTGTGTCGTTCTTCTCACGCTGTGGTGAGGGTGTTTGGAAAAGAAGAAGTCTCTGAATGAGCTTTTAACTGGCTCCTCTGGACGGAAATACCATAAATACTGTAGCTACGTCTGCATTTAATTGATCATGTTAGAGACATCTGCAGGACTGGCAGTCGACACAGGTGGAGGAATATTCCACACTTTAGCTTCTGAGCTTCAGGCTCCTGACTCTCTCGTAGCGGGGTCCAGAGTCCGTCTGACATGTTTCAAACGCCACGGCTCCCGTCTGCACGATCTTATTGATAAAACACGTTTCAGAGAGAAAAAAGGCAACTTTGTGGCCGGAGAAAAGGCAGTTCTTTAAACTGACTTTTTCTTTGCAGACAATAAGAGGCCAAGTTATTTCACGTGTTTTTATTTTTTCATTTATTAATATAAGGGCTGGGCAACGATTAAAATTTTTAATCGCGATTAATCGCATTATTTCCCTGATTAATCGCGATTAATTGCATTGTATACGCAAAATCAAATAATGAATTCAAAAGTAGTGTAAAATGCACTTTTATTTAAATGTTCTGCTGCCATATCAACTAAAGTGCCATAACGTTTGTTGTTCAAACACTTTTAACATCAGCACTTGTCAGTAACACATATTTAGTGAAAATCTCATCTTAAAAATGTAAAATATAATAAAGCTTATTGCCACTGCCAGGGCATTAATGTCATCCTGTTTTTATAAAAAAAAAAAAAAAAAAAGTCTACAAACAAAATCCAAAAAAAAGATTGTGGTTCAGCAGAATCATAACATTAAAACAGGTAATCTCTCTCAGAAACTTTTAAATCAAATTCAAAAATTAAAAAGTGACATTTTAATATGTTTTTCGTTTTTAATCTAACAAAAAAAAAAAAAAGGAAAAAATGCCTGTTTTTTTTTTTTTTATATTTCAATTTTAGACTTGGATCAAAAATACGATATGAAAAAAATGGTCCACAGGACTGAAATTGTTTTATAATCGATGACTGGACTTTCTGTTGTCATTACACATCTGTGCCACTAGATGGAGCCGCACTGAACCAGTAAGTGAACAGATCTGATGGAACATGGAGGAATGACGCGAAAGTTTTGTTGCAGTCCAGAATTTTCTTTTTCAGACAGAATTGTTAATATTGCTACCTGAGTTGCTACCTGAACTGTTAAGTATACAGATTTTTATCGTTCTTCATGTCTGTTCTAGGTTTTTTCGCATGTTTACCTGCCAATTATCTTCCGGTTGCGCAGCAGCCAGTAACAGACTTTTCAAAACAAAAGCGTGTGATCAACGTGCGTTAACGCGCGTTTAAATAATTGTCGGCGTTAATAAATGAATGCGTTAACGCGATAATAACGCGTTAACTTGCCCAGCCCTAATTAATATACAACCATTCTTACGTTTAAGGTAGAGGTCTTCACGGGTCCACTTTCATGGACCCGAACCCGAATGGACCCGTGAAAATTCGACCCGAAACCGACCCGACCCGAGCTAATATCATAAATCCTGGAGTCCGAACCGGAATGGACCCGGAATATTTGGACCCGGAACTGATCCCACCCGAGTCTTTAGTTTTCGACCACGAACCGAACCGAGTTACCCGAATAGAACCGAGACAATCCAGCCCATAGTTGCTCATGTTAAAAGTTGTCTAGCGTCGAATAAAACTTGATTTTCTTCCCTAAATGTTGTCTTCTTCTACCCGGTTCAGTTGCTCCATAGGCTACGTGATGTAAACAACAATAAATCCACGTCGTTATTTTCTTTGTGGATACAGATGCTATTGGTAGCTACTGCTAATGCTAATAGCCTACACCGGTCAGGACTTGTCGAGAACATATTCTTTCATCCAGTGTTGTCATGTTGGTGATTCGTTGTGCTTTACAGCTGCCGGGCAAACCGCTAATAACACGCTACGGCAACACGATTGTTTCATGACAAACACGCCACGTTAATTAATAATCATTTAACTGCCCCGAGTCCTGACATTAGCTGCCACCGCCAGTATCTCTAACTCTCGAGTAAACGCGGACCCAGCCTGTCAGAGAGCACCGACCGGACCCGAGACTAACTGTACCGATTCAGACCAGAACCCGGAGTCTCGTCTTTTGAATGGACCCGAGACCTGATTCGGGTCGGGTCGGAACCTCGGGTTTTTGGGTTTGTTCCGAAGACCCCTAGTTTAAGGCCAGCAGCAGAGCAGCTTTTACCTCTCTGTAACGATGTCGTTCCTTCTCACGACACTCAAAACAAGATACCAGCCAATTCCAGGTGTTGCCCAGGTGTTATTCTGTCACATATTTCATCTGGAGGTGTGCAACAGCTCCAAGTATATTAACAAATGAAATAAAGCTTTGAAAAAAAAAACAAACAGCAACAATCTTGGCTTAATACATTCTGCAAAGAAATCAGTCAATAAATGTAAAAGCAAACCTTTCCCATGATGCACGTCTTCCATATTGAGCAGGATCTTTCTGACTGGGGGACCTGCTGTAATGTCGGTGTTCGTCCACCTGGTGTCAGTGTTGTCCAGGGCAGAGCTGATGGCTCCCCTCTGTCCCGGCAGAGATGAACTGTTTGTGCTGGTGTTTGTGCTTCCTTGTTCCTGCTGTCTTTAATCCTCTCCTCTCTCCCTCCTCCCCCCTGTAGTCGAGCTTACCGACGCCTCCCTGTCTTCTGCTTTCACTCCTTCTCCTCCTCCTCTCGCTCCTCTTCCTCCTACCACCATCGCTCCTACAACCACTAGTGCCCCAACTACCCCCGCCTCTACAACTACGACTTCCACTACAACCACCACCACCACCACCACCACGGAGGCGACCACCACCACCCACGGAGGCGCCCACCACACCACCACCACCACGCCCCTCCTGTGCTGGTCACCACCAAGCGCTCTGATCAGAACGTGCGGGGTACATTGTGGTTGTTACCGTTTTTTCCCTGACGTGGTTGGTTACTCTCTCTCCCACCTGGTGAAACAGGAAACCGCATGGAGGCTGCATCCTGGTGATCTGCGCCGGACCTGCTGCACAAACAGCGGGGAGATTTACCGCAGATTACCGGGTTGCAGCCGGCAGCCGTTCGTCCCGGTCGGGTCGAGTGAGGATCCAAGCGGTTTCTCCGTAGTTCTTGAAGAAAGTTTCCCCGACGTCCAGAGCGACAGGAGTCACCCCCTCTTTTAATCCGGATAGTAAATGTCATCTGATCACAGCGGGTCCTGGTATTCATCAGACGTGACCCACCCGGGATGAAACACAACGCAGAACTGTTTTAGCCGTGTCTTTATCATCAGAAATGAACCCAAAAAGAACAAAAGCGTGTGTTTCAGCAGCTGTAGATTCACCCTCAGCAGCAACGACCTTGAAGTTTCCCTGAATGACCCCATCAGAGTCTCTATTTAAGGTCTTTCAGTCAGGTTCGGGTCTGGGCTTTGACGGCTTCTGTTCAGGTTGTAGATGTTTACGACCACCGTCCCGTCACGTGACCTGGTTTCAGCCCAGCTTCGGCCGTCAGAAAGACGTCCTGACATTTGTCTCCAGGATACTCCGATGCACAGAGGAGCTCGCGGTCCACCGGGAGGTGTCCGGGGCCCTGAGCCCACATCCTCATCCCTCCACCACCGTGCTTGACAGTGGCGATGAGGGGTTTCTGATGAAATGCTCTTTGGTTTTCTGTGGTCTCGGCTGTCCAGAGGATGTTGTTCCAGAAGTCGTGTGGTTTGTTCAGATGCAGGTTGGTGGACCTCAGTCCTGTGCTCTTTTCTGGAGACACCTCCTGTGTACAAGACAGAGAGTCTCCTGGACTTCCTGTGCTGTCGTGGACTTGGCCCTTGAAACTCGGAGCAGCGTTTGGGTGTTTTGTCGCATCTGTCTGACCTTGGAGTAAGTTTGCTGGGATGACTGGCGACTGTCTCGTTCTCCACTTTAATCTGTCTCATCGTAGGACATTGAACTCCAGGCAGTTTGGAGATGGTATCAAAACCCTTTTGCCGGACTGATGTGCAGCAATTGCTGACCTCGTTCCCTCTTGGCATTGTGTTTTCTCCAGAACAGCAAGCTGCTTAAGTCCTGTTGAAGGTGTTCGTCTGAGCACTAAGACCCCCTGCAATCAGATGATTTTTACAGTAAACTACACTGGTTTGGTTTGAAAGAGGGGACACTAACGAGGCCCCTGTAATCAAGAGTAAATGCTGCAGCGTTAGCGGAGCGCTAGCCCCGTGCGTTGGTCTAAAAACAGCCCGCTGTGTGGTTTTTGTGACTGTAAACTTTCTGCCCTTTTACCTCTGACCCCTGACCCCCCCCTCCCCACCTTATGTAGCGGCCCCGGTGTGGCAGATCTGGAATCTGACGGTGGAGTCCAACAGTGACTACGCCAACGTCAGCTGGATGGACAACTTCCCGCCCGGCACCACAGCGAGTTTGTGCTCGAGCTCACGCTGGACAGTAAGAGACGGGACGAAAGCCAGACTCAGCCTGCTGGGACTGCTGGGAATGCTGGGAGCTGCGTCCGAGCGCAGCCGTTAGGGAGGCACAAGACGACCCTCGGCACAAAGCAGATAGGCTCTTGCCGATTGTGCTAGCATAATTTTTGGCATAATCTGAGGAATTGAGAGTAATTTTTGCCCTTTTTCCAAAAGTAGCACTGCTAGCATAATCCGTATATTTTCTTGTCTTAATAGCACAATTTTAGAATAATTCAAGAAAATGAAGATCTCAGCTACTAAAAACGATAGATTACTATTAGCAGTTGGTTCAACTCCTATTTTGCGAGTGCTTTTTAGTTGTGTTGAGATACCGCGCGGGAATTCAATTAAAACAGAACCGGAATGTTTTTATTTGTTTTTTTAAACCCAGCGCGCGCTGCTAGCGCGTGCACAGTTCGTTGTTTACTCGAAATTTGCATACTTTACCATGGTAACTGGAGGCCATTTGAGTGCAAAACCTTGCGCAAACTGTGTCACGCTCTGCTACACGCGATGGTTAGCTAGCTATCCGCGGATAGTTATCCACCACACTATCCAGGCTTTGTGCAACCTATTTTTTGGTTCGCTAGCAGATTTATCCGCCGTATAGGCCTAACCACCAGATAAAGCTACCCAGGTTTTGAACACCAACAAGTTTGTGCACAGAATAATTTTTTTTAAAAGTAGCATAATTTTGAAAAGCGAGCATAATTTGGGCAAAAAACGAGCACTGCCACTAGCATAATATGCTACTTTTACTAGCACAATCAGCAAATGCCTAAAAGCAGAGGAGATCACAGATTGGGCTTCAGAGGCTCCAGCTTAAATGCATTCAAATGAGCGGGACCAACAAATCTGCTCGTTCAGAGCATGAACTTTATTGTCTAACGCGATGACAACATCAAAGGTTCTGTCACAGCTGTCTGGATCTGATAGCATGTCATTCAGAGAGCAGGGTTCGGTGACATCACAGACCCAGAAGGGAGTAGAACTGCCCCGCCTCCCCATTTCATGTCTCCACCCACAACTTCACGTCATGCCGTTCTAGTATCTGGCCCCGCCCCCTAAAAGCCAGCTGCTGCTGTGGCGCAGCCGTTGTGCTGCGTTTCATCGCAGATGTTTCATTAAGAAAAACTTTTTTAAAAAAAAGGACAGAAACAATGCATGTCCATTAACGGTGGAGCAGAATCCAGAGTAGGGATGTAACAATATAGAAAATTTGATATCTAGATTATAGTGACCAAATTATCACGGTTTACGATTTTATCGCGGTATTCTTCATTTCTGTACAAATGTTCAAAAAAACATATACATTTAAATAATTTCACAAAATATTGTGATACTAAAACATCAGAAGCCAAAATTTTATCAAAATGAAACTTTCACATTAAAATGGCAAACAACTGGCACAGAAAGAGGTTTACTTTTAAATGAACAATATAAATAACAGGAACAAAGCTTATTTGTCTGCTGCAAATTTAAATAAACACTTTAACAACCATAGTAGGTCAAAATATGCAAACAATTATCAGGAACAAAAATTATAGTGCAAGTTCAAATGAAATAAACTTTGGACTTTAAGCTGAACTTTAAATAAGTATAAATGTTCAAAAAAAGAAACAGTTTTAGGAGCCAATATGTTGTTCTAAATTGTAGTTCACTCTGTGTGTCTGTGGGTGTCGCTGTGTTGTTACCTGAGGGTCAGGTATAAAGGTAGCTGCCTGTTATTGGTTAGGTGTTTGGACCCGGAAGGGCAAAAGGTTTTTGACCGCTGTGGTGCTAACTGCCGGCTTTATGGTTGTCGCATCAGTTAATGGAATAAATTAATATTTTAACTGCATCAGAAGAACATCGTTCTGGTCATTTTTCGCGCGACACGCAACGGTAACGTTTACGAAATGTGAGTTAGCGAAGCGCGTCGACCAGGTTACTCTTGGTCAAACATCTCAGTAGCTTAAAGCATTAGCCTTAGCTCCTTCAAGTTGCTTCTACAAATTACAATAAAATATAAACAAGTGCTCTGCAGACAGATAATTGTCCTCCACCAGTTTGTCCCTCTGCATTCTATATATATATATATATATATATATATATATATATATATATATATATATATATATATATATATATATATATGCCCAGACCTTGGATTTCATAATTTTAGTGGGTTGGTAAATGTCCTTCGTGCTCTCACCACTTTCTGCCATGCTAACGTTACGATGCCGATGTTACAAGCTACATATTCACGCGAGACACAGTCGCGAGTCGCTCGCAGACTTGAATGAGGCTAATATAACATTTCCCGATAATCGACTGCGATAATGAGATGAAGTCAAATATAAACGGTAATCATTATCGCGTCAAATTATACTGCGTTTTACCGTACTACCGCTAACCGTTCCATCCCTAATCCAGACTGACTAATCTCTGCAAACAAGTGCTTTCTGATCTTTCTGATTTTTTTTTTTGAACAGGTCTTTCTCGGTTACACTTTTCTTTCTCTCGCTTCTCGTTTTCAGTCCTAAAAAGACGCATCGCCTGATGCTAAGGGGCTAGCGGCTCATTGGCTGCTGAGACTTCACATTAGCCCTAGCAGACCAGATTTTAGCGCTCTGCTGCCCTGAACCAGAGCGCCGTCCTTCATTTCCGCCAGATGGTCTTCGATAGTTAATTTGTTACCGGTTCAGTTGAACCTGAGAGGGAAGTCACGCTTGGGAAATGACGTCGGGAAAGGAACGAGCGGACATGTAGGGTTTTACGTATTCCCCCGTCTCCCGCCTCCTTCCGTCGTAGATTCTCAAGCGATATTCTTTTTTTTTTTAGAAATGAATTCTAAAAAAAAAAAAAAACACCACACCCTCACTGTCGTGTCTCTTTAACTGTCTTGTCTTTAAATGTTTCACCGCTGGTGTTTTCTAGTCCTCTCTGACGAAATTAAGATTTAAGATCTTAATAAAGACGTTAGAATTTACTGCCAGAGAGGACTGGTGAAGGACACATTCATCCTTCACACTCCCACAAAAAAAAAAAGTCTACTATTAGATTAAATTGCATATAGATACTAGATGGTTAGACAATGGCACTAACCATGAATGTAAAAGAGCAAATATCATTAACTAAAATTATAATATTAAATCTAATCAAGGATAATGGCAAGTAAAGTAAAAAAAAAAACTCCCACAGAGGGAGGAAAAGAAAAAAACCTTTAAGCCAAACAGTGGCAAGAAAAAAACACTTTAAGAGGAAGAAACCTTGAGCCGGACCTGGCTGCTCAAGGTTTGCCAGGTCTTTTTTTGCGCAGACACAAAAAAAGAAAGAACTGAATTCGAGAGAGAAAAAGAAAAGTGTAATGAAGGAAAACTGTTTGAGAAGCGTAAGTTGCTCTATGGATCCAGAAAGCAGCATCAGGAGCAGTCGTTGGTCCGACGCCAGTCGTTAAACTGAGGCAGGAACGGCTGTTGGATGAATGAATGAAGTCCCTGCATCTCTGAATGAAACCCAGATCCATGTCGCAGCTGTGACCAGCCAATCAGCCGCCTCCTAATAAGAAAGTTTTAGGCCTGTGGCAGGTTTTCGTCTTATCTGTTAGTCTGAACGCAGGTGAAGAAGCAGAGGCTCAGTCTGTGCATCTCCTTTCTGTAAAAGGGTCGATCAATCACACTATCCTGCACCTGTTTCCGTCTCCGACTGGCTCCACCTGGACCAGTTTTGTGGACGGCGTGCTCCGCTTGCCTGCCGTCTGAATGTTTCACCTTCCCGCTCGTCCGTGCCGTCACACCTGCTTGCTTTTGCTCTGGATCGGGTGTTTCTCGCTCTAAAATCCCATCGTTCACTTCCTGGACTCCAGGACTTACAGAACCTCTGCTGTCTCCGTTTCGTGGGCAAGTAGTTTTAATGCCGTAACGATCTCTCAACATAAACTCTCAGAGGGAAGGAGAGATGGATGAAAGGGGGATGATGGGATTGATTTACTGTTCCCACCTGCCCTCCAAGGTTGAGTCGCTCATCTCCTCCCTCCCTCCTCATCATCGTCCCTTCACCTTCCTCCAGCAGGGACGACTGGGAGTTAAATGGGAAATGCCACTGGTCCTTGACCACAAGCAAAGCATTATCTTTGCATGTCATCCGTGCATCCGTGATTTCAGCTGCGTGTTCAGAGGGTGAACCTGAAAACGAAGCTGGCTTCGTTCCCGCCCAAAAACACCTGCATGTGCGTTTTTACCCGCCGCATCTGACCCGGACGCGTTGCTTGGCTGCATCGAGGATCGGCGTGTCTTGCACGGCTTCGAACTGACTCCGCTGGAATGGCGTGAAGCCTTTACGGATCGCTAACAGCATGATGCCGCTGTCGCTCAGCCGCGTCGGGGGCTGACACGTCTTTCCGCCGGAAAGACGCCGGCTGCGTTGTCGCCGTTTTCCGTTTCCGACCCGTGAAGACGTCGGTGTGGAGCGTTGAGGCCAACAATGTGAGCTCTGTCGCCGCGAAACATCGTTAGCCACCTCATGAGCTCTTAGGTGGGATCAGATAAGTGAAGTAAGTGAACCCATAAGTGTCAACCGGTTTTCTGCACTAATTGGGCACAACAACACACACAAAAGTGATCCCTGAGATTTTCACCATCTTTAAAGAAGACACCCATCAAACATCCTCAGTGCTGGAGGGAAAAGTAAGTGAACCCTTGAAGCTAACAGCAGCTTGGTCTTTGAACACCTCTGGAACAGAGCCCGTCTCAGTCTCAGGTGGACTCCAGGTGATAAAACGACCGACTCCAGTTGGCTTTGAGGTGATTAGCCTGTGGGTTCACTTACTTCTGAATAAAGACAGAAATGGTGGTCTGTCATGAGGGTTCTTTTAGTTTTGCTCGTCCACGTGGGCCGTGACACAGCTGCAGCCGTGCGTGAGCTCCTCCGCGGCGGCGACGGGCTCCACATTGTGCTCGGTCTCAACCGACCTCGGCGACGACGCCGCTGATGGACGTTTCTGTGGAACGACGGCCACGCACCCCCGGTGTGTGATCGGCCCCTTGTCTTCTGTTTCCAAGGCAAGAAGAAGGTGACGGTCGTCCCGGCGAAACAGTCCCCATTTACGCTGAAGGAACTGATCGCCGGCGCCACGTATCAGCTGAGGGTTTACTCCCACAAACTCAACAGCGTCAGCAGCCCGTTTGTCACCTTTAAGACCAAAGCAGGTGAGATCACGCCTGGCCGGGTGGAGCGGGGGCCACGTGGGGGCCGCTCTGTGCGCAGGTCTGTCTCTAGACCACATCCAGGTTGCTAAACTGATGCCAAAACAGATTTCACATCCATGACAACTGTACGGGAGGTGAACTTTTATGTACCTCATCAGGTAAATTACTAAATTTGTAAATGCATAATCAGACATGTTTTTTTTTTTTTTGACTGACAGCTACATTGCAGTCAAGGGTGTTAACAGCTAGCTCCCATCACTTTAGCCACTTAGCATTGACATTTGAACTGTGAAATAAGAGCTGATAAAGTGTAGTCACTGGCTGCGGTTACATGATGTTGTTTTTATTCGGAATTAATTATTAGGAATTAAATAATTCCGAATTAAACTATTTTCCTAGTTTACATGGAAATAGTAATTCCGAATTAAGGTTTACATGGAAAACACGTTTGTTCGACTTTATCCAACTCCGCTTAAGGTCTGGGGGTTAGGAAGGGTTCTGATTGGATGGGGGGGCGGACGTCTTTACATCTACCGGAAGAAAACAAACTTAGCTAACTCGGTTAGCAACAACATTTCACTTATTTTTGACCTGGGTGGCGTCTCTATCTGTGAAACCTCCTTCATTTAACCTGGCCGCTATGAAAAGCTCACAATTTTTATGTTTCCTGCCATCTGTTCTTTTAATTATTTCCAGTTCCTCCAAGCTATTTATTAAATAAATCATCTCTGCTCTTGAACACCGTTTACTGCGTGCTGCCATTTTAAAACTTTGTTTTGAAAACAAGCCCAGCGTGGAATATAAGCGTCATCGCGACAGACGGGCAAGAGAACTAGCATGCACAGAAAGACGGGAATTAATTTAAACAGGAATGAGTGTATACATGACCGGGGAATTATTTAATTCGGAATTAAAATAAGAATAAACCAGCCACTTACTTCGGAATTAAGTTAATTCTGAATGGACATTTTCATATGGAATTAAGTGTTTACATGGTAACTTTTATTCGGCTTTAACTTTAATTCTGAATTAAAGAGGAATTAAACTTCCCATGTAAACGCACTGACTGTTATTTTAAAGTTAATGCGACTTGTGTGCTGTTCCTGTACTAGCAGACCGCCATGACTGGTTAACGCGGTGGCCTGTTGCCAGGGGTGAAGGTGGCTCACCCGGAGGACCCGGCTGCATTGTCTGAGCCGGGGACTGCCTTCACCCCTGGACCCTTTCAGATCAGCCTGGAAGAACCTGTCTGTCTGAACGCCCCGCCTGCTTCGGCCGGATCGCAGCTAGCCAACTGCAGCTAGCTGCTGACAGCTTCGGCAGAGCTCTGCTGGAACTCTCGTTTCAGATGTTGCTTCGGTTGCAGTATTTTAAATGAGGGTTGGACAAATCTGAACAGAATGAACGTAAGGAATACTTGTTAGCGTAATAGGACAGAATGAGCTATGATAAGCTACAACGGCTTGTGCTAATTAAGGTGAAGTGGGTGCGTGGCCGCCAACTGCCATGCTTGTTTGTTCTGCCCATTTATGGAATAACTGGGGTCGGTTGGAGTCTCCTCCTACCAAGATAGCAGCGGCCAGAACTCCTACAGCTGGGCTTCAGAACCTCTCTTCAGAAACCTAGGGGTGACATCACAGAAGGTTTTATACGGTCTGCGTGTAGCAGCGGCTCAGCCAGAGCTGGGTAAGTTACCGTGACTGGTTTTTGTGTTTCGAACCCTCCAAAAAGATGGGTGTCACTCTGCGATGGAGGCCATCTGTCTTCATAACCTGTCTCTGAGATTAAGTTAGACTGTGACATTAAAGTTGAGGTTTCCTGATAGCAGTCAGGAAATGTTGAAGACAGTCACAGGGGTCGTGCATCTGTTTGAGTAGACCATCTGAACACGTTTGAAGTCCATGTAGCTCACATAAAGATCTTGAGTCTCTTCATGGTTGTTTCCTGCTGTAATTTTCATTCTGTTATTGACACTTATGTAAAAACGTCCGAACTAAACATTAGCGTACAATTAGAGAAAAAGTTGGGATGACACTGAAACAGCAGATATCCAGGAAATACATTTCCCTTTGACTTTAATTTCTTTGCAGACACCAACTTCATTTTATTTATTAATATACATTCATTTCTGCACAATTTGCACAAAACACATTGGTACAGTAAAGCTTTTACCACTTTGTAATGTCGCCATTCCTGATCATAACACTGAAAATGCCCCTAGAATTCCAGTCTAGTTCAGTAGCCGTCCAGTAGCCATACCCTCTTCTTCTTCAGCCATGCCTCTGAAATGTGGTTTTACATGGCTCCCAAAACAGATGTGGTCTTCATGGCAGCATATGTTGCTCTCAGATCTTGGTGATCTAAGATCACAGGACACTAAAACACCCCCATTACCATCACAGAGCCTGGATTTTGGACATGTAGCTGATAACAGCCTGGATGCTTCTTTCTGTCTTTGGTCTGGGGCACACAGCTCCCTATTCTTCTGGGAAACGAAAAGGATTGGAATACTGACTAAGAACATAGAGCAGACTGTCATCTGCATATAAACTGACACTCGCATTAATTAATACAAATGGAGATGGGATGGGAGCAAACTGAGGAAGCAGAGGTCTGCAAACAGAGCCCTGTGGTACACCTCAGTTGATGTGTCCATCCAAGATGCCTCCGAGCCCAGAGGTCTCGCCTCTGGTGTCATTTATGAACGTAGTTCCATGCTAAAGTGCTTGACAAATGTTTCCATTTTCATCTTGTTTGTCCACAAGATTACAAAATAGTCTAAGTTTTACTGCTCCAGTTTTATTTGGAATGTGTTGCAGGTCTGACATTAAGAAACGGATGCACATAAACAAATTAAATAAAGCTGACAAGGGAAAAAAAAACATGGAATACCTTGTGTACAGGTTCTTTTCCTGTTTTTCTATCTTCTTCTGATTTGATTTTAATGCTCAGCTTTTTGCTTTAATGCTTTTTTTTTTTGAACAGTTGTCAGTTCTAATGCTGCATATACGTTTAAGGGACCGTTCTCTGAAATCTCCAGTGTGTTCAATCGGTGAGTCCTGTAGTCTGTTTCAGGAGTAAGCAGAAATGGATGCTCAGATCGTCCGCCTTCGCTGGCAGGATCTGCTGATGTCACAGATCAGAGAGGGGGGGTTGGGGGTGTCTGCAGCAGCAGTTTCGATGCTCACAGGGTGCACCTGCATCCAACATGGTGGATTAACGCTGTGAGGGAGGTTTCAAGTGCCAGTTTTACTTATAAAGCACAACCAAGAGCTGCGCCAACATTGCTGCACGACGACATCTATTATTTTTTTGTTCTACTTTCACAGCACAATGAGTCCTGATGAGTCGGTGACATCTGCTCGTCAACGTCATTCTGATCCCGAAACATAAAATACTCACTCTGATTCCATTGTTTCCTCCTGCCCTGTCTGTGTGTCCGTCTGTCCGTCTGTCCAGCGTACATAGATCAGGTCGACATCGCCACTCAAGGCTGGTTCATCGGTTTGATGTGCGCCATCGCCCTCATCATACTCATC
Source organism: Hirundichthys speculiger (assembly GCA_018398805.1). Lineage (NCBI taxonomy): Eukaryota > Metazoa > Chordata > Actinopteri > Beloniformes > Exocoetidae > Hirundichthys > Hirundichthys speculiger. Next base: position 228,902 of record JAGFBZ010000341.1, on the reverse strand, counting down.
CTCCTCATCGTTTGCTTCATCAAGCGGAGTCGTGGCGGTAAATACCCAGGTAAGGTTACAGAGTCTCTACATCCCAGAAAACAAAAATGTTTTTCCTCTTTTTTACGGGCCTGGTGCCTCATCCCCTATATTCACCATTGCTATATAGACAGGTGGAGGTCAACGCTGGGATGACGTCTATATAGACAGGTGGAGGTCAACGCTGGGATGACGTCTATATAGACAGGTGGAGGTCAACGCTGGGATGACGTCTATATAGACAGGTGGAGGTCAACGCTGGGATGACGTCTATATAGACAGGTGGAGGTCAAACGCTGGGATGACATCTATATAGACAGGTGGAGGTCAACGCTGGATGACGTCTATATAGACAGGTGGAGGTCAACGCTGGGATGACGTCTATATAGACAGGTGGAGGTCAACGCTGGGATGACGTCTATATAGACAGGTGGAGGTCAACGCTGGGATGACGTGGAGGTCAACGCTGGGATGACATCTATATAGACAGGTGGAGGTCAACGCTGGGATGACGTCTATATAGACAGGTGGAGGTCAACGCTGGGATGACGTCTATATAGACAGGTGGAGGTCAACGCTGGGATGACGTCTATATAGACAGGTGGAGGTCAACGCTGGGATGACGTCTATATAGACAGGTGGAGGTCAACGCTGGGATGACGTCTATATAGACAGGTGGAGGTCAACGCTGGGATGACGTCTATATAGACAGGTGGAGGTCAACGCTGGGATGACGTCTATATAGACAGGTGGAGGTCAACGCTGGGATGACGTCTATATAGACAGGTGGAGGTCAACGCTGGGATGACGTCTATATAGACAGGTGGAGGTCAACGCTGGGATGACGTCTATAGACAGGTGGAGGTCAACGCTGGGATGACATCTATATAGACAGGTGGAGGTCAACGCTGGGATGACGTCTATATAGACAGGTGGAGGTCAACGCTGGGATGACGTCTATATAGACAGGTGGAGGTCAACGCTGGGATGACGTCTATATAGACAGGTGGAGGTCAACGCTGGGATGACGTCTATATAGACGGGTGGAGGTCAACGCTGGGATGACGTCTATATAGACAGGTGGAGGTCAACGCTGGGATGACGTCTATATAGACAGGTGGAGGTCAACGCTGGGATGACGTCTATATAGACGGGTGGAGGTCAACAACGCTGGGATGACGTCTATATAGACAGGTGGAGGTCAACGCTGGGATGACGTCTATATAGACAGGTGGAGGTCAACGCTGGGATGACGTCTATATAGACAGGTGGAGGTCAACGCTGGGATGACGTCTATATAGACAGGTGGAGGTCAACGCTGGGATGACGTCTATATAGACAGGTGGAGGTCAACGCTGGGATGACGTCTATATAGACAGGTGGAGGTCAACGCTGGGATGACGTCTATATAGACAGGTGGAGGTCAACGCTGGGATGACGTCTATATAGACAGGTGGAGGTCAACGCTGGGATGACGTCTATATAGACAGGTGGAGGTCAACGCTGGGATGACGTCTATATAGACAGGTGGAGGTCAACGCTGGGATGACGTCTATATAGACAGGTGGAGGTCAACGCTGGGATGACGTCTATATAGACAGGTGGAGGTCAACGCTGGGATGACGTCTATATAGACAGGTGGAGGTCAACGCTGGGATGACGTCTATATAGACGGGTGGAGGTCAACGCTGGGATGACGTCTATATAGACAGGTGGAGGTCAACGCTGGGATGACGTCTATATAGACAGGTGGAGGTCAACGCTGGGATGACGTCTATATAGACAGGTGGAGGTCAACGCTGGGATGACATCTATATAGACGGGTGGAGGTCAACGCTGGGATGACGTCTATATAGACAGGTGGAGGTCAACGCTGGGATGACGTCTATATAGACAGGTGGAGGTCAACGCTGGGATGACGTCTATATAGACAGGTGGAGGTCAACGCTGGGATGACGTCTATATAGACAGGTGGAGGTCAACGCTGGGATGACATCTATATAGACAGGTGGAGGTCAACGCTGGGATGACGTCTATATAGACAGGTGGAGGTCAACGCTGGGATGACGTCTATATAGACAGGTGGAGGTCAACGCTGGGATGACGTCTATATAGACAGGTGGAGGTCAACGCTGGGATGACATCTATATATAGACAGGTGGAGGTCAACGCTGGGATGACGTCTATATAGACAGGTGGAGGTCAACGCTGGGATGACGTCTATATAGACAGGTGGAGGTCAACGCTGGGATGACGTCTATATAGACAGGTGGAGGTCAACGCTGGGATGACGTCTATATAGACAGGTGGAGGTCAACGCTGGGATGACGTCTATATAGACAGGTGGAGGTCAACGCTGGGATGACGTCTATATAGACAGGTGGAGGTCAACGCTGGGATGACGTCTATATAGACAGGTGGAGGTCAACGCTGGGATGACGTCTATATAGACAGGTGGAGGTCAACGCTGGGATGACGTCTATATAGACAGGTGGAGGTCAACGCTGGGATGACGTCTATATAGACAGGTGGAGGTCAACGCTGGGATGACGTCTATATAGACAGGTGGAGGTCAACGCTGGGATGACGTCTATATAGACAGGTGGAGGTCAACGCTGGGATGACGTCTATATAGACAGGTGGAGGTCAACGCTGGGATGACGTCTATATAGACAGGTGGAGGTCAACGCTGGGATGACGTCTATATAGACAGGTGGAGGTCAACGCTGGGATGACGTCTATATAGACAGGTGGAGGTCAACGCTGGGATGACGTCTATATAGACAGGTGGAGGAGGTCAACGCTGGGATGACGTCTATATAGACAGGTGGAGGTCAACGCTGGGATGACGTCTATATAGACAGGTGGAGGTCAACGCTGGGATGACGTCTATATAGACAGGTGGAGGTCAACGCTGGGATGACGTCTATATAGACAGGTGGAGGTCAAACGCTGGGATGACGTCTATATAGACAGGTGGAGGTCAACGCTGGGGATGACGTCTATATAGACAGGTGGAGGTCAACGCTGGGATGACGTCTATATAGACAGGTGGAGGTCAACGCTGGGATGACGTCTATATAGACAGGTGGAGGTCAACGCTGGGATGACGTCTATATAGACAGGTGGAGGTCAACGCTGGGATGACGTCTATATAGACAGGTGGAGGTCAACGCTGGGATGACGTCTATATAGACAGGTGGAGGTCAACGCTGGGATGACGTCTATATAGACAGGTGGAGGTCAACGCTGGGATGACGTCTATATAGACAGGTGGAGGTCAACGCTGGGATGACGTCTATATAGACAGGTGGAGGTCAACGCTGGGATGACGTCTATATAGACAGGTGGAGGTCAACGCTGGGATGACGTCTATATAGACAGGTGGAGGTCAACGCTGGGATGACGTCTATATAGACAGGTGGGAGGTCAACGCTGGGATGACGTCTATATAGACAGGTGGAGGTCAACGCTGGGATGACGTCTATATAGACAGGTGGAGGTCAACGCTGGGATGACGTCTATATAGACAGGTGGAGGTCAACGCTGGGATGACGTCTATATAGACAGGTGGAGGTCAACGCTGGGATGACGTCTATATAGACGGGTGGAGGTCAACGCTGGGATGACGTTTATATAGACAGGTGGAGGTCAACGCTGGGATGAAGTCTATACAGAGACGGGTGGAGGTCAACACTGGGATGACGTCTATATAGACAGGTGGAGGTCAACGCTGGGATGACGTCTATATATAGACAGGTGGAGGTCAACGCTGGGATGACGTCTATATAGACAGGTGGAGGTCAACGCTGGGATGACGTTTATATAGACAGGTGGAGGTCAACGCTGGGATGACGTCTATATAGACAGGTGGAGGTCAACGCTGGGATGACGTCTATATAGACAGGTGGAGGTCAACGCTGGGATGACGTCTATATAGACAGGTGGAGGTCAACGCTGGGATGACGTCTATATAGACAGGTGGAGGTCAACGCTGGGATGACGTCTATATAGACAGGTGGAGGTCAACGCTGGGGGGATGACGTCTATATAGACAGGGGGAGGTCAACGCTGGGATGACGTCTATATAGACAGGTGGAGGTCAACGCTGGGATGACGTCTATATAGACAGGTGGAGGTCAACGCTGGGATGACGTCTATATAGACAGGTGGAGGTCAACGCTGGGATGACGTCTATATAGACAGGTGGAGGTCAACGCTGGGATGACGTCTATATAGACAGGTGGAGGTCAACGCTGGGATGACGTCTATATAGACAGGTGGAGGTCAACGCTGGGATGACGTCTATATAGACAGGTGGAGGTCAACGCTGGGATGACGTCTATATAGACAGGTGGAGGTCAACGCTGGGATGACGTCTATATAGACAGGTGGAGGTCAACGGTGCTGGATGACATCTATATAGACAGGTGGAGGTCAACGCTGGGATGACGTCTATATAGACAGGTGGAGGTCAACGCTGGGATGACGTCTATATAGACAGGTGGGAGGTCAACGCTGGGATGACGTCTATATAGACAGGTGGAGGTCAACGCTGGGATGACGTCTATATAGACAGGTGGAGGTCAACGCTGGGATGACGTCTATATAGACAGGTGGAGGTCAACGCTGGGATGACGTCTATATAGACAGGTGGAGGTCAACGCTGGGATGACGTCTATATAGACAGGTGGAGGTCAACGCTGGGATGACGTCTATATAGACAGGTGGAGGTCAACGCTGGGATGACGTCTATATATAGACAGGTGGAGGTCAACGCTGGGATGACGTCTATATAGACAGGTGGAGGTCAACGCTGGGATGACGTCTATATAGACAGGTGGAGGTCAACGCTGGGATGACGTCTATATAGACAGGTGGAGGTCAACGCTGGGATGACGTCTATATAGACAGGTGGAGGTCAACGCTGGGATGACGTCTATATAGACAGGTGGAGGTCAACGCTGGGATGACGTCTATATAGACAGGTGGAGGTCAACGCTGGGATGACGTCTATATAGACAGGTGGAGGTCAACGCTGGGATGACGTCTATATAGACAGGTGGAGGTCAACGCTGGGATGACGTCTATATAGACAGGTGGAGGTCAACGCTGGGATGACGTCTATATAGACAGGTGGAGGTCAACGCTGGGATGAACGTCTATATAGACAGGTGGAGGTCAACGCTGGGATGACGTCTATATAGACAGGTGGAGGTCAACGCTGGGATGACGTCTATATAGACAGGTGGAGGTCAACGCTGGGATGACGTCTATATAGACAGGTGGAGGTCAACGCTGGGATGACGTCTATATAGACAGGTGGAGGTCAACGCTGGGATGACGTCTATAGACAGGTGGAGGTCAACGCTGGGATGACGTCTATATAGACAGGTGGAGGTCAACGCTGGGATGACGTCTATATAGACAGGTGGAGGTCAACGCTGGGATGACGTCTATATAGACAGGTGGAGGTCAACGCGCTGGGATGACGTCTATATAGACAGGTGGAGGTCAACGCTGGGATGATGACGTCTATATAGACAGGTGGAGGTCAACGCTGGGATGACGTCTATATAGACAGGTGGAGGTCAACGCTGGGATGACGTCTATATAGACAGGTGGAGGTCAACGCTGGGATGACGTCTATATAGACAGGTGGAGGTCAACGCTGGGGATGACGTCTATATAGACAGGTGGAGGTCAACGCTGGGATGACGTCTATATAGACAGGTGGAGGTCAACGCTGGGATGACGTCTATATAGACAGGTGGAGGTCAACGCTGGGATGACGTCTATATAGACAGGTGGAGGTCAACGCTGGGATGACGTCTATATAGACAGGTGGAGGTCAACGCTGGGATGACGTCTATATAGACAGGTGGAGGTCAACGCTGGGATGACGTCTATATAGACAGGTGGAGGTCAACGCTGGGATGACGTCTATATAGACAGGTGGAGGTCAACGCTGGGATGACGTCTATATAGACAGGTGGAGGTCAACGCTGGGATGACGTCTATATAGACAGGTGGAGGTCAACGCTGGGATGACGTCTATATAGACAGGTGGAGGTCAACGCTGGGATGACGTCTATATAGACAGGTGGAGGTCAACGCTGGGATGACGTCTATATAGACAGGTGGAGGTCAACGCTGGGATGACGTCTATATAGACAGGTGGAGGTCAAAACGCTGGGATGACGTCTATATAGACAGGTGGAGGTCAACGCTGGGATGACGTCTATATAGACAGGTGGAGGTCAACGCTGGGATGACGTCTATATAGACAGGTGGAGGTCAACGCTGGGATGACGTCTATATAGACAGGTGGAGGTCAACGCTGGGATGACGTCTATATAGACAGGTGGAGGTCAACGCTGGGATGACGTCTATATAGACAGGTGGAGGTCAACGCTGGGATGACGTCTATATAGACAGGTGGAGGTCAACGCTGGGATGACGTCTATATAGACAGGTGGAGGTCAACGCTGGGATGACGTCTATATAGACAGGTGGAGGTCAACGCTGGGATGACGTCTATATAGACAGGTGGAGGGTCAACGCTGGGATGACGTCTATATAGACAGGTGGAGGTCAACGCTGGATGACGTCACTGGATGTTTTACAGACTTTCTGGGACCCCAAAACCTTCTTTTGTGATGTTTGAGAGGTGTTGCAGTGGATGTATGCCAGACGGTGTAAAGTGTAAGTTGCAGTTCTGATGCAGGTGGGCGTCCGAGTTTCGCAATGTGTAGTAGTGCTGAACTGTGTTGCACTAAAGGCTTTGAACTAACGCTATCTAACACCGACATAACAGGCTGGTCCCACAGGGCGCGGAAACTTCTGCCCCTCTACAATCACCGGTGGTCTCACCGGAGGGGGCGACATCACTTTGACCTGCGTAGGCTAGAACGATTGTGAACGATTCAAAACAAACCTGCAAGTACTGAGCAGGACCACCGTAAAAACCGTGGCGCTTCCGCACCCTGTGGGACGGGGACGTGACGGAACAACGGACTAACGAGCGCCGGTTACCTGCCGCGAGTCAAATCCGTCTTCAGTTCTGACATGAAACTCAAACCGAAGCTACAAATCTTTCAGTGCTCACCCTCACGTCGTGCTGCTTCCACCTTCCTCAGAGGTGGGTGTGGCAAGAGCTGTCGCTTTGGTTACCATGTGGGAGAGGGGGGAGGGGTCTCATGTCTGACTCCACCCCCTGAAACCAGCTGCTGTGGAGTGTCTGCAATATTCTGATCTAAATGACTTCACAGACATTTCATTAAGACCTGGGGAAACTGTGGAAGCTTCTGGAACATGTTCTCATGTCACCATTAACACATTGTTGTTGTTTTTTTAACATTCTTTGCTAAACATGACTTCACAGTAATCATGTTTTGGTCACCTGTTTGGTATGTTTAATCTTTCACATGCTCCCTCACACAAATCGCAGTAAGTCGTCCAAGGAAGGGTTAATGGTTGTAGTTTTTGTGATTAATGTGTTTGGACACCTCTGGTGCCACCCCAGCGATTCTAGCAAGGGTAAAGAGCCGGTGTTGTGCTGAGAACACACCGTGCTCCAACAGTTTCTAAAAAAAAACATCATCAGCAGCAACTCTGGACTGTTGAAGCACCTTGACTCTTGACTGTTTGGCGGTGTGTTTTGGATCATTGCCCATTTGGTGACCCAAGGTTTAGCTGTGAGAGAGGAGCTAATGCTCCGTTTGGTGACTGCAGGGCGTCCAGGTCCTGTGGCTGCAGAGCATCACCTCTCCACCATCATCAGGCACGGTGGTGAAGGTGTAATGCTCTGCAGCCACAGGACCATCACCCCTCCACCATCAACACGGTGGTGAAGGTGTGATGCTCTGCAGCCACAGGACCATCACCCCTCCACCACCGTGCCTGACGGTTGGTCTGAGAGATTCCTGCTTAAATGTTACTTGGTTTTCTCCGAACACAGTCCTGGGCTTTAAGCTGTGTGCTTCAAAAATCAATGTGACAACTTCTTCTCTCGCTTCTTCCCTTGATAGTGCGAGATAAGAAAGATCTCCCCTTGGACACCGTGGACCCGAAAGACCCGGATGGATCCTTTGATTATAAGTAAGTACAAACAGACAGATTATCTGCATGCATTTCAGCTGATGTGGCGTTACGCACCAACACCTGGCCCCTCACACTGCTGTGGAGTCGGTGGATTTGGACGGCGTCCACATCTGGAAAACTTCGAGCTGTTCAGCAGATATGACATCTTCTGAGTGGAGACACATTATCATTGTTATTGTTTCTCGTGAAAAGCTCCTGTCGTTGAAGCCGTTCGCAGCGATAGAAACTGAGGACGTTCACCTGAAAGGCTCAGGATCAGAGCTGACGAAGTCGTCCCAACACAGACCCGCCTTTTATCCACAACCGAACGCAGGAAGTATGTTGGGAGTGAGGCATTTTGAATTTGACGACAGCAACGCACCTCAGACGAGAAAGCGCTGGAAAAGTTGGAGGAACATCTTGAAACTAACGGGGTTCATTTCCACATGATCTGCCGTTTAAAAAAAAGGTGATCTTAGAGAGTCACCTAGAAGACTGCAGACGCCTGCAGCTCTGCTGATGTGGGGGTTCGTTAGCGCCAATGGAATCTAGCAGCCTGCACATCTGGAGAGCATCCAGACAGCATCTTCCTGAGAGAAGGTCCTTCAGCAGACTGAACAACAGACTTGGTGGAGAACATCGGCCCGTTCCAGCACTTTAGAGCCGCGTTGCTGCCGCCCAATTCAAAACGATTGCTCCTTGGTAGGGATGGGAATTGATAAGATTTTTCCGATTCCGATTCCATTATCGATACTGTTTAACGATTCGATTCTTTATCGATTCTCTTATCGATTCTAATTTGGGGAAAAAGGAGAACAAACTGTTTTATTAGCATCAATTCTTTTTACTTAGAAGTCACGACCTTACAAACTCAACAGCGAGGTCAAAAGAGGCCCAAAGCCTGGATAACGTGTTAACTGTTGTAATATGTAACTGTGCAAATACACAAGAATGTGTAACATTTTACTAACAGATTTTTCCTAATAGAAATTTTAAAAAAATCACCCTTTTAAAAGGATATATGAGCTCACTAAGCACTCAAAAATAATAATAAAGAAAGATATATACTATCAAATACAACGGAACAGTGCATAGTACAAATCTGCAAATACTATGAAGAATTAACAATTCATTTGCAGTAAAATAATCATGTCTTCCAGCCTCTGAACCAGCCAGTCTCTCTCTCTCGTCACGGTCATCTTCTAAATGTAATGCAGAAGGCATTTGTTTAATAGCATAGCGTTAATGTTAAAGCGTGTTTTACAAAGAAGCACATCAGCAGCGGGATAGCTACTTACCAGAGTTACCTTCCGTAGTAACCGCAGAGGTGATCTTAGCTTGGCTACTGCTGCTGGGTTGAGATCCATCAGTTCGAAGCATCAAAAACACGACACTCGTAGCGCATGTTGTGTGCACAAATGTTTCTGCATGTTAGCCGTGTTTTCCCGACGCTGTTATCTCTACTTTACAATGACTGCTATTTGCCTTGTTGCCATCTTTCTTAGCGAAGTGAGGCCAAACTTTGAAGGGCTTGAACCTGGTGGGCGCCATTGTTGTTTACAACTCCAATGCGCGTGCTAAACCGATGTAACTTAATCATGTAAGTGCTTTCTGGAATTAGACTGTGCGTAACTTGCTTAAATTACATGAGATTCATGCTGGTTGGAATCGATAAGAGAATCGCTGGAGAAACTGCCAAATGATTCCATGGAATTAAAACTAGGGCTGCGCGCGAGATTAGTCGTCGTCTAAACGATTAAACGTCCGCCTCACTTACTAGTCGGCACCAGAAATATTAGTCGTTTAAACCAATTTGTGTTTTATTCACGTACAAGGCCGCTTAACTGTCATACAGCCGCCCGCCACTAGTCGGGGCTACAGAGCCGTCAGACAGCCCCAGTTCCCCCGTCTCCGCGGCAATGCTCGAGTAGACTGGAGTTTTAAAACCGCAAGGTGGGAAGAAGACTAGTCTCGCAAAAACAGCGCGGTTTGGCGGAACTTTAATCTAGAAAATGAAAACAAGGTTGTATGTAGACTGTGTCAGAAACAACTGGCATACAATCACTCGACTGGAGCAATGCGCAACCACATTCAACTCAAGCATTTGGATGTTAATCTGCACGAGACGACGGCTGCTGATGCTAGCGGTGCTGATGCTAGCGGTGCTAGCCACACTCAGGCCGATTTGACATTGTTTACCCGGAGACGTGTTCTCCCGTCCGGTCTGAGAGGAAAACGCAGCTCATCACGATAATGACTTCGCAAGATATGCTTCCACTTAACTTTGTGGAAGGTAAAGGCTTCAGGAAGCTAATGGAATATGTTGAGCCCGAATACACCGTTACCGGGACGCAAACTGATAACTTCCAGGCTGGAGCGCATCTTTTTTTTAGACTAGTCGACTAGTCTTAATTAAAATTTTCGTTTAGTCGACAGGCTAATTAGTTGCCAGGAACATCCCTACTTGAAACACATGGATCCGGTTCTCTACAGGAACCGGTTCTAGATTCCACCTAGCCACCTTCGCCCTGTTTGTTCAAGAGTCTCGTAGGATCAAACCAGGAGACGTGTCGCTGCGGTGAATTTGCATATGAGAACATGTGTGTGTGTAACGTGAGGATGACGGGATGAGTTGGTGACGTGTCTTCTCCTCCTTCCAGGTCCAGCTGATCTCTGTGGCCGCCGTTCCCTTCCCTCTCTCTCCGTAAACAGTTTAACACAGCTTCCTTAACACGAGACCCATCTGCTCTAACCAACCTGTGCGAGAGAGGCGCTTAAAACCTTCTTCCTTTAACTCTGCGCAGCTCGGCATCAACAGATCCTCTTCATCGAGAGGATCTGCTGATGAACGTACAGCAGTATATACACTTTAAAGTTAATAAGTCATATCGTTATATTACTCTGCTTGTATATCCAAATAACCTTTTGAGAAACGGTGCAGCTACTGTTGTTTTCAGTCCAAAGACGCTCTTGTTCTCATCCGACTGATCCGTTGCACCTGAATGCTTTGTGATTAATCCGCCTCCTGCAAGAAAAAAAAAGCCTGTTGTGTTTTTCCTTCTCCATCAGTTAATCAGGCGTCGCTCTAACAGTTTCACCGCTGAGGCGAAACCTCAGACTTGTTTACTCAGAGTCCACTCACCAGCGTGGACAGGATTTACATGCATGCGCAGTGTGGCCCTGCTCTTCTTTGTCTGCATCCCTCCCTCCCTCACTGTCCTCCATCTTTCCTCACCTGTCCTCCTTCTTTCTCCCAAATGCTGAAATGGGTCATCCGTCCCCGACAGGAACGGAAACGTGAACAGGTACCTTGGTGCACGGCCTGTGCATGTCGGGCACATGGGAGGGGGTGGAGGGTGGGGGGTTGGGGGGGTCCAGAACCGGGGCTATCGGCCTGCTTTATCAGCTCTTTGCCCAGTCCGCAAAGCGCTAAGAGCTGCCTGAGGCCGGCCGGAGCTTTTTTAGGTTTTAATGCACTTGTTGAAAGACTGATGACGGAACTGAAAAGCAGCTGCCGACACGGTTGATATCTGCAGTCCGATCGCCCGTTCGACAGGCCAGACGACTCTTGCTTGAGCCGCCGCCATAAACCAAAGCATGACCTGCAGACCCAGTAACCTGGGGCTGTTCCCGTACTGGCGACGAGTCATGCAGGTACGTCCGGGTCTGCTGTGTAGCGGACCCCAAACTGCAAAAACTCAAAATCTTACCAAGTGTATTTTTCTCATTTCTAGTCAAAAATATCTCATCACACTTAATATAAGACAAAATCACCTAAAGAGTAACATTTCAGTGAGATATAGGAGCTTGTTTTTAGACTTTTTTAGACTGAATTAAGCAAATTTTCACTTGTTCCATTGGCAGTTAAAACAGACTTAATACAAGATATTTTTTTGCTTGTAATAAGTAACAAGTGAAAATTCGCTTAATTCAGTCTAAAAAAGTCTAAAAACAAGCTCCTATATCTCACTGAAATGTTACTCTTTAGGTGATTTTGTCTTATATTAAGTGTGATGAGATATTTTTGACTAGAAATGAGAAAAATACACTTGGTAAGATTTTGAGTTTTTGCAGTGGCAGGAGGCAGGAGTCAAAATAACGGTGATTTTAAGCCAGAATACCAACACCCTGAAAGCAGCTGGTGGGTGACGGAGAGACAGGGAGGACCCTGACGGGTCGCTTTGAGGGCTTTGTCTTTGTCTGACTCTGCCCGTCGCCAGTTGATCCAAAAGTGTGCAACCGGGCTAAAGGAACGAGCATGGAGGAACACACCCACCTCGGCCCAGTTAGGGCGTGCTCACTGCTTCAACTCGCCCCGGTGAGCTTTTTTAAAGGCCGAGAGGAGCATAAAGGAGCAAAACTTCAAAGGTCCAGTGATAAATGCCAAGCATGTTCCGAATCTTTTCTCACCGGCTTCATGCCATCGGTTAATATGTCAGTTTTCACATTGAAGACCTGAAACGCCTGTCAGAGAAGTTGGTAGGAAGTTGGGTCGACTCTGACCCCCCCAGAATCACTGCTCTGACCACCGAGACTGACTCGTCCCACAAAGACCCATCAGCACTGACAAGTGATAAACAAAGCTGCAAAAACAAGTTACGACGAACTGGATTGATGCCGTGTTGTTTTCTACCCTGAAAAGAATGAAAAACAATAAACGGTTCCTCTACTGAAAGTTCAGACTTTGTCATCCGTGCACCTCATGTCTTTATTCTTTGTTTATGGATTTATTTTCCATCGCCGGCCCAAAGACCGAACGGTGTGAGACAATACGAGGCTCCTGTGACGCGTCCATCGTAGAGCGCCTCCATCTTGGAGCGTCTCCATCGTGGAGCATCTCCATCGTGGAGCGCCTCCATGGTGGAGCACCTCCATGGTGGAGTATCTCCATGGTGGAGCACCTCCATGGTGGAGCATCTCCATGGTGGAGCACCTCCATGGTGGAGCATCTCCATGGTGGAGCGCCTCCATCGTGGAGCACCTCCATCGTGGAGCGCCTCCATGGTGGAGCATCTCCATGGTGGAGCGCCTCCATCGTGGAGCACCTCCATCGTGGACAATCTCCATCGTGGAGCGTCTCCATCGTGGAGCATCTCCATCGTGGAGCGCCTCCATGGTGGAGCGCCTCCATGGTGGAGCACCTCCATGGTGGAGCACCTCCATGGTGGAGCACCTCCATGGTGGAGCATCTCCATGGTGGATCGCCTCCATCGTGGACAATCTCCATCGTGGAGCGTCTCCATCGTGGAGCATCTCCATCGTGGAGCGCCTCCATGGTGGAGCGCCTCCATGGTGGAGCACCTCCATGGTGGAGCACCTCCATGGTGGAGCATCTCCATGGTGGATCGCCTCCATCGTGGACAATCTCCATCGTGGAGCGTCTCCATCGTGGAGCATCTCCATCGTGGAGCGCCTCCATGGTGGAGCGCCTCCATGGTGGAGCACCTCCATGGTGGAGCACCTCCATGGTGGAGCATCTCCATGGTGGATCGCCTCCATCGTGGACCGTCTCCATCGTGGACTGTCTCCATCGTGTAGCGATTCCATCGTGGAGCGCCTCCATCGTGGAGCGTCTCCATCATGGACCGTCTCCATCGTGGACCGTCTCCGACACAGAGATGCCCCCCCCACCCCACGCAGACACTCCGGTGCACCTCCCGGTGTTGAAGAGAGGAGAGAAAGGAGGCCTCTGATTGGTCAATTCTACATTCGCGTAGAAAAGAGCGCATCATCTAAGAAATGAGGAAGTACCCACATCTGTACGATTCTGGTTCTCCACACTACAAAGACAGCACATATTCTAGTAATTCATGGAGGGAGATAGCGATGAATGTGGGTCTGGATACGGCCGAGACGGTGAGGAAGTGGAAAAACACAAGAGATAAGTTTAGTAAGTTTAGCTAGTTCGTGATTGTCCCTCTTGCGTTGTGGCGTTGAATAACATAGCGGAGACAGCGCTTCAAAATTGGGTATAAATCAAAAGTGACTGCGGCATCTCTGCGACAAGCTGATGGCAACACATAAACACCGCCCTTTAAACCTCTGGACTGTTTAGAAACGGCCTCCACGGGTTAATGTAACATCGATTACATTCCCGTCGATAAGACTCCGTTACATTACAGGTTCCAGCGAAATTGTCACAGAATTCATGTTTTCACGGTGTCAGATTTGCAGATCGTCTTTCATTTCTCACTCAGCGTGCATGTTGTTGCTGTTGGATGAGTTTCCTGACGGTTTTGCGTTATGCCAGAGGGTCCAGTGATGCCAGAGTCTCTTGGCATGGAGCATGACGGTCCTAAAGACCTCCTGTTCAGACGTAGTCGGAGGGGAACTTAAAATCATGATGATCGATGAGCTTCACCTGCAACGCACTGGCATCAGGAGAGAAAGGTCATCGCGATGACAGCGTCGCGCTTCTGCATCCCTGAAACGCTTCCCCCCGCTGCGATGCTGCCGGCTTGCTCAGACACGAGAAAGCAGATGCTCTCGGCTTTTGTCCCCGTGCATGAGGTGCAAGAAGTCTCCTTCCTGAAATCCCACAGGAGCCGGGAAGCCATGCTGTCATCGGAGATGAGCAGAATAAAGCTTCAGCGAGCATGTGTCTGAAAATGTCACCCTGACAATCCCAGGGGTGGTATTAACCACGGGTGGGTCGGTTTTACCCAAACAGTGACAGGAAAAGTAACGTGAGGTTTGCTTTTGTACTGATTAGCCATGAAATGTGAGCTGGTCTCGTTCACGTGAAGCGAGCAGGACGGGGTTTGTGCGTTAACCTGCGAGCAGAGCGAAATCTACTTGTTTTCGTGAAAATGATGGAGGTACGGACAAACTGATTGGCGTTAAGGATTGGGTTAAAATTCAGAAATGAGCAGATAAGGTAAGTGCGTGAGTGTAGAAACTCTAGTCCGTCCAGGACAGAGGAACCATAGCTGCAGCTGGACCTCTCTGGTGGGTCCGGTGGACTTGCTTGGTAGCGTTCTCAGAACCTAAAGGGCTGCTGACACCAAAAATGAACCCTAAAATAAGCTTTGATTGTATAACTATAAGTATTCCTGATAGCTTTGATGATATGAGTGATCATCAACGCTAAACTATTCGTGGTTTATCCCGGTGCAATGTTACAATAATCAATCCGCTGCTCTCGGCGGCCGCCATATTGGCTATGACGTCACATGCAGAACATCCTCATCAGGCAAGTACATTATGGCGAGTCAACAGAACGATGAGATCGAGCGATTTTCGGATTGTTCCGACCATTCCTCGGTCACTGAGGTTATTTTCGAAATAGACAGCGTGCAAGGTGTGTCGTATCTGGACGAATCGCCCCCAGAAACAGAGGTGTCAGACTCTCCCTCAGAGCCAGAAGCCAGAAGATATCGGGAGACTTCAAAACAAGGAATGGTAAAAATCATCCTGTCCCTCTCAGGCTGACAAACTTTAATTATTATTATACAGTTAACCCTTTAAGTTAACAGCAATATTGCGACAAGCAACATTGCTGAATGAAACGGGCTGAATCTATAAATGTGAAACCGAATCTTGTTACTACTTTTCACCAGGAGATGGCGGACATGTGTGCCTGTAATCTGAGAACCATTTTTGGTGGTGGCGCTAAGTTTTAGCGTAAAGAGACGCACGGCGCAGCAGTGCTAGAAATGCTGAGCGTAGCGAGAGCAGAGCAGAGCGAAAGAGTGTTTTTTTCATTTACTCACGATGCTGAGAGGTTCGTTTACCGTCCACGAAGTACTTTGTCAGGTTCTGGCTAACTCCGATTCCCAGGAGGAAGACACGCCGTAATCCACAACGAGCACTTAGTATATGGGCTGCTTCGCCTCAGCGTGGACGGGGAGGAAGCATTCTGCGATCGCCAAGCAGGTGGAGGTGTCGGGGGGGCTCATAACACCGCAAATATGGAAAAATGTAGCGGGGATGAAAGCAGTTCTGGCAACGAGGGAGAAGCCGGGGAAAAAACACCGCTAATGGCGCACCAGAAATCACGGTGGTGACGGTGGCGGCTGAGAGTTCTCGAGAGAAGAGGAAGAGGATCAAAAGTGGAGCCCGAATTCTGATGAGCCCGTTGGTTTTTGTGGAGACGATCCGACAAATTCTGAGTCCATTGATTTCATCCCTTTTCCAGATGATGAATTCATTCACTTGTCCCTCGTCCTCCGGACTTGCTGAACCCACTGCTCCCGTCGAACTGGGTCTTTTGGAAATCCACCTTCCCTGGTATTCCAACAAAACCCTGCCACACATCCAGCCGGCATATTGCAAAAAATATGGTTATTTTTAAGTTTTACTCGGAAAAAGTCGTCCACAAGCACAGTTTACACCTGCTGGCAATGCTAACGGCTGCAACACAAGCCTCGCGGGTTCTCCATGTGACGTCATATCCGCCTTCTTCCCCGGCTGCTTGAGGGCTGGACGCTCAATTGATTTTTGTCGGTGGCGCGTGATTCAAAACAAGTTTTCGTCAGCGTTCTGACGTTCAGTGTTATACATCATTTTATTCGGGAGAGAGCGCCCAAATTCTTCATTTTTGGTGTCAGGAGTCCTTTGAGCGGCACAGATAAAAAAAGCTCGACTCAGACCGCGATTGGGATTTAGGGTCCAGCTAACGATCTGGCAACGAGGAGGTGGAGGATCGAAGCTGAAACACGCAGAGCAGGAGTCCACCACCAGGTGAGCTGAGGTGGTCGTCAGCCCAGCAGGAAGTCCAGGCGAGACGATGCCCTGCCAGGTGTGGACGCTCAACTCTAGAAGTCAAGTGGACCGAAGCAGTGGAAACATTTGAGGGCCAGCCCCCTGGTGGTCTTCAGAGGAACTGCATCACTGCACCCTTGAATTTATATACATCCATTTAGCTTTTCAGGCCTGCAAAACACTCCAGAAAATGTTGGGTCAGTAACTTTGTCGTGGAGCTGTTCTGAGGCCGATACTGGTGAAAATAAAGGTACCAGTTAGTTTTTACATCTGCGCACCATCAAATACCACGTCATTTTCACAAACGGGATCCCAACTTTTCTCCTTCGCACTAAAGGTCCTCTGTAGGCTGCGGTCTGATGAGGCGGCGCAAATGCAAACAAAATGACAAGACGGATAATGAAAGAAAGACGTGACCTTTGTTTGTTTGTGGGACCCTTGGAAACATGCTTTTTTTTTTTTTTTTCTGGAATAAAGTGTGATTGCACATATACTCCAGTAGGGGGCAGTGGTGCTCTCATTGTCACAGTGTGCAGCAGGGAGTATTAGCTAGCTGGAGACACCACGGAAAAGTATTTAACAGGGATGAAAAAGATGGAGGGAGACAGAGAAAATGAGACAAATGAAAGTCGCCAGAAAGTTAAGACGAGGAAATATGACGATGCTGATAAAGTTATTCTTTCTTATTAGTTTATCTATATTTTTTTCTTTTTTGTTTCCCTTAATATTAATAAGGATACAGTGTTATGCAGAGGTGTAGTTATAACAATTTTATTGACATATGATATATTTTTATTTTTATTTTTACTAGGGCTGGGCAAGTTAATGCATTAATATTACATTAACTCATTAACGCCAACATTTATTTTATTGTGCATTAATGCATGTTCCTCACATGCTTTTATTTTGAAATGTCTGTTTCTGGCTGCTGCGGAACCGGAAGACAATTTACAGAAAAACATGCAGAAAAGCTAAAACTGACACGGTAAAACAGTAAAATAACTGAACTTTAACATGGACATTTTCATTTTAAAGTTCTCCCAGACGGAGGATTCAACAGAAACAAGGTTATTTGTAACAACTGACAAGTTGAACTCCCCGTTAAAAGTTTCTGCTGTTACCTCAGAAATTACCTGTTTTAATGTTCTGATTGTGGCTCAAAATTTTTTTTTTGTAGACTTTTTTTATTTTTCATTAAAAACAAGATGACATTAATGTCCTGGCAGTGGCAATCATAGACATATATAGAGATAGACGCCGCATCGAATGCTACTCCCTACTGGCGCTGACGAGATTTGGGGCCGCCATCTTGGACCGGTCACCCAGTGTTATTTGTTTGGTAGGTGTGCCGTCAATGTATTTAATCATACCTCACGAAACGAACTGATTTTCACGCGTTTTTTTTTTCTTTTGCTGCAAAGGTCATAAATGTAGCTTTGATACATGACACATGGTTTGGCGTATTTTAATATTGATAGTGGGCTTAGTAATATAATGAATATCTCCGTTCCTGTTAAAGGCTAGTAGCCTTTTAAGTAGGGTCTTTTAAGAGGGTCTAAAGACTTAGGCTACAACATGGACTTAGTTCATTTAGCACTTTTAATGCCTTATGGTTTGTATAGTTTTATTCCATTTTCATTAGGCTTTTTATTAATTTATTATTAATTTTATAATTATATTTCTACAACAGCAATTCTTGTGTCAGTTGTAATCTAAGTCAGTGTTATGGAATATGACTTATCAAGTCTCAGTTCATAGCCGGGTGAACAATAAACATACTGTAGCATTGTTAACTGCCATTAGCTTAGCGTCGTTTCATTAACGTTACGGTAACAAAGGATCCTTGCTCCTTCTCAACTCTGGTAATATTCAATGAACAAAATACAACCAATATTATAGTAACCCACTGAGCAATAGACGTCTCGTTTAAAGGTGGAGTAGGTGTTGTTTGAAAAACGGTTCCAGCAATCCAACTCAAGTGAGATTTTGAAAATATACACTCCCTCCCTCCTCCCAAAGGCTCCGCCTCCTCCTCTTCAGCTCACCCCTTGAAACCACGCCTTCACACGATTCATGACTACATGAACCATAGGGAGGGAGGGGTGATATTTGATGGACGTATTAGGCAGCCAATCAAAATAGTGATGATCACTTTTTTGATTGGTCAGAGTTTTTCTCTGATTATACCTTCTAGACTGGACCAAAATGTTTAGTTTTTTTTGCAAACATTTTATTTCAGTGGGTGCAATGGAAATGTGAAAAGGTTTTCAGGCAATATTGTAAAAAGTGTTGCAAAAAAACAACACCCACCCCACCTTTAAGTTCACACACGAAATTCGCCCGTCTATAATCGGTCTATATTAACGCAAATCTATACGGTACAATTTAATCCATTAATAATTAAATACAAAATAAAACAATAGTAAATTGTATAAATTGTGGCCAAATGCTGGATTAAAACATTTTTAACAGTCATTGATCAATGTACAATGTAGTTTAGATTTAGAAACGGCTAGTCTAAAACTTTCATTTAGACCAGTGGTAGACCGATTTTAGCCCAGACGTCTAGGGACCGTTAGACGTTTATTAGACATTTATTAGACGTCTTTTAGACCGAAAAATATGTTACATCTTACTTGTGAAAAGTAATCCCCTGAGCCCTGCTTCTGATGGTCCGCCGATTGGAGCAGGAATATCCCACACAATGTTCAGGCATGTTCTCCCACTTGTGCTGCGACTCGACGTACGGTAATACTACTACGGTTATAATCCCAGAGAACGACCGGTCCAAGATGGCGGCCGCATTTCTCCTTCCAAACAGCCAATGCGGCGTCTATCTCTATATATGTCTATGGTGGCAATAAGCTTTATTTTATTTGACATTTTTTCAGATTAGATTTACTCTAAATATGTGTTACTGACAAGTGTTGATGTTAAAAGTGTTTGAACAACAAATGTTATGACACTTTAGTTCATATGGCAGCAGAACATTTAAATAAAAGTGCACTTTACTTTTGAATTCACTGTTTGATTTTGCGTATACAATGCGATTAATCGCGATTTAAAAGTTTAATTATTGCCCAGCCCTAGTTTATAGTCATGGAGGAAGTTTCCGTCTTATAAATAGAGAAGCGCTGCTTTTACGCAAAAAGAAATAAAAGTAAATGTGAGAATCGTTTTTTGAGAGTTTTCCAGCCCCCCCCCCCCCCCCCCCCCCCCCCCCCAACTGTTTCTGATTAGAAATGATGAGTCACCTCTGAGGTCGGGTCTTTGGCGTCGCCTCTGTGTTGGTGTATCAGTATTTCTCCCTGTTCTTTTATCTGGTGCCATTGACGAGACTAGAAACAAAGGTCAATTAAAGAGTTTAATACAATCATGAAAACAAAGAATCAATATGCCACGCAGAATATTTGAGTCGGCCGATGGTACACCTTCCTAACATCACAGGAGATGCCAGTCTCAGAGTTCAGATGGTAAACAGCAGGTCCAGATACATGTGGTGGTGTTTGACCAGGAAATGAGATGTCCTTTAAATGTTTATCTACGCTGTCACAGACTTTTGGTCACAAACTGTTGGTGGGGGGGTTGGGGAGGATGTTACAGTCATTTAAGTCATAAACCTAAACTGAGGAACTCAGCATTCCTTCATGTCATAAAGTTTAGTTTTAACAATTAAACAGTCCTCAGATATTTTAAACCCGTTCTGGAAAAACAGGTTTGAAATCCGGTTACAGCTCGATGCTAACTCCAAGCTCCGCCCAGCGCCGCCGAACAGAAACCGTTGCACCCCCCCTTAAAGCTGTCCTCTCCCTCTCCCTCCACAGCAGCGATGAGGACAACAAGCCCCTGCCGGTCAGCCAGACCTCGCTGGACGGCGTGAAGGAGAGCGACGACAGCCTGGTGGACTACGGCGAGGGCGGCGACGGCGAGTTCAACGAGGACGGCTCCTTCATCGGCCAGTACACGGTCAAGAAGGACAAGGACGAGACGGAGGGGAACGAGAGCTCCGAGGCCACCTCGCCCGTCAACGCCATCTACTCGCTGGCATAGCGGGGGTGGAAGGGGGTGGGGCGTCGGGTCACCGTGGCGACCGTCCGACTCCAACCGCAGCACCGCACACGAGACACACATGAACACAGAACCACAGTAGACAGAAGAGGCGGCGCCGGCCGTCCGCGGACCGAACATCCTCCTCTCTGCAGGTGAAGGGGAGGAGCACGGTGGGACTCCACGAGCCTTTACGTTCACTTTTTCAGCCCCCTGGAGGCGGAGCTTGGCTGCCACGCCCCCTCCCCCCTCCCCCACCCCCCCCACCACCACACACAGACTGCTGTGCCTTCAGGGCAGCTCATTTGGAGGAGGTGTTCTGGTTTTTGTTGGGGTTTTTTTTTTTTTTTTTTCCTGCCCGATCATCATCTGCACCCTCCTGACGACGTCCCGCGCACGCAGACGTGCACGCAGACGTGCACGCATCCTGTGACGCATCAGCCTATAATCGTCAACGTCAACAGGATGCCGGCGGATATGTTTATCATATTGATATTTAAGCAGTGAAAGATTTGAGTTTTCCACTGAACCTTAATGAATGCTGTTCACGGTCCTGCAGAACTATGCACTCGCACCTCCGCCGCTCCGCTCCGGACCTCCTCTGGTTAGTCAAAGTACACGAGTCGTGTCCGCGCACGACGCTCCTCACTTTGCCTTGAAGCAGGTGGCGTTCCTCTTACCTCCAGTCCGGTGTCTTCTTCTCGTGCAGATGTCAAAAAGGTGGCCACCTCCTGCACGAGCTCCGGGCTCCGTCGCAGTACGCTCTTCACTTTTAACAAAAAAAAAAAAAAACATTTGTTCACTTTTAAAACATTTGTTCACTTTTAAAATCACGTGTGACGTCGTGGAGCACGGGAGTGAAGATGAGCAGGACTATAAAGAAGAGAAATCCCGAGGGAAGGGACCAGGCTCATGCTGCATTCATGTCAGGCGTGGAAATCTGGAAATCCGCTCTTAATCCATTTCCACATTGAAGTCTCATTTGTTCCAGTAAACTGCAGCATCTATTTCCTGCAGTAATTTGTGATTATTGAAAGATTTTAAAAAAATAAATAAATCAATAAAAGCCTCTGAGCGGTAAAAGAGTCAGTTTGTGCCGTTGCGACATGAATGCAGCATCAGAAGCTGCAGTTCTGGACTGCAGTTGGTCACGTGACCGCTGATGTCATCGGCGCCACCTCCGGAACCGTCTCCGACGGTCGGAGCCTGGTTCTCCTGGAGGATCCCGGACTCTTCGCTGTCCTCGCTCCAGTTTTTAGATACAACCGCGGAGACGACGTCAGAGCGCCCGACCCGAATGACGACGTTTATAGCATGAAAACGCGTCGAATGAACTGACGGCCTCACGTGAGACGACCTGAAAAAAGGCCCGGCCTCAGACTCGCGTCCTGAAAACGTTCTGGCCGAGTGCTGGCCGGGTCCGTTCAGCAATCTCACCGCTTTCACCGGCTCCACCGTCGACCCGTTAGCGCCGGGTCGGAGCCTTCTCCCCCTGCGCTTCGGCCCACGTCGCATTTCAAATATTTATTTTATATTTATATTTATCACACAACGAGGATAGTATTAATATATCAGTCTTTGATTTAACAACGGTTTTATACTCTTATTTTGTTGTCGCGTCCCAGAAACGGCCAAAACAAGACGTCTTCTGAATGTGTCCTTCCTGTCCGTCAAACACCAGAAGACGCTTCGGGTGTTTTTGTAGCAACCGTCCTAAGCCCCGCCCCCCCGCCTGTCCGTCAGCCGTGCTGCTCTTATCGTGCTCATGACGTGTTCCTGTTGACATACATGTAACATGACCTCCCCACCGGACACGAAATCCACATCCCTACTTATTTATTATTTGGCATTTATTCTGTATGTGTAAGTCCTGAGTAAGACGGGGGGGGGAGGGGATCTTTGTAAATATTTCAAACTTGATTTCTACCCCCCGCCCCCCTTTAAAAAAAAAAAAAAGCTTTATCTGAATAAATAGAGGTCACACGTTTGTATCTACCAAGCCAATGCAGCGCTGCGTCTTTCACCGTCAAGCAGCTTTGTTATGTAGCTCCTGATGAACATCTGCGGCCTGAAGACTAGACCCCCCCCCCCCCCCCCCCCCCCCCCTTCCCCTCCTCCAGACCGGTCAACCATCTGGAGCTCCGCCCCCTCAGCCAGCGTCCACCGGTTTCCTGCTCTTTGCTCTATCTGGGTCTGTCCGGCTTCGCTTGTGGGTTTTTATTTTGTGTGTGTGTGTAAAAACATGACGAAATGAAATCACCTGACGGCAGTAAACGCATCGTCCAGCCAGAACTCCCATGATTCAACAGCTTGTGGGGTCTCCTTCAGCTGGAGCAGCTGCTTCCTGGATGACTTTGTTGGACCCTCAACGTTGTGGAGGAATTTTGGTCCATTCTTCCTCACGGAGACGCTTCTGTTCACTGAGGTTTCGTCCGTCCACAGCTCTCTTAAGGTCCAACGGCAGTGGTTCAGTCCGGTTCAGGTCTGGACTTTGGTCTCATCACAGCAGCAGAAGACTGAACCACCTCCCGAGTGTTTGAAAGTGGTTTTGTGATCCTTTCCAGGCTGATTCTGATTCTGTACGAGCGCCGCCGCCGTCTTTCCCTGTTAGCATTGCGTTAGCACACACACACCTGAGTGCTCCGAGGCAACGAGCTTCCATGGAGGTCCCCAGAGGTTCTGGATCAACTCAGAACCAGTGATGGAAGTTCTCAGCTGAGGGTGAAAGGTCAGACATCAAACCCGCTGACCCCGCCCACATCGACCTAAGATGTTCAGGTACGACGTCCCCATTCAGTTCTCACCTGCCGGTGAACGAATCTCGTCACGCGGAGCAGAGGGGGCGGAGACTGTGTCACATGACTCAGAGCCTGAGGCGGGAAGTCATGGTTGCCGTGCGCACACACACACACACACACACACAAGTTGGCACAGATCACCCTCACACACAGCTGAGCAGCTGAACAACACGATCACCTGCGGACGCCGTGCAGGTGAAGCTGGACCCTGACAGGTGCTGTCCAGGTGTTAATCACCTGGGTCACCTGTCCGTTTTCATCAGTTGGAGCACGGATAGGTGATGAGCAGGAAACCGAACCGAAAGGAGACCTGGCAGATTGAACATGAATATGCCCCCCCCCCCCCCCCCCCCCCCATCACTCCTCTTCCTCCCCGTTTCCCGCTGAATCACAGGCAGGAAGTGTAAACCGGCTACATAACAAAGAAAAGAGAGATTATGCATATTTACCGACACCCGGTGCTTTATCCATGTCCTTCTGTTCGTGCACGTGGGTTCGAGGTGTGCACAGAGGCGAGCGCCTCTCAGCTCGACTCTAAAATAAACATGTCAGCTTGTCGTTTTAACATTTTTATTTTTCTTTCTTTCGAAGCGCTGCAGTGTAGAATCTCGCTGGTGCACATTTATCGACTGGATTTTATAAACGACTGGTCACATGGCTTTTTTTAAACGAACTGTCAGATTTGCATCTCTTTGGTTTGTGCATCAGAGCAGCTTGTTAAAGTCTTGCTTCAACATGCAAAGTAAGAGCTTTTGTAAGGTACATCTACTCAAAGAGAAACTGTATACTCACTATGTATGCGTGTATGAGATGTTGCAACTTCTGCTAGCGACGCCTTCTTTATAGTAAAGCTATGTCCTTTTCTCTACCTCCTGACTCCTGCTCTCTCTGTTCCTCTCTGAGACGTTTGTCAGATCTATAGACTGTATTAAAACAACTGGACAAACCCTTTGTGGCGTCACCCTCGGGGTTTCTGAAAAGTGTACTTCAACCCCCTGTTTTGGCCTGTTGGGGGGTCAGCTGACTCCCCCGGACCCGGGCGGTCTCACCTCCGATACCGCAAGTCAAGCAGACGTTTCATGCGCCACCGTTTCCAAACGAGAGCTGGACAAAGCACCGTCGAAGATTGCAGAAGGAAAGCAACGACAACTCTAAAAAGCTAAGATGCAAGACAAGAGTGAAAGTATCCGTGTTTTTTTTTTTTTATCTTGTGCCTAATGACAAGACTAGAACCAAAGGTCAAACAAAGAGTTTAATACAATCATGAATTCAAAGAACTATTATGCCATGCAGAATATCTTAATCGGCCGTTGGTACACTTCTTGACACCACGAGGAGATGCCAGGAAATGCACCCTGGAATCAGATTCTGTCCATCTTTTAAGGATCCAAAGAAGGCGGATCCTGTTCTCCTGCGTTTTATGGCTCTTTGTCCAGATGGTCACAGTCCGAGTTAATAAACAAACTGTTTTTCTAGGGGGCTGTAGTGATGGGTCCATGGCGCCTCATGGACCCATCGCCTCATTGAAACATATCGATACTGTGTCACTGAATACTGACACCTGCTGGATATTAAAAGTCCCTACAGGCAACTGAGTCGTCAGACCCAACTGACACCAATATGACCAAGTATGCAATAATAAATTATAAGTCATTGCATTGTATATGGCATCATTGCATATCTGAATTTAAATTTAAAGTATCTTTGATATCTTTAGACACAGATACATGTATCACAACTAGAAAATCGAAGTGACCGTGTTTGTGAATGAAGATGCTTGTGGACTGATTTTCTTTTTTCATAGATTTTTATTTAAAAAAATAAGTTTTTCCAAAGATTTGAACTTTAGTCTATTCCGCTTTTCGGACAACAGTTCTCCAGCTTTGGAAAAGACCCTCTCACATGGGACAGATGATGCTGGTGTGCAAAGAAACCGCAAGGCAAGCTGGGAGAGGTGCGGATTGCCGATTCTGACGACATGTGACAAAAGATCCGAGATTCTTTTGGCAGTTCATCCCGTCGACAGATGCGCTTCCTTATAAACACAGTTTGGCGCGTCACTGTCAGTTCAATACAGTACCTGTATCGGTCACGTGACTTTCTTAAGGCGAAACGCGTACCGACACAGGTGTTGCTCTCTGAGCTCGACGCATCGGTGTTGCTGGACCCATCACTAGGGGGCTGCAAACTGTTGGTGGGGGTCGGGAGGATGTTGCAGTAATTAAGTCATAAACCTGAGCTGAGAAACCCGGTCAACAAATGGAAACAGCATCCCTCCCCGTCACAAAGTTTTAACTGTTCTGAGTTAATTCTACAATCCTAACAAGAGTCAAATGAATAAATAGAGGTAATGAAAAATAAATAAAAAAACAGTGTTTGTGATAAAAAAGATGCTCTGGTCAACTGGGACTAGAAGCCAATGAGAGGAGTTTCTGATCATGAAAACTAAAGTTCATGCAGATCCACCAACACCTACATCAGCTGAGCTCAGCCAGTCCTGACCTGACCCAAACTCCGTCCTCCAGGGCCGCTGTCCTGCAGGTCTCAGATGTTTCCCTGACACAACTTGTCATGTTTGCAGCGTTTGAAAGAGGACCAAAGAGCAGGAGATCTCAAAAAGGAAAAAGGTTTATTACCAAAAAACACAAACATCCAAAATGATCCAAAAAACAAAAAAAGTCGCAATGGATCAAAAACACAAAAAAGTCAAAATGCAAAAACATAACTTATAATAATCCAGGAGACGAGAGGGAAACATACAGGACTGCAAAACACATACTCACGATAATGGACCCACAGAGAACTGGGAAAAATGACAGGACTTAAATACACAGAGGAACAAACGAGAGGCAGGTGCAGGGAATCAGGGTAACGAGGGGAAGGAAGCAAAGCAGAAAACAATAGAGACAAGACACACCTTCAAAGTAAAACAGGAAGCACTAAAGACAGGGAGAGATGCCAACTTGACAGACACAGACACACACAGGGCTGCCATGGCGACCCAGGCCATGACACAACTCACCTGATTCTAATGAGTGGATCACCGTCAGCTTGTCATCCAGGTCTGTCAACGACCCGTTCATGTGACTCAACCTGCAGGACAGCAGCCCTCCAGGACTGGAGTTGGACGCCACTGATAAAAATCTGTCCTCCTTTCAAATGAGGACTGCCAGGACCGAAGCGAGCTCTAGTTGAGCAGAACTGAGCCCCCTGTGGCTGGGCCGGATCAGAAACGGTGGTCCGACTACAGCCAGTCGGCAGCTTAGGCCCCCAGTTTGGCCCCCTGGCACCCAGAAGTTGTTCTTAGGTGTTCTGAGTTCCTAACCCACGACAGAGACACGTCTCAGCACAGACGAAGCCCCTAAAACTGTTTCCTGCAGGGCTGTTCCTGGTCAGGGAGGTGCATGCCAACACTTCAGGCCTCGTAAAACTTCTCCAGACCATCAAAGCGCACCTTCTGCTTTACCTGGTACCCTGGTCATTCAGAGCAAAGAAGAGGATCTAAGTATTGGAGTGATCCGGTCCCTCTTCTGGGTGTTTTATCAGCGTTCTTGCTGCAGCATATTAAATGAGTTGTAAATGTCTGATGCTAATAATAATAAATTCTGGAGGCCAGTAAAGAGTGCATGACTATAATCTACCCTACATGAGATAAAAGCATCGATGAGATTCACTACATCCTACTTTCACATATTGTTCTTCATTTCAGCTGATTTTAGATGATGTCAGAAAGGTGACCTAGTTACAGTTTTCATGTGGGCCCCTCAATTTAAGACCCTCATCTGGGTCCTTTAAATGGTCCTTGGTTTTCATTTTTATTGTTGGCAGTTATTTCAGTTTTATCTTGGTGCAGCTGAAGGAAGGTTTGTTTTTTTTTGTATCCAGTTGTTTACTTCCTTAAATCACTGACATAAGTTTATGGGACCGCAGTCATTTGGTCTTCAGACCTAAGCATCATCTCCATAGCAGTGATAAGAAGCTTCATAGTGCTGAAGAACATGGAAGAGGAAGACCAGACTGATGGCGAGGGGCCCGAGAACTGATCCCTGCAGGACTCCAAATGTCAAGGTGGTTTTTTTTTTTCACCCTAATATTTACTGATACTCTATGAAACCTCTTCCCTCTACACAACATGAGTCCAGAGATGCACATTAACATTAATATTTGGTGGTGTAACCCTTGCTGTCAATAACAGCCTGAAGCCTGCGACCCATCAACATCTCCAAACTGTTGCAGTCCTTATTTGTTATGCTACTACAGAACAGCTGTTTCAACAGCCAAGTGGAACGTATGGGCTAGGTCTATTTCCTGGCAATAAACATGTACAAAAACGATCTCTAAGAGAGTTTATAAAACCAATAAAAATTATACAATCTTATTCCATTAGCTACAAAACATATATTGAACTTACAGCCATTGCTTTCGGAGGTTAGGGTGAGATGTAAGACACAGGAGCAGGTTGGACATGAATGGACAGGCTTACTGACAACACGTTCTCTGGAGTTCCTTTTACCCAGAATACATTGCAGCAAAAGACTATGCCATTACAAGAAAGTACAGGTAAACTAATACCGAATAGAAATCTCTCTTTTTAGCTTGTACTTTTAACATGAAATACAACTAATTAATTATCAAATGTTTAATCACAAATTGTTATGAATTTCTTTTTTTAAGCTTTTATCAAACATCTTTTATTGAGGGCAGAACATCAGGTGATCGACTTGACCAGTCTAAAAAGTTCCACTTTTCCCTGATGAAGTCCTGAAACACACAGTATCCTTGCTCTGAAGACGTCGTTGGTGGACTGTGGTCCCTTCACCTCTGCTCTGTAGACGTCGTTGGTGGACTGTGGTACCTTCACCCCTGCTCTGTAGACGTCGTTGGTGGACTGTGGTACCTTCACCCTGCTCTGTAGACGTCATTGGTGGACTGTGGTACCTTCACCCCTGCTCTGTAGACGTCGTTGGTGGACTGTGGTACCTTCACCCTGCTCTGTAGACGTCATTGGTGGACTGTGGTACCTTCACCTCTGCTCTGTAGACGTCGTTGGTGGACTGTGGTACCTTCACCCTGCTCTGTAGACGTCATTGGTGGACTGTGGTACCTTCACCCCTGCTCTGTAGACGTCGTTGGTGGACTGTGGTACCTTCACCCCTGCTCTGTAGACGTCATTGGTGGACTGTGGTACCTTCACCCCTGCTCTGTAGACGTCGTTGGTGGACTGTGGTACCTTCACCCCTGCTCTGTAGACGTCGTTGGTGGACTGTGTGATGAGCTATATTGCTTTTACTCCAAACATATCCTTTTGCATTGTGGGTAAAAGTTTGATTTTGGTTTCATCTGACCAGCTCCTTCTTCCACATGTTTGGTGAGTCTCCAGGTGGCTTGTGGGAAACTTTAAACCAGACTTTTTATGGATCTCTTTGAGAAATGTCTCTCTTCTTGCCACTCTTCCATAAAGGCCAGATTTGTCCAGTGTAGGACTGATTGTCGTCCTCTGGACAGACTGTCCCACCTCAGCTGTAGATCAGTTCATCCAGAGTGATCATGGGCCTCTTGGCTGCATCTCTGATCAGTCTTCTCCTTGTTCCAGATGAAAGTTTAGAGGGACGGCCGGGTCTTGGTAGATCTGCAGTGGTCTGATTCTCCTTCCATTTCAGTATGATTGCTTGCTCAGAGCTCCTTCAGATGTTTAAATCTGGGGAATCTTTTTGTATCCACATCCAGCTTTAAACTTCTCCACAACAGTATCTGGGACCTGCCTGGTGTGTTCCCTGGTCTTCATGATGCTCTCTGAGCTTTAACCAGAACCCTGAGACGATCACAGAGCAGGTGCATTTATACGGAGACTTGATTACACACAGGTGGATTCTATTGATCATCATCAGTCATTCAGGACAACATTGGATCATTCAGAGATCAATACTGAACTTCTGGACTCAGTTTGGTGCTCTGAAACTAAAGGGGCCCAATATTATTACGTACACGCCCTACTTTTTAGTTTTTTATTTGTAAAAAAAGTCTAAAATATCCAATAAATTTAGTTCCACTTCATGATTGTGTCCCACTGGTTGTTGATTCTTGACAAAAAATGTAAATTTTATATCTTTATGTTTGAGGCCTGAAATGTGTCAAAAGGTTGAAAAGTTCAAAGGGGCCGAATACTTTCATAAGGACCTGTATGTTTATTTTAAGGATTTTCCCGCACATTTGTTAATTCTTCTTGTCTGTCTTTGTTCCTCAGAGACTCATTACAGTCACCTGTTTGAAGTAACATCCTTGATGTATTTTCAGCTCTAAACACGCTTCACACCTGATCTACGGCACCCTCGTCTTTTATATTTGAGCCGTACGTGGGGTCCACATGGGATATAGATAGAGTTGCCAACTCCCTGAAGCTGGAAAGAGGGACATTTTTTGGACGGGGGGTCTGGGGGGTCCTCCCCCAAAAAATTTTGTGTTTCTTAGATGCCATTTCCTGCCTTTTAAGGCATTGAAAAGAGTGACGTCTTGCCACCCAACCCATGCCAGAAATGATTATGTTTTCTTATCCAGACCACAATCCTACTAATTTCAGGATAATTTTGTGAAATAAATTATGCATGTTGCACACAAAATGTTGTACAAAACTTGTGTGCAACATGGGCCGGGCAGTTAGCTTTTAGAATGCCATCGTTTACGCTGGTGAGCAATTTGTAGACAGAATGGTGCTTTCTGAAGTTAACATTTGCATTGTCGGCGGCATATGCGGTGATGTTTTCAACATTAAGACCATATGTGTCAAGACAGGAAAGGAGAGCCTTATGTATGCCATTCGCAAATTCGTCGCTGTTTTCGTAGAAATCCAACAACTTGGACATCACGCCATCCGACGCGGAAAAGTAGCTCACACACACTGGAAACATTTTTCTGTTTCCCTTGTTAGAGGCATCGCTAGCGAGTGAAAAATAAAGGGGCTCACCATCACCTGAAGAAAGATCGGAGACTATTTTCCCCACAGTGCTTGGACCCAACACATTCATGGTGATCATCTCCGCTTTGGTTCTTCCCAACTGCATCTTCTTAGCGACACTCGAGTCTTGAAATAAAGCCCCGTTTAATTTCACGGTGCAGTCAGCGCTGTTATAGCTGTGGCCGTGTTTCATGGTGTGGTATATTTAGGACACCTCGCTTGCAGAACTGTTGTCAATTTCAGCAGTAGATGCGGCGAAGAATGAAGTGATAATGCTTGCTCCTTTTGCTAGCACAGCCTTTTTATGACACTCGGTGTCTTCATGACGGGATAAGTCGTGCTCGCCACCATGGCCAATCGATATCTCGCGGCGGCATAAAGTACAAAATGCTCTTCTAGGGTCTGTAGTGGCTTTAACCCACGACCTTTTTGTTTCCCATCCTTGTTATAGCTGCAAAGCCTCTTTTTTTAGCTGGTTCATCCATTTCCCTCAGTAAACTTCACTGATTACAACCGTCTCCCATAGCAACGTATACATGCAGGTTGGCGTAGCCTATCACAGTTCCCTGATCAGAATGTGTCATCATACACCAGTCTGTTATCATTGGACAATATACTTTGTAAACGTTGAGTTTTGGGGCATAGTAGCCTATCAAAACTCCCTGTTTATAATGTGTCATCAATCAGCAGTCTATCACTGGACGAAATGCTTCATAAACATTCCATTAAAAAATGCTGTCAAGACTATGATTGAAATGCGGGACGAGAGCAGTTCTTCACGGGGCAAATAAAATTCATCTAAAAAACGGGATGTCCCGGGCAAATCGGGACGGTTGGTAACCCTAGATATAGATGGGCTGAAAATATGATAATTAAGCCATGGGAAGAAAATGTGGCGTCTTATCTGGTCCGTTTATATCCCATGATAGTTCCTCATACAACCGTCAATCTTTCTATGTGGCTTGAAAACAGTGAAGAAGAAGTGGCAGCACTTCAGGCTTCGGTGACGGTTAAGGCGCTGAGAACACATACGCCGCCGGTTGGACGAATATGCATAAATAACGTTTAACGAGCTCTAAATTACCCTGTAGCAACTTTTAAAAAATAATCTGTGTCCAAAAAGGAAAAACAGATGTATATCCATAAAAATGAGAATGAGATTATTAAAACATCTTATAAAGTCTGTGAAAATTAAAAATAAAATAAAATAAAGAAGTTGAGGTCAAAGTAAATAAAAGAACAATAAAGGTTTGTTATTTTCTGATTTGAGGTCACATCAAGGAACCACGCGGTCACATGATGCAGCGACGCCGCTACGTCTTCCGGTGTCGGAGGTCCCTGAACGCCACATGTGGATGGCGGTCAGCACTTTCCTGAGAACATCGAATCCATGACGCTACATTAACCCTTTGTTTGAAAGCGTGCATTATTAAACTTTGATGGCTTCCTTCTTAAAAGCTTTTACATCTTCAGATGCAGAACAGGCCAGTTTTATTTATTTATTTATTTATTTTACTGGCCTGTTAAATAATCTTCCTGTTTCAGCCTGTAAAATAAGCAAACCGGAGCTTTATAGCTTATTGATTTATCCTGTTCACCTGACATAAGTGGATTACGCCGCCGCCATTAAAGCGCCCACGAGGGCCGGGTTCCTTTCACCGAGACAACTCACACAAATGCGGCTTAAGGATTAATAAAATGTGCTCCCGCCGTAAATCCTCTCGTGTCCGCGGCAGACGTCATGGTGCAGAGCTTTCTGTGGCCGTGACATGTTTTATTGAAGATGCCCCCGGTCCGTTCAGACGTGACCCCCCCTCAAGGTTGGTAAATATTAATGTCCCCGTCCTCAACAGACGGCTGCGCCCGCCGTCAAATACATCAGCGGCTGAAAGGCATTAGCAACCCGATACGTGGACTGGCACGGCCAAATGAGTCACCGCGGCCCAGAGGAAGTGTTGGCTAATTATTACATCTTCCTCCACAAAAGAAAACCGACGCGTCGGCGTCAACCGATCCACGGCTCCAGAAAATGAATGACGAGCTGACGCAGCGTTGCCAGGTGGGAAATGTAGGATTATCGTACCAGAGACTCAAAATTACCATGTTTGGAGGAAAATTATCGTACATCTGTCACAACCAAAATAACAAGCCCAATGATGCGCTATAGTCAAATATAATCACTCTAGTGATCAATAGCATCACAGCTAACTCACAGCTTCGAGGCATCAGTACGAAATAGGTTAACAGGACCACATCAGTCCCAACTCACAGCTGCGTTAGACTAATGTGTCCCCCAAAAACAAATGAGAGGTGGGAACTAAGAGACAAATTATGAGGCCTGGAGGCCATTTTGGCGACTAATTTTTTCCCTTGCTTTTTCTCTTCTGATTAAACTCGGTTTAAATCTCACTCGCTCGACTTCCTGATCTGGTCCTGACTGTGAGCGTCTCGTGGGGCGCAGTTGACTATTCAGCCTATCATGCTCGTTGTTCTGAGACAAACATGCGGATCTCCTGCTCAGCAGAACACGATTGGCTGGAAATGAGTCACATGGGAACAGATGCCTTCAGGGTTCAGAAAAAACTCTCCTGCAGACAGTTGCAGCAGGAAATAATTTGAAATGGTCAAATTATCGTACATTTGGACTTTTTTTTTTATCATTGATCGTACATCGTACAGAGGGCCAAATTATCGTACAAATACGATAATTATCGTACGCCTGGCAACGCTGAGCTGATGGGACGGGGATGTCACACGAGCGCACGGCGATTAAAGAGTTGACTGGAGAGGAGGGAACTTTGAGGAGTGAAAGAAAATGAGGCTGTTCAGTTAAGATCGTGTGAAACACTGAAACCAGAAAGACCTGGAAGAAAACAAAGACTCAAGGATCCGCTCCAGGGTGATCAGAGATCTAAAGTGACCCCTGAGGACTGGAACGATCAGAAGACGTCTATGTGAAGCCAAGATGGTTTGATGTGGTTTGATGCAAATAAACTTTCATTAAATATATATATATATATATAAAAAAAACTAAATTCATGGTATACAACACTGTATACACTGTACTGTATGCATTTTTTTTCCTTATATAAACTGGGGGGGTGGGGGGGGGGGGGGGGGGGGGGGGGGGGGGGGGGGGTGGGGGGGTTCAGTACACAGGAGGAGGAAAAATCAGTTCAGGTATATGAATAAACACTTATGGTACAAAATCTTTCAATATAAATATCTTATTTCTTAGCCTGGATACCGGTGGCTTATAGTCCGGTGTGGCTTATATGTGACAAAATATATATTTAGTTTATATTTTAATGGGTGCGGCTTATATTCAGGTGCGGCTTATAGTCCAGAAAATACGATACTATTATGAACACACCAATAACTTATTTTTAAAATGACAAACATTGAAATTATTGACTTAGTCAATTTGTCTGTGTTGGAATACATTACCTAATAATATCAAAGAAAGCAAACATGTGGCCCAATTAAAAAACTGCTCAAAAAAAGACACATTAGACAAGTACAGTAAGGAGTAATTGATAACAAATCCAGAAATTAGATATCATGTTTTGTTTTTATATTATATTATATTATATTATATTATATTATATATTATATTATATTATATTATATTATTATATTATATTATATTATATTATATTAAGCAAAATTAATGACCATGTTAAACATGTAAAGGGGGTAGGGATTTCATAAGCTTAAGCTTCCCTCTACTCCTTTTTTTGAACATAAAAAAACAATCTCAACGTTATAAAACATACAAAACGTCAGGCTATTACTGCCTGTATTCATAAATTTTTTTTTATTTTTTTCTTTTCTGATAAATCTGTTTGATATATCATTGTATAATTATTCATATCATTATGAAAAGGACTGTATAGCTCATATATGTTCAAAAGACAAATAAATAAATAGATAAAAGATATCAGCCAAGACACCAGCAGGAAGCTGGTCAGAGTCCCACTGAAAACAAACGACAACACTGGACCGGTGCTGAAGATGATACCGACTGTCTCATCGATGGAAACTGTGACGGACCCCTGCAGAGTCTGCAGACATGAATCCAGCAGGAGGTTTATCAGGAGGGAAGCACCAACACAGGTCGTTTTTTTTCACCTGAGGACGCCCTCGCTGCGAGGACGGTCTTCCCAAAGTGAAGTAACGGGCAGATTTGTTCCTTATTCTGTTTAAAAATTCTCCACTGCTTCTCGCTTTTTCTAAATTTGGTTCAGAAACTGTTCACGGATTTAGAAAAAGAATATGGTCAATTTTCTGTTCAGGGTACCAAATATAAAAGAAAAGATCCTCCAGTGTCTGAGATTACATCTGATCACCAGGATCCACCAAAGTAGCATCTTAATGCTAACGTTCCTGTCCAAGTTCACCTCCTTCACTGTTCTAAAAACCAACCAGCGTTGTGGAGCCTGAATGACCCTTGACCCGTTCCATCGTTTTAACACTAGAACCGCCAACATTCCAAACTTCCTAGAACCGCCGAGGGCGGTCATTTTGACCCGCATTGTTGCAACAGCGTCAGCGATGCTGAGATGTCATTTCGAGAAGTTGTGAAGTGGCTAATTCCTGAATATTTCTGAAATAATAATGGACACTTGTCAAAATAAGTGTTTAAAATGAATATTTTTGCTAGCTTTTTTCTACGTGGCCGAACGCTGCGCCCTCTCATTCATACATTCATCAACAAACTGTAGGAGCTGTATGCTAACACAAACACTAAAACAACAGCGATCGAATGACAGACTATTTACAATACAAAACAACAGATTTCAGATGTTAACAGACATTTTAATAATTTTTCGTAAAACGGATTAACGCTGCGCGCTACCCCTCGTGGAGTCCACAGTCCCAGCTTTATTGCTGTTTGTTTGAAAGATTCAGTGACGACAATAGTTGCCAAAGTGTGATGACGCCACAAAGTTTGAGCGTTGCTAAGCAACAGGGAGTAGCGGGAGGGGCGTTGCGCAAAAAGTGGCAGCTGTATACAGCGTTTATATGAGGGGGTAAAAATGACCCCCCTCGGCAGTTCCAGGTATAAATGGTCATATTAATTTCTCTTTTCATCACACACTCACCAAAATCCACTGAATGATTAATAAATCCATTTTAGGAAAAGTCATGAACTTACAGATGTAGGGGTTTTATTTTAACGGAAATACAAGCATTTGAAAATGACCCCCCTGGCGGTTCTAGAGTTAAATGAAGAACAACAGCTGGAAACAGCTGGGGGCCCGACTGTGGGCTTGAAACTCTTCTGATGACACGTCTGCAGCTGATTCATCTGAAACATCTCACCACTGGAAACGAGCACATCCATTTACGGCTCTGAGGATGAGCGATGACGCTGGACATCCTCTTCATTTACCATTCGGCCGGAGATGCTTAGCATAAATCCTGACAGACGCCCGGCGCTCGGCGCCAGCTTCACTCCATTTATCCAATCAGATCACCTGTCCACACAAACACACACGTGTGTGTTTGCCCGGCGTGTGCGTGTGCCCGGGGCTCTGATTTAATCCGGTAAAGTGCCGTGGTCCACTCCCCCTCACCTCCCACCCCCCAAATATGAATCTTTTTAAGGCGGAATCTCATTTGAGTCTCATTTGAGAAACGGCCACCTGCGCTTCATCTCTCTGCATCACCTCTGCAGGTGCATCTGTCTGGCATCTATTGTCTGTTTTTATCCCGTTTTACTGTCTTTTAATCTTTTAGTTTTTAGCTCCACTGCGGGTGGATGTTTGGGTCTAAATGTGGGGGTGAGAGAGGCAGGTTTTTATTATTTGTTGTGTTCCTGTTTTATGTTTTAGTTTGTGAGGCACTTTGTGTTGCGTTTTATATGTCTGAAAAGTGCTACAGTGATCCCTCGCCAATTCGTGCTTTAAGTTCCGCGGTTTTAGTTATTCTTGGATTTTTTCAGAAATATTTAATATAATAAAAAAAAAATTTTAAATCACGGAAACATCACAGGATGTTGTACGCTTTCTCTCACAGTGAAGAGATGTTGTGAGCCAGCCTGGCCCCTTTAAGAAGGTGGCCTTATGGGTAATGGTGTGGCCTTATAGGTAATGTAGTGTGTGTGTCGTGGGACGGCAGAATGAAAACGAGGTTAGATGAAAAGTGTAGTGAGCATAAACAGCAGCCCAGCGTGTATAGATTTACATTCTCTGTTAACCGACAGGAGCCCAACAATACAACCTGTGTGATGTTACAAGTTCCTGCAGTGCCAGAATAAAGTTCCCGTTCCATGCAGAGAAAACCAGACTTTTTGTTTTGTTGTTGTTAGTGTGTTAGCCGCTAATTACGAGCCAAAAATAGCACAATACCAGCGGTTTCTTTACTACGGTTCAGAGACCAGAGGCTGTGAAGGTAACAGAAAGACCACAGTTGAGCCTTTGTCTTGTTTCGCTACTTTTTTTGCAGTTTTTAAACATATTTTAAACACATTATTGAGGCTAGGGGGGCTCCGGCTCCAGTTAGCAGATTTTTATTTTCGCAGAGGGGCAAAAATGAAAAAAAAAAATCATTGCCCACTTTTTTTTTTCTCAGTGTGGCCCTAATACTCCGTCGTAAACACCTGGTCCTCCAACATATAAGATGTGGATGGGGAGAGTCAGCCAGGTGCTCGTCAGACTTCTGCAGAAGCAGGTGTTTGAGTCTGGAGCAGGTGTGTGATAACATAATGCCAGGATGGAAAGACATGAGCAATTATCCTGCAGCTGTGCGCCAGTATGTAAAGGGTAGAAACAGCTGCCGGTGTCTCGACGTGGACGTCCCAGAACAGTGAAGTTCACAAACCAGAGTGGAGACGTTTGGCGCCACCTCTGGAGAAAAAACACAGCGTTTCAGCAGGAACGCCTCGTACGAGCATGGCGGCGGAGGGGTGATGGTCTGGGGTTGCTCACTGGTCCAGATCTACACCAGAATGGGGAGCGGTGACGTGACCGGGAAGTCACGGGTCTGCAAAGACGCCGCCCCCTTACGCGTCACGCTCCTCAGCACTCGGGTAGCCTCGTACGATAGCCATCAAATCACGTGGTTTCTCATCATGACCCTGATGTTTACTGGTCCGGGGTGCCATAAAAACACCCTGAACGTGACCGAAAAGTTCATGATGTCTTCTCGGGAGATGCAGGGTGTTCAGCACATCATCTCGCCTCGACTCACACGGCGCACTCCTGCAAACGAGCTCAGCAGACAGACCGTGAAACAACCTCCCTCCGTCTGCGACGCCACATCTTACGCAGCATCAATAATGCAGGTCTGACGGGTCGAGCCTGAAGTGGTTGAGTGTGTTTTCCGCCTCCAAGACGGATGAGCGTCCATGACATCATGCGCCGTGTGACAGCTTGTTCTCCTCCATGTGACTAATGAAGAGCGCGTGACAAGTAACAAAGAGCGATCGCTAAACGGTGGACAGACGCATTCGGAGCCAGAAAGCAGCTCGGCCCCCGTAATCAAGTCTTGTGACACAGATGAGGGGTCTCTGTGGACCAGGAGACGTGGCGGTCTTTAACTAATGACCATCTAATGAGGATCAGTCGGCTAACTGACTGACGGAGGGGGACACGCAGATCAATGACCTGCCGGGAGGACTGAGGCGGATGAAAACACTGTCCTAATTTTTCTGTTTAAATGATCGTAGATGGTGTGGCCCGGTTTTCCAGAACGGCGCCGCTGAGGTCGCGGACCAGAATCCACCGACTCAAACTAGCTGTCTGAACCACAGACGTGATAACAAATCTGATATGGAGACGAGGACATGATGTCATCCTGCTGCTCTTTGTCCTGTTTGCTGTCTCTTGATATATATATGTATATATATGTATATATATATATATATATATATATATATATATATATATATATATATATATATATATATATATATATATATATATATATATATATATATATATCATATATATATATATATATATATATATATATCACTGATTAATCACGATTAATCACATTGTATATGGAAAATCATATAATGAATTCAAAACTAGTGTAAAGGTCACTTTTATTTAAACGTTCTGCTGCCATATGAACTAAAGTGTCATAATGTTTGTTAATCAAACACTTTTAACATCAGCACTTGTCAGTAACACATATTTAGTGTAAATCTCATCTTAAAAAATGTAAAATAAAATAAAGCTTATTGCCACTGCCAGGGTATTAATGTCATCCTGTTTTTTTATGACAATAAAAAAAGTCTACCAACAAAATCCTGAGCCACAATCAGAACATTGAAACAGGTAATTTCTGAGGTAACAGCAGAAACTTTTAACGGGGAGTTCAACTTGTCAGTTGTTACAATAATAATCCTCCGTCTGGCAGAA
Source organism: Hirundichthys speculiger (assembly GCA_018398805.1). NCBI lineage: Eukaryota > Metazoa > Chordata > Actinopteri > Beloniformes > Exocoetidae > Hirundichthys > Hirundichthys speculiger. The sequence continues at coordinate 189,930 of JAGFBZ010000341.1, read as the reverse complement.
CTTTAAAATGAAAATGTCCATGTTAAAGTTCAGTTACTTTATCAGTATCTGTATCATTAGTTCTTTCCATTTTCAATTGTCAATCAAAAAATTTAAAAAATTAAAAAGTGACATTTTATCTTGTTTTTCATTTTTTAATCTAACAAAAAAAAAAACAAAAAATGCTTGTTTTTTTATATTTCAATTTTTGACTTGGATCAAAAATACTAAATGAAAAAACGGGCCACGGGACTGAATTTGTTTATAATATTTATTTGTCGGTGGCGCCGATTTAACGCGAGGGCATGGACGAAACGAGGAAGAATGTTGGCGTTCTGAATCCTCACATGAAATTCCAGATGTTTCCGTCAGTTCGGCGAGGAACACTGCCGGCGAGGCCAGTGGTGGAATAACTGGCGAAAGACGCGATGAATAAGATGAAAAACGAGTTCAGAAGAACACAGAGAGACGAAGACATCGTGAGACATCAAACGATGCGGTTACATGTCCACGCGGGACCGTCGGATATGAGAAATGTAGGTTCATGTGACAACAGATCGATCTTCTTCCCACTACGGTGCCATGTGAGCTGGGTGCTTGGACTCATGAGTCGCTCGCTCTGCAGCAGCGACCTGACTGGCTGACGTTTGGGTCGATTCCTGGACAGCTGGACTTCCCCCAAAAACTCCGTCCGCCGTTGCCCGATGTCACCCCAACGTACTTACAAAGAGAAAAACTCCTGACCATAAGAATATCGCTTTGTTTTTTAAGAGAAGACATTTCCGAGTTTTAAAGGCAATCTTGGAAATTCTGACTTTATGAACACAAATTTAAAACTCAGAGAGCGCAGACCTCCGCCAAGCGCAACAGTGCCCCCATATAACGATTTACAGATTACAATAAAATCCACGTTCTAGATCAGATCCAGATCAGCTTTTGAAATTTGATAGAGGTTCCCATTGTCAATCCCTGAGTCAAATTTCATGAATTTTGGGCAATAATTAACGGAGATATTGCGAAACAAAATTTTCGGCCCCATTGACCGCAATGTTATTGAAAATTTGAAGGTGATCCAGAATCCAGGATTTCTTCCGGATCACAGCCAAAATTAAATCAGTTCTTCCTTTTCACATTTCTGACAACTCCTGAAAATTTCATCAAAATCCATCCATAACTTTTTGAACTAGAAAAGCACTCTGAGAGCGCAGACCTCCGACAAAGGCAACAATTCTCCCATATAGCGAATTACAGATTGCGATAAAATCCTCATTCTGGATTAGATCTGGATCAGCTTTTGAAATTTGATAGAGGTTCCCATTGTCAATCCCTGAGTCAAATTTCATGAGTTTTGGGCTATAATTAACGGAGATATTGCAAAACAAAGTTTTCGGCCCCATTGACCGCAATGTTATCGAAAAATTTGAAAGTGATCCAGAATCCAGGATTTCTTCCGGATCACACCCAAAATGAAATTAGTTCTTCCTTTTCACATTTCTGACAACCCCTGAAAGTTTCATCAAAATCTATCCATAACTTTTTTATTTCTCTTGAACACAGACAGACAGACGGATAAACGCCGGTAAAAGCATTAGCTCCTTGGCGGAGGTAAAAACGAAACAAAACAGAAGAGAAGTCAAATTCTGGAGGTCAGAGCTTCTTCTTCAGGCGGTGATGGCGGCTGACCTCGTAGCTCGGGGACCCTCGAGTGACTGCGGGGGCATAAAGTCTGTACGTGACCAGGAACCGTCAGCTAACAAGCCCGTCGCCGAGGTCCCCGCCGCCAGCCACGCTAAGCTCCTCCCAGCTTAGGGACGTTTGAAACAATGGACGTGGGATGAAAGTTGCCATGCACCGAATTTAGATAAATCACCAGCGGTGCCATAAATAAATCACCTCCTCCTCCATGTCTCACATTGGGAACTCTGTCTGTCTCAGGCGCCATCTGTTCCCGCCCTCCACCTCTAACAAAGATGTTCATTAAACTGGAATACACAGTTCTGCTGGTCCAGCGTCTGTTTCACACGTTTCTAATGAAAGCAGATATCTATTTCTTCTGAATGTTAGTCATTTTTATGTGCCCATTGGTTTATACAGTTGTAGATTCATAAGTTGCACATTATTTAAATGTATCTCTCTGTTTACAATGTATTTAAGAATATAAATGTTTTGTCGGTGTGCGTCAGAACGTCATGAAACATGATCTTTACAGAGACCCAGATCATGACCCCCGAGCAAATATCATGAACTAAAATTATGATATTAAATCCTAATCAAGGATAATGGCAGGTAAAAAAAAACTCCTATACAGGGAGAAAAAAAAACTTTACGCCAAACAGTGGCAAGAAAAAACTCCACAGTAAGAGGAAAAAACCTTGATCAGGGCCTGGATCATATGGGGGGACCTTCCTGATGAAGACCAGCCGGTAAACCGGGATTTACAGGTACAATTACCCACAATCACTGACACTGAAAACAATATGTGAGTTAGTTCTAAACTGCTAATGTAGTTGATATTGGAGTAGCCCGGCCGCCTAACGTTATTATTAGGGGCCAGGTAGCCTAACGTTATTATTAGGGACCAGGTAGCCTAACGTTATTATTAGGGGCCAGGTAGCCTAACGTTATTATTAGGGGCCAGGTAGCCTAACGTTATTATTAGGGGCCAGGTAGCCTAACGTTATTATTAGGGACCAGGTAGCCTAACGTTATTATTAGGGGTCAGGCAGCCTAACGTTATTATTAGGGGCCAGGTAGCCTAATGTTATTATTAGGGGCCAGGTAGCCTAACGTTATTGTTAGGGGCCAGGTAGCCTAACGTTATTATTAGGGGTCAGGTAGCCTAACGTTATTATTAGGGGCCAGGTAGCCTAACGTTATTGTTAGGGGCCAGGTAGCCTAACGTTATTATTAGGGGTCAGGTAGCCTAACGTTATTATTAGGGGTCAGGTAGCCTAACGTTATTATTAGGGGTCAGGTAGCCTAACGTTATTATTAGGGGCCAGGTAGCCTAACGTTATTATTAGGGGCCAGGTAGCCTTACTTTATTATTAGGGGCCAGGTAGCCTAACGTTATTATTAGGGACCAGGTAGCCTAATGTTTTTGTTGTTCTCTTTGTTTGTTAGACTTCATGACGGTTTGATTGATTTCAAAATGACATGGTCGCTCTTCATGGTGTTGATGTCTTCCTCAAATGCTTTGAGCTATGTGTCAAAAATGTAGTAATGCTTGTAAGTCCCGCTGTTGCGGGCATGCGTGTATGTTGTAAAACGATGTAATCACAAGCTTTATTGGGTTTAAAGGGCCCGGTCATGTTGTTTAAGTGCAGCTTAGCCTAAAAACAAGTTTGATGTGTCAGTTGTTATAATTAGCCTATTGTTGTTGTTATTATTATTATTATTTAATAAAGTAGCCCAATGAGTTTAGAAGCACATGCTTTTTTTTCAGTTGTGGTATCGAATAGAGTATCGAGAATTGTGTAAATTTGCTAGTAGTGGTATTGACTATACGGAAATTCTGGTATTGTGACAACCCTACTTTAGATTTTGTATATAGTGTTTGTTTTTTGGGTGTGTTCAGGGCACAGACAGAACATTAAAGATTACATGATTACATGAGTACAAAGTCACATGGATTACAAATCATTAATTTTCTTGGTCTTGGTATTATTATTATTATTGTTATTTAGGATATATTGAGGAAGAGCAGCATAATGATGAGGCGGCGCTGGATGCTGAGGAGATGGCGGTCAGCAGTAGGGTGGGAACGGATGGCAATAAAACAAGCAGCTATTGCAATTCTAATCACCGTCATGGTCTATTCCTGGCTTACTTATTCCTTACTTTTTTGGCTTTTTTCTGTCCTCTATTTGCGTGTGCAATGTCGGGCCCCTTTGACCTCAAAACCCATGTGGAATACAGCCCAGCTACGCCACTGGTTCTGGAGACAATTGTGGGTGAAGCACTGTGGTGGGACCTTAACGGAACCGTTCAACCCAGTTCAACCGTCGGTCGATTACCAGATGCTAATGATGGTAAACCTCCTCTAGAGACCAAAACGATGCAAGTCAGTGCAGTTTTGCGTTAAGGTAGCAGATGAAAGGATAAGGAAGTACATTCTCGTACAAACTTACCTCGGTTCTTCAGCGGGGACCCTGTCCACACCGTCACCTAAGTTCACCTGTTCACCTGAGTGTTTGATACTAAGACCTGCTACCATCAGGTGACTGACGGCATTCAAGTTCAGTTCAAATTCAGAAATACGTTAACGAGGTTAACGAGGTTTCAAGCAGACTGTTTTCAGTTCTCGGGTTCCTGATTCTTTGTTCTTCATGCTGGACCTCGTTCTCTCCAACCAGCAGTGAACCGGTTTCCTCCAGACGAAGACGTTGGAGGGATGAGTGAGGTGGAAACTCAAACACGGACCTCTTCGTCTTTCTGTCACCGCATTCGGCTCCACCGGAAATGTGAACATTTAACCCGCCTCCGCTGAGCAGCGATGCATCATGGGACACATCAGCACCTTACATTTTGGGCAGGAGGTTCCACCCCTCTCTCTCATCCATCATCTTAAGCTCATCTATCTCTCCCTCAGCACCTTTTCTTCTGTCACTTTGCCCTCCTGATTCTGTGTTACCAATAAGATATCACATTTAAACATTTCTTAGGTCTCCCTTCTGTCGTGGCGGAGTTGTGTTACCCATCGTCCATCTGTTCCCTTCCACCACTCTTCATCCCCCTCTCCCATTGTCTCGTCTTTCATTTACATTTTCTGCCCCTTTGCACTCTTAACAAACTAACTTTGGCCCTTTTGCAGCCAACAACAAGATGGCTTCCCTGCTTCCCTGTGCTCTCAGACTCATCCAGGACCTTCTCTGCTGGTGTCCAGTGTCCATCGAAAACCCGTCCATCAATCTTCCCAGTCTGGGAAGTTACTTCTTCTCTTGCGAGCGAAAGTGATGGAGTGGTGGTGCAACAGACGGTGGTAGACATACCAGTAAACAGCCTTGAACATCTCCGATGTTCATCTCCATCTTCCTTAGCCGTGCTCTTATGATGTGAGAAAAATTTGATTTTTGCACTTCACTGCAGAGGCGGCATCGACATCTTTGGACTCGGAGGCATCTGGATGGACCGCCAGACAGTGGACATGCGCATAGTGGTCAGAAGAATCACTATTCCAGATCGAATTGGACAAATAAGTGCCGTGTGCTCAAGAATGACGGGGAAAGGGAGCATCCAGGCTCCGTCCAGGCTCCGTGATGGTATAGGGTTGTTAAAACATCACTTCTTCCCATTTCTTAATCCATCTAAAAAAAAAAAAAGTATCATAAATCGGTGATCGGCTGCTCCATCTCCACTGGAGGCTGGCTCCAAATGTGGGTCAATCTCCGATGACTCCTATGTTAATACGTCCAACTTCGGAGCAGAAAAAAACGTGTTCGTTTATCTACAGTCATGGAAAAAATTATTAGACCACCCTTGTTTTCTTCAGTTTCTTGTTCATTTTAATGCCTGGTACAACTAAAGGTACATTTGTTTGGACAAACATAACGATAACCACAAAGATTGCTCATAAGAGTTTTATTTAAGAGCTGATATCTTACCATTTTCCATGGTTTTCTTTAGGGATGTCCGATAATATCGGCCCACCGATATTATGGGCCCAATATTGGCATAAAAATGTAATATCGGTAAATATCAGTATCGGTTTTTTAACACAGACAATGTGTTAATTCCACGACAGGAGATATGTGATGTTACCTAAAATTAGTTTTGAGGACAAATAGCCCGCATATATCGGTATCGGTAGATATCGGTATCGGAAATTAAGAGTTGGACAATATCGGCATATCGGATATCGGCAAAAAAGCCAATATCGGACATCTCTAGTTTTCTTGATTATAACCTAAATCACTTAAGTTTTTACATCAACAGCTATGGCGTTGTACTGCCAAAAACACTGCTTTTATGCATTCGGTGTTTTCTTTTCTGTCTGTTTTAGTCACATGATGACGTTTAGTGGTACCAGGTATTAAAATGAACAAGAAAGTGAAGAAAAAATGGTGGTCTAATAATTTTTCTATGACTGTATATTTATTTATAGTTACGTCTAGCTACCTTATCTCCACCAGGACCAAGCTCCAACGAAGCCCCAGAGACCCTCGGGTCGCGGTCCGTTAGCCGTCTGCCGGCTCGTCTGGGGTTCTGGTGAGGTTGTTCCAGAGCTCCGGTGGTCTTCGTTACGGTTCTGGAGGTTCTTGCTTCAGTAGAGGCCACACGAGTGACGCGTAAGGTGGCAGAGCTCACACCTGCGCTCAAAACCAGTAGTTCTCGTATCTTCCTAAAGGCCCAAATGCAGCGGTAATGACTGGTTTTGATCGCTGCTGCCACCTAGTGGACACCATTTTCGCAGTGCTCTTGATTGTCGTTTCGGTAGCGACATCAGAAATGCGGGTGGACAGACAGACTCGGAGATATTTCCTGCCAACAGGAGATACGGATGAGAAGAAGCTTCAGAAACACTCTTCAGTAAATCTATGACATCACAAACGGTTTGTCCAGCGCTTTTATACAGTCACTGGTGATGGGATTGGCCGCGGTTTGTCTCTGTCTTCTTTTAAATTTCCTTTATGTCTGTTATTCTTGTATTTTTATATGAATCGTTAAGTGATTTGTCTCTGTTTTAATTCACGTTTGCATTGTTCGACTTTGGTAACGTCATTTATCATCAATCTGCTCGTTCAGCCGATAAAACAAAAGCAAAAGAAGATGTTCTCTCCTCCTGTGGGAGGAAATGGAGCCGATGTGATGCTGCTGTCATCACAGTGTGACACCCCCCCACCCCCCCACCCTCCTCCCACCTCCGTCTCCCGCTCTCTCTCTTTCTCCTGGGGGTTGCAGAGTGACTTCCTAATGAGGAAGAAGCCTCCCCAGCAGCCAGATGCCAGCAGACAGCCATTAGCTCCATCACAGGCGGGGGACCCCACCCATGAACACGGCGCCCCCGCCGTTTTCAGGTCCCCCCATCTTCCTGCCTCCGTCGTTTCCAGGTCCTCCCACCTTCCTGCCTCCGTCGTTTCCAGGTCCCCCCACCTTCCTACCTCCATCGTTTCCAGGTCCCCCCATCTTCCTGCCTCCGTTGTTTCCAGGTCGCCCACCTTCCTGCCTCCGTTGTTTCCAGGTCCCCCCCACCTTCCTACCTCCGCCGTTTCCAGGTCCCCCCACCTTCCTGCCTTCGTCGTTTCCAGGTACCCCCATCTTCCTACCTCCGTCGTTTCCAGGTCCCCCCACCTTCCTGCCTCCGTCGTTTCCAGGTCCCCCCACCTTCCTAACTCCTTCGTTTCCAGTCCCCCCACCTTCCTGCCTCCATCGTCTCTGCCGTTTCCAGGTCCCCCCACCTTCCTGCCTCCGTCCGTTTCCAGGTCCCCCCACCTCCTCTCCGTTTCCAGGTCCCCCCACCTTCCTGCCTCCATCGTCTCTCCGCTTCGTTTCCAGGTCCCCCACACCTTCCTGCCTCCATCGTCTCCGCCGTTTCCAGGTCCCCCCACCTTCCTACCTCCATCGTTTCCAGGTCCCCCCATCTTCCTGCCTCCGTTGTTTCCAGGTCCCCACACCTTCCTGCCTCCCAGCGTTACCAGGTCCCCCCACCTTCCTACCTCCGCCGTTTCCAGGTCCCCCCCACCTTCCTGCCTCCGCCGTTTCCAGGTCCCCCCACCTTCCTACCTCCGCCGTTTCCAGGTCCCCCCATCTTCCTGCCTCCGCCGTTTCCAGGTCCCCCCACCTTCCTGCCCCCCCGCCGTTTTCCAGGTCCCCCCACCTTCCTGCCTCCGCCGTTTCCAGGTCCCCCCACCTTCCTTCCTGCCCCCGCCGTTTCCAGGTCCCCCCCACCTTCCTGCCTTTGTCGTTTCCAGGTCCCCCCACCTTCCTGCCTCCGTCGTTTCAAGGTCCCCCCACCTTCCTGCCTCCATCGTTTCCAGGTCGCCCCATCTTCCTGCCCCCACCGTTTCCAGGTCCCCCCACCTTCCTGCCTCCGTCGTTTCCAGGTCCCCCCACCTTCCTAACTCCTTCGTTTCGAGGTCCCCCCATCTTCCTGCCTCCATCGTTTCCAGGCCTCATCTTCCTGCCTCCATCGTTTCCAGGTCGCCCCACCTTCCTTTCTCCGTCGTTTCCAGGTCGCCCCCACCTTCCTGCCTCCGCCGTTTCCAGGTCCCCCCACCTTCCTGTCTCCATCGTTTCCAGGTCCCCCCACCTTCCTGCCTCCGCCGTTTCCAGGTCCCCCCACCTTCCTGCCTCCGTCGTTTCCAGGTCCCCCCACCTTCCTGCTGCCTCCTGCAAAAATACATTTTAATTCCTCTGACCAGATAAAGACTTTGTTTCAGATTAAATGCAACGCAGAGTCTAGCTGGACATAAAAACTCATCTGCGGACCTTCAGGGGCCCCTGAGGGGGATCCTTCAGCTCTGATGAATAAGTCAATAAATCATAAATAATTAAGTCTGACGTTATTTTGATTTGGCAGCAACAAGAGCAAACCTTCGTCTGAGAGGGGCTTGATCTGATCTTAAAAAATGAAAACTTTTGTCGTGAAGATGAAGAACGGAGAGAAAAACAAAAATAAAACTGGTTCCTTAATATCTGAAGAACTAAACGTAACTGAAGAGCTGTCTCGATGTGTTTGTGCTCCGTCTTCTTCGTGGGAATATTCTCAGCTCGATGGGGTACAGTTCTGTTGTACGGACAGATTGTCCAGTCCAGAAATGTCAGCTTGTCGTTCTCTGTATCGTCTCTGGTGGACCTGACTGTCCACTTCATCATTCACGTATCTAAACCGGAAACTTGGTTTTTGTTCCCTTGTTGGAGTCCCGTGCTCTGCTCTCTCTCCACTTCCTCCACGCAGACGTTGGCAACATCTGGGCGACACCAGCGAAGACGTGGCACATCGGCGTTTCTGTAAATCTGGTCCTTGTACCTGAGGTCCAACAGGGTACACATCTGGTCTGAACTTTAAACTGGACCTGTCTTTTTAGGTTCCATCTTCCAGCCATTTCCTGACGGTCTCCGACTATGACTATGACGATGACACGCCCACATTCTCCAGAGCATTCTTGACTTCTGGACGGCATTGTGAAAGGATTCTGCAATCACCCATTTCATTTGTCACTGAGCTCATATTTTATTTCTTTTTAAGGATGTACCAAGGAATCCACACCTTTTGCCATCTCTGAGAGATTCATGTTGCTTATTTCAGCCTTGCTTTTCTGATGTTGTTGGACTTCTCATTGGTAGCTGAAGGTCAAACGACTGACGCCAGCTCCGGACCTTTGATGTGCCCCACTGGTCTTGAATTAATGTGGGAATGGAGCACAGTTGGCCAGTTAACGTCTTAACTGAAGCCTAGTGATGCAGATCCTCTCCCATCCCTGCAGAGACAACTGCTAATGTCTACGACGGTCAAGTGTAAATGTTTGGACCCCTTCCTTCAATCCTGTTTTCTTTGGCTGTTCAGTCTGAACTCCTGCTAATGATCAGTTCGTCACAGGTTGTAAAGTAAGAAAGTAAATCGTGACTTTGACTGCATTGGTGCATTTGACTGACCCCCGCTACAATCAGATGGCTTCTATTATGTTTTATTATCTGTTTGTGAAAAGAAGCACATGGAGCTGTGACACAGACGCAACGGAGGTAAAAGCATGTAAGAGGTGAAGTGAATACGTCTGCTCTGGTCCTTAAAACCTTCGGAGACAGCCTCTGTAATGAAACATGCAACATGAATCATTCATAGAGATCACTTAAAGCCTCTCGCCCCGTTAATAAAAGATGCAGTTGTTTTAACCTTCGCCCCCACGGAGCCCACCCTCCGCCACCCTCCGCCACCCTCCCGCCCACACAGCCAGCGTTCGGGAGAAATCCCAGCTGGGACCGGCTGTTTGGGCTCGCTGTCTGCTCGGTGAGACGCCGCCAGCCAAGCGGCACCAATCAGCTCGACAGAGGAGTGGGAGACGCGCCGAGACTGGAGGGGAGGGGAGGGAGGGAGGATGGGCGGAGGGGAAGGAAGGGCGGTGACTGTCATGGTCTTGGGGTTTTGATTGTGAGTTTACGTGAGTCTGGAACGGTTCGGTTGAGTTTCAGTCTGTTTTGTGTTTGAACAGAAGCACTTTTCGCTCTCTTGCTCTCCTCTGGTGGAATCAACGACACCTGTGTCTCGTTATGAAGATGTTATGAAGATGCTGAAGCCGCTTGCAGTTCCTTGAATGACCACTAAAGTCTGGCTCCAACAGGGAGTCAGTCTGCATTTACAGCAGAGAGGAAGTCACCTGGTACGACGCACAGTTTTGGTCCCCATAGCTGGATTGAACAACCGCATGGGAGGGAAATTTAATATCCAGAACCGTGTCTGGAGAAAACCAAACTTTCAGCAGAAGCTCCTCATACACACTGACAAGCATGGCAGTTAGGCATTTGCCGATTGTGCTAGTAAAAGTGGCGTATTATGCTAGTGGCAGTGCTTGTTTTTTGCCCAAATTATGCTCGCTTTTCAAAATTATGCTACTTTTTAAAAAGATTATTCCGTAAACAAACTTCACAACTCACAGGACAAGTTTGAAAATGTATTTTATTAACCCTGGCCTGACGTTCTGGGCCCGGTTGTTCAAAACGTGGGTAACTTTATCCGGTGGTTAGGCTTATACGGCGGATAAATCTGCTATCCAGCGGATAGTTATCCAGCGAACAAAAATAGGTTGGACAAAGCCTGGATAGTGTGGTGGATATCTATCCGCGGATAGCTAGCTAACCATCGCGTGTAGCAGAGCGTGACACAGTTTGCGCAAGGTTTTGCACTCAAATGGCCTCCAGTTACCATGGTAAAGTATGCAAATTTCGAGTAAACAACGAACTGTGCACGCGCTAGCAAATTTCAGTGAAAACTAAACCATGCAGTTTCTGACAAAGCCCTGGATAACAAATTAAACATTGAATAATCTCGTTCGTTTCTAAACCACGCAGTCCGGCTTGACTTCTCTAATTTGTTCTCTGACAGTAAATTAGCGCTTGTTATATTGAAGCATCACACTTGCTTGCAAGTAATGGAACCAACTGTTAATAGTAATTTATCGTTTTTAGAAGCTGAGATCTTCGTTTTCTTGAATTATTCTAAAATTGTGCTATTAAGACAAGAAAATATACGGATTATGCTAGCAGTGCTACTTTTGGAAAAAGGGCAAAAATTATGCTCAATTCCTCAGATTATGCCAAAAATTATGCTAGCACAATCGGCAAAAGCCTAAAATGGGGACCATCAGGGGAAATGGGGACTATCAGGGGAGATGGAAACTATCAGGGGAGATGGGAACCATCAGGGGAGATGGGAACCATCAGAGGAGATGGGAACCGTCAGGGGAGATGGGAACTGGCAGAGAAGATGGAAACTGGCAGGGGAGATGGAAACTATCAGGGGAGATGGGAACTGTTAGGGGAGATGGGAACTATCAGAGGAGATGGGAACCGTCAGGGGAGATGGGAACTATCAGGGGAGATGAGAACTATCAGGGGAGATGGGAACTATCAGGGGAGATGGGAACCGTCAGGGGAGATGGGAACCGTCAGGGGAGATGGGAACTATCAGGGGAGATGGAAACTATCAGGGGAGATGGGAACTATCAGGGGAGATGGGAACCATCAGGGGAGATGGGAACTTGGGAACTATCAGGGGAGATGGGAACCATCAGGGGAAATGGGGACTATCAAGGGAGATGGAAACTATCAGGGGAGATGGGGACCATCAGAGGAGATGGGAACTGTCAGGGGAGATGGGAACTGGCAGAGAAGATGGGAACTGGCAGGGGAGATGGAAACTATCAGGGGAGATGGGAACTGTTAGGGGAGATGGGAACCATCAGAGGAGATGGGAACCGTCAGGGGAGATGGGAACTATCAGGGGAGATGGGAACCGTCAGGGGAGATGGGAACTATCAGGGGAGATGGAAACTATCAGGGGAGATGGGAACTATCAGGGGAGATGGGAACTATCAGGGGAGATGGGAACTATCAGGGGAGATGGGAACTATCAACTGTTAATAGTAATCTATCGTTTTTAGTAGCTGAGATCTTCGTTTTCTTGAATTATTCTAAAATTGTGCTATTAAGACAAGAAAATATACGGATTATGCTAGCTAGTGCTACTTTTGGTAAAAGTAGCAAAAATTATGCTCAATTCCTCAGATTATGCCAAAAATTATGCTAGCACAATCGGCAAGAGCCTAATGGCAGTGGAGGGGTGGTGCTGTGGGGGTTCCTGGACCTGGACAGGTTGCAGTCACGAACTCATCTGTTTACCAGAGAGTTCCAGAGACAAACGATGGCTGACGTGGGGTCATGCTGAGAACTAAAACTATAACTAAAACTATAAGTACGAGCTCGTGCGGTTGACTGTTTGCCCTGGACTGGTACCATGGACCATCAGTGCCTCTGGACAGGAGGAAGCAGGTGTAGATGATGGATGGATGGATGATTATGGGAAGCGGGCCGAGGTAATTAGACTAACAGGCACCAATAATACCGCCCCCCCCCCCCCCCCCCCCATCACTGAATCCCCTACTTTAGAACAAACAAACAAAGAAAAAAGGGCAGTTTGGGTCTTCTGTTGGGGGGGTCCTGAGCGTTCCTGCAATGGTGTTTTATTGGAGAGGCAGGGGAACTGTCTGAACAGCATCATTTAAAATGATTAGCCCTTCAGTCGCCTTTGTGCGGCCGACGGAACACAAATGCTGCTGTTTACGGAGGAAAATTAGGTTTAGTCCCCCTGAGTGAGATTCAAATACGTGGCTTTTAGTACATGAACCAAGCATGAACAAAGACAGAGATCAGCTTCATTACTGGTCACTTCATTCTGCCTCCCTGGGGAGCTTTCCTCCGCTAAGGGCCTGAGATGCTAACAGGATTAGCTGCCCGTTAGGAGCTGTCATCCTGCAAATGAGAGAATGGATTCAGACATGCTCGACAGCAGACAAGTGATTGATTATGGCACAAAATATCGGCTGCCTCTTTAATTCCCAAAGATGACCCATGTTGAATTTTCGTCGATCAAGGGGGGTCTTCTTGAATGACTTCAGAAAGGACAAAGGTGCAAGCTGGATCCTGTCTCGGGGTCCAGAGTCTTCAAGTCTCGGCGTCAAGACTTAATAAATCAAATTGGGTTGACGGTCCTCAGATGGAGGCTGAGCGACACAGCGTCCTTGAAATCTCTCGGGTCAACTGGTTACTGGACCATTCTGATGAAACCGGTTGTTTCAGCAAATCAAGAAATGACAGATCACCAAGTTCTGTGTGTTCTGCTTGAAAAATCAATGCACAGATTTCAGCTTCTGTTAGTTCCCAGAATGACGGTTCTGGTCAGCAGACAGGGTCTTCGGGCTGAATGGAGGACGACTGACTGAAGACAAGACAACCAGGCAGCTCGGTGGACCGGTTCGTTTCAGCAGACATTGAGGTCCAGGAGTCCCTCAGTGTCTGCAGTAAGTCTGATTCTTTCTAGGTGGGAGATGACTTTTCGTTTTCTTTGCGTGTGTAGCGCCAACACAGAAACCACCTCGAGACACTTTATACAAAAAGAAGACAAAGGAACTGTAGTCCGGTTAATAACAATCCTGTCCAATCCAGTTAATAAAATAGGTATTCCAGAAGATAAACAAAAATAAGCAGTGGGAAGAAGAACCAGACTGATACAATATAGACTCACAGGTGAGACACACAGACGGGAACTATCAGGGGAGATGGGAACTATCAGGGGAGATGGGAACCGTCAGGGGAGATGGGAACCATCAGGGGGGATGGGAACCATCACAGGAGATGGGAACCATCAGGGGAGATGAAAACTATCAGGGGAGATGGGAACTATCAGGGGAGAAGGAAACCGTCAGGGGAGATGGGAACCATCAGGGGGGATGGGAACTATCAGGGGAGATGGGAACCATCAGGAGAGAGGGAACCCATCAGGGGAGATGAGAAACATCAGGGTAGATGGGAATCATCAAGGGAGATGGGAACCATCAGGGGAGATGAGAACTATCAGGGGAGATGGGAACTATCAGGGGAGAAGGAAACCATCAGGGGAGATGGGAACCATCAGGGAAGATGGGAACTGTCAGGGGAGATGGGAACCGTCAGGAGAGATGGGAACCTTTAGAGGAGACGGGAACCGTCATGGGAGATGGGAACTATCAGGGGAGATGGGAACTGTTATCGGAGATGGGAACTATCAGGGGAGATGGGAACTGTTATGGGAGATGGGAACTATCAGTGGAGATGGGAACTATCAGGGGAGATGGGAACTATCAGTGGAGATGGGAACTATCAGTGGAGATGGAAACCATCAGGGAAGATGGGAACTGTTATGGGAGATGCAAACTATTAGGGGAGATGGGAACTGTTATGGGAGATGGGAACCATCAGGGGAGATGGGAACTATCAGGGGAGATGGGAACCATCAGCGGAGATGGCAACTATCAGGGGAGATGGGAACCATCAGCGGAGATGGGAACTATCAGGGGAGATGGGAACCATCAGGGGAGATGGGAACCATCAGGGGAGATGGGAACTATCAGGGGAGATGGGAACCATCAGCGGAGATGGGAACTATCAGGGGAGATGGGAACCATCAGCGGAGATGGGAACTATCAGGGGAGATGGGAACCATCAGGGGAGCTGGGAACCTTGAGGGGAGACGGGAACCGTCAGGGGAGATGGGAACTATCAAGGGAGATGGGAACTGTCAGGGGAGATGGGAACCGTTAAGAGAGATGGGAACTATCAAGGGAGATAGGAACTGTCAGGGGAGATGGGAACAGTCAGGGGAGATGGGAACTATCAAGGGAGATGGGAACTATCAGGGGAGATGGGAGCCGTCAGGGGAGATGAGAACCATCAGAGGAGATGGGAACCATCAGGGGAGATGGGAACTGTCAGGGGAGATGGAAACCTTTATGGGAGACGGGAACTATCAGGGGAGATGGGAACTATCAGAGGAGATGGGAACTGCCAGGGGAGATGGGAACTATCAGGGGAGATGGGAACCGTCAGGGGAGACGGGAACCGTCAGGGGAGATGGGAACTATCAGGGGAGATGGGAACTATAAGGGGAGATGGGAACCGTCAGGGGAGATGGGAACTGTTAGAGGAGGTAGGAACTATCAGGGGAGATGGGATCAGTCAGGGGAGATGGGAACCGTCAGGGGAGACCGGAACCGTCAGGGGAGATGGGAACTATCAGGGGAGATGGGAACCGTCAGGGGAGACCGGAACCGTCAGGGGAGATGGGAACTATCAGGGGAGATGGGAACCGTCAGGGGAGACGGGAACCGTCAGGGGAGATGGGAACCGTCAGGGGAGATGGGAACCGTCAGGGGAGATGGGAACGTCAGGGGAGATGGGAACCGTCAGGGGAGACGGGAACCGTCAGGGGAGATGGGAACCGTCAGGGGAGACGGGAACCGTCAGGGGAGATGGGAACCGTCAGGGGAGATGGGAACTATCTGGGGAGATGGGAACCGTCAGGGGAGATGGGAACCGTCAGGGGAGACGGGAACCGTCAGGGGAGATGGGAACTATCTGGGGAGATGGGAACCGTCAGGGGAGATGGGAACCGTCAGGGGAGCTGAGATCCGTCAGGGGAGATGGGAACCGTCAGGGGAGATGGGAACTATCTGGGGAGATGGGAACCGTCAGGGAACCCGAACAGACAGAGCACACGGGCCAAACCAAACAGCAGCAGCATGTACCTCTAGGAACTAGGAACAAATGCAATGAAGGCGTTTAAAGCTTGAAAACTCCATTTAACCCGAAAATAAATAATCTGCGTAAGTCACTAAATGGTTAATGGTCTTGAGACCCTTTTCAGCCTGATCTGAACACACTGACAGTCCAGAACTTCTTGCTCTGTGCTGCAGACAGAAACCAGACAGAAACCAGACGGCCCAGAACCTTCCCAAGCTTCTGAAGCAGAGTTCTGACAAAGAACATCAGTGTTTCATGCGGTAACTATGAAATAATGCCCCGACTGAACTGGCTCATCCCCCCCCCCCCCCCCCCCCAATCTCTCGCCTGATTTTAATCTCCAGTAATGTATGAAGCCTAATAAATCTTTTAAGAAGTGTTCTGCTGGTCTCTTTTCTGCTTTGTCTGTAACCACCGGTCACTCAGACCAAATCCAGCTTTTTTTTCTAATAAACTTGATAAAAGGTGCATAATTTTTTCGTGTTTCTGACCTTCAAAACATTCCCCAAAAAATTTAGTATGTGTGGTAATTGGTGTTGAAAGCAGATTAAAGAATAATGATAATAATGATGAACTGCTTCAGTGCAGACACATTGGTCCCGAGCTCCCGCCGCAGCCGCTCTACCGGTCTCAGGTCTGGGTTCTGACCCGATCACTGATCACTGACCCGCTGCATCACGCAGCTTCGACTCGGGAACCTGCTCAGACACCAGGACATCACCCTGGTGGAGATGAAGGCAAACTTTGGGGATTCGATTTCTCCTCTGCAGTGGAAAGTGGTCGTGGCCCACGGCATGATGCGACCTCCACCGTGCTTCACCACTGTGGCGATGATGCTGGTAATAGCTGAAAATTCAGCTCTCGTTTCATCAATTCAAACATTTTCCAAGTAGCCCTGTGGAGGTCAGCTTCTTCTGTGGTGTTTAATGACTTCTGCATGGACATGTAGGGAGATGTTTGCCTGTTGCATAGTCCGCTTTAGTCGGGTTGAAACGTCCAAGAACTAAGAACATAATTGAAATGTCTTTGAAGAAACGAAACAAAGATGTTGCAGGTGAAACCTGATGATTTATGTGGTGAAATCAGGGCGGTCACTTGTCCTTGACTGCTTTGATGCGACGCATTATCGTACGTTGGGATTTTTCACTGTGTAGAAAGAACCAAAACCAGGTTTTTAAACTTCTCAATAAATTGGGATCAGAGCAAACAACTTAAGGTGTGACAGCTAGGGATGTAACGATATAGAAAGGTTGATATCTCGATTATAGAGACCAAATTATCACGGTTTACGATATTATCGCGATATATTCTTAATTGCTGTACAAATGTCTAAAAAAAACATACATTTTAATAACTTCACAAAATCTTGTGATTTTCTTGTCATATTGAAACATCAAAAGCCAAAATCTTATCAAAATGAAACTTTCACATTAAACGGAGAAACAACTGGCACAGAAAGAGGTTTTATTTTAAATGAACAAAATAAATAACAGGAACAAAGCTAATTTGTCTGCTGCAAATTTAAATAAACACTTTAACAACCATAGTAGGTCAAAATATGCAAAGAATTATCAGGAACAAAAATTATAGTGCAAGTTCAAATGAAATAAACTTTTGACTTTAAGCTGAACCTTAAATATGTATAAATGTGCAAATAAAGAAACAGTTGTTTAGGAGCCAAATATGTTGTTTTGAATTGTAGTTCACTCTGTGTGTCTGTGGGTGTCGCTGTGTTGTTACCTGAGGGTCAGGTATAAAGGTAGCTGCCTGTTATTGGTTAGCTGTTAATGGTGTTTGACCGCTGTGGCGCTAACTGCCGGTGTTATGGTTGTCGGATCAGTTAATGGAGTAAATTAATATTTTAACTGCATCAGAACATCGTTCTGGTCATTTTTTGATCAACACGCAATGGTAAAGTTTACGAAATGTGAGTTAGCGAAGCGCGTCGACCAGGTTACTCTTGGTCAAACATCTCAGTAGTTTGAAGCATTAGCCTTAGCTCCTTCAAGTTTCTTCTACAAATTACAATAAAATGTAAACAGGTGCTCTGCAGACAGGATAACTGTCCTCCACCAGTTGTCCATCTGCATTCTTAAAAAAACAAAAACAAAATATGCCCAGAATTCAGATTTCGTTCTTTTAGTGGGTTGGTAAATGTATCACCACTTTCTGCCATGCTAACGTTACGATGCCGATGTTACAAGCTACATATTCACGCGAGACACAGTCGTGAGTCGCTCGCAGACTTGAATGAGGCTGATATTACATATCCTGGTAATCGACCGCGATAATGAGATGAAGTCAAACAAACGGTAATCGTTATCGCGTAAAATTTACCGCGCTTTACCGTAATACCGCTAACCGTTCCATCCCTAGTGACAGCACACTCAAAGATGCTGGAGTTGATCAGAGAGCACATGAAGGGTCCTCTCAAGCCCTCTGGCTCGGCTTTTTGGATGTGGGATCAATCAGCTTCCTCCCATTATCCAAAGATCTTCCCAAAGCCGTGTCTCCATTAGCCGGAGCGCCGCGGTGAAACCCAGGAAGCTAGGATCGTAGCGGTCCTTTCAGACATTGTGTCTCCGCCTCCATCGACGGAGCCAGTGGGACTTCCCGACTCATCGACCACCGACTCGTACCACCTGGTGGCGCGAGTGCTCCGCGTTTACGTTTGCCCAGCACCAATCGACAAAAGAAGAAGAAGAAGACGGCAAAGAGGAAAAAAAAAAACAGAAACAATGTTGGAACGTTGAAATCAACACTGAAGGAGCTGAGATGATGACACCTAGCATTACCCCGGAGCCCCATAAAACGACCCTGGACCACTGCTGATGGACGTGGGTAGATAGCTGTTCCCAAATCTCCCAGGTAGCCCGTGAGCCACGTCTGGACGGGGAGACTTAAATTAGCCGATGCATGTTGGACGTTCAGGGCAGCAGAGCTGTAACCGGATCTCTCCTTCCATCTCCGACGATGAGCCCACTCTGATAAATCACTGCCTCACCCTCCTCACCCTCCCTTCGTTAGGATAATGGGATTTAATGGGGCTGATCCCCCGAGAGTCATCCTCTCTGAGATTTGATGGGGGGGGGGGGGGGGGGGGGGGGGGGGGGGGGGGGGGGGGGGGGGGGGGGGCTGTCAGCATGTGTTTGCTCTGTGACAGAATATCTGTCATAATTCAATCAACATATTAGCCTGACAAGGACTGGTCGGGGTATTAATCAGACTAAGGTTACGCTGGAACCAGGATCTCCTGTGGTGGAGGTCTGTATCTCCACCAGGTAATCAATACGTGCTGCTGTCAGAGTTCACTCCCTGCAAACGGTTTTCTTTCCCGCTTTGTTTCGTTATAACTTATAAAGTAAACGGGTTTAAATCTTTTGGGATTTTACGTAACATGGGAATACAAATATAATCCAATATGTTAAACTGAAATAAATGCATTTTATTTATAGGTCTTCATCTTCAGAAAGTTCATTAGATTAGTTAATTATTGATAACGTCATATTCATTACAATAGCTTTGGATCAATTAAAGAATGTAATTATTGTGAATTATGAAGCGAATGTTGCAACAGAACCGACTGACTACGTGGAAAAGTAAGGAGGCAGAACTCACGCTGCTATCTGCTATCTCTTCCTCTCTGCTATCTCGACCTCTATGCTATCTCTTCCTCTCTAATATCTCTTACTCTCTGCTATCTCTTCCTCTCTGCTATCTCTTCCTCTCTAATATCTCGTCCTCTCTGCTATCTCTTCCTCTCTGCTATCTCGTCCTCTATGCTATCTCTTCCTCTCTAATATCTCTTACTCTCTGCTATCTCTTTCTCTCTGCTATCTCATCCTCTATGCTATCTCTTACTCACTGCTACGTCTTTCTCTCTGCTATTTCTTCCTCTCTGCTATCTCTTCCTCTCTGCTATCTCTTCCTCTCTGCTATCTCTTCCTCTCTGCTATCTCTTCCTCTCTAATATCTCTTACTCTCTAATATCTCTTACTCTCTGCTACATCTTTCTCTCTGCTAACTCGTCCTCTCTGCTATCTCTTCCTCTCTGCTATCTCTTCCTCTCTGCTATCTCTTTCTCTCTAATATCTCTTTCTCTCTGCTATCTCTTCCTCTCTAATATCTCTTTCTCTCTAATATCTCTTTCTCTCTGCTATCTCTTACTCTCTAATATCTCTTTCTCTCTGCTATCTCTTACTCTCTGCTACGTCTTCCTCTCTGCTATCTCTTCCTCTCTGCTATCTCTTACTCTCTAATATCTCTTTCTCTCTGCTATCTCTTACTCTCTGCTACATCTTTCTCTCTGCTAACTCGTCCTCTCTGCTATCTCTTACTCTCTGCTACGTCTTCCTCTCTGCTATCTCTTCCTCTCTAATATCTCTTACTCTCTGCTATCTCTCTATCTCTTCCTCTCTATCTCTATCTCTCTCTATCTCTGCTATCTTCTCTCTCTATCTTCCTCTCTGCTATCTTCCTCTCTAATATCTCTTACTCTCTGCTATCTCTTCCTCTCTGCTATCTCTTCCTCTCTAATATCTCTTTCTCTCTCTCTGCTATCTCTTCTATGCTATGTATTTCTCTGCTATATCTCTCCTCTCTGCTATCTCTTCCTCTCTAATATCTCTTACTCTCTACTCTCTGCTCTCTCTCTTCCTCTATCTATCTCTTCCTATCTCTCTATCTCTTCTCTCTGCTATCTATCTCTCTGCTATATCTCTTACTCTCTGCTATCTATTCCCTATCTATATCTTTCTCTCTCTTCTCCTAATATCTCTTACTCTCTGCTATCTCTCTCTCTCTGCTATCTCTTCCTCTCTGCTATCTCTGCTACTCTCTGCTATATCTCTTCCTCTCTAATATCTCTTCTCTCTCTCTTCTCTCTGCTATCTCTTACTACTCTGCTACTCTCTCCTCTCTATTATCTCTTCCTCTCTGCTCTCCTCCTCTCTGCTATCTCTCTCCTCTCTGCTATCTCTCTCCTATCTCTGCTATCTATCTCTTCCTCTAAATCTCATTCTCTCTCTCTCTCTGCTATCTCTGCTATCTCTTCCTCTCTGCTATCTCTTCCTCTCTGCTATCTCTTCTCTCTGCTATCTCTTCCTCTCCAATATCTCTTTCTCTCTGCTATCTCTTACTCTCTGCTACGTTTTCCTCTCTGCTATCTCTTCCTCTCTGCTATCTCTTTCTCTCTAATATCTCTTACTCTCTGCTATCTCTTCCTCTCTGCTATCTCTTCCTCTCTAATATCTCTTTCTCTCTGCTATCTCTTACTCTCTTCTACGTCTTCCTTTCTGCTATCTCTCCCTCTCTGCTATCTCCTCCTCTCTAATATCTCTTCCTCTCTGCTATCTCTTCCTCTCTAATATCTCATACTCTCTGCTATCTCTTCTTCTCTGCTATCTCTTCCTCTCTGCTACGTCTTTCTCTCTGCTAACTCGTCCTCTCTGCTATCTCTTCCACTCTGCTAACTCGTCCTCTCTGCTAACTCGTCCTCTCTGCTACTTCTTCTTAAGTTTCCCAAACTGTGGCAAAGAAATACAAGGAAAGCAACATATGCAGGGTATTTTTATAAAGGACTCATTCTGACATAAATGAAACAACAGAGGGATTTTGAAGCTATTATTTTAAAGTGAAAGAAGAATTAGAGGACAGAGAGAGGATGGAGCACAGAGAGGATGAAGGACAAAGAGAGGATGGAGGATAGAGATACTATACTGGACAGGATCCGGTGGTGCAGAGACAACCTGCATTGTAATTTTATAGAAGTTTTATAGAAAACTGAATTGACTTGAATTGTGTTTAAGTGCATACTCAGCGCTGCGATAGCAGCACGACCTGTTAAGGGACACAGATGATGAATCGATGGACATCAGCCATGACAGGATTAATCACATCATAATCAGTCGTTCAATTCAGATATTTCTGAATGTCTTCATCAGAGTCTGTCCCAGATCCAGAAAGCCTCGGTCACTGCTCGCCAAAAACAAAATCCTTTTTAGTTAATTGTGAAGCACTGCCAAAATAAAGCAAAAATACTTAAGAGAATGGAGGGCAGAGACGTTGGCAAGAGCCAAAGTGGATTACATAGTTATCTGGACAAAATGAAATAGTGGATTGGCAGGCTGTCTGATCTCTGGGTGGAAATAAACAAAGGACAGAAGCAGATGTCCTTCTGGTGGACGAAGACAGAGGAAGGACACGAAGCACCGCAAATCCTTTTTAATACGGCAGAACTGTTATCCGGTTAACTGCTGGAAGTGGTTCCAGGGTTTTTTTTTCATCAGCTTTGGTTGTTTTTTTTTTTTGTGTCTCCATTCTTGGAAAGAAAAACAAAAACCTACTGCTGAGTTCAGCTGGAAACTACGACCGATTCAAAAAACACTTCAAGCAGTTTTAACGGATGAAAGAAGCAAGATGTCTGACTCAAAGCTAATTAGTTCCTGCTCTCCTCAGACTCCCTGCTCGCTAAAAGCCTCACAAAAACCATTTCCAGACCGTATGGAGGTCAGAAGGAAGACGCAGCTCAAACTCGCTGCTTCCTGGTGTGGCATCATGGGAAAAATAAAAAGAAATCAGCAAAGATATCAGGAAGAGAACTGTGGACCTCCACCAGTCTGGTCCATCCTGGTCCAGTTTCCAGATGTCTGAAGGAGCCACGTTCATCTGCTCCAACAGTTCTCCACCAGTAGAACCACCATGGGAACGTCCACCATCATAGTCCTCAGGAAGGAGACGGTTCTGAGTCCCAGAGATGGACCTGGATCAACCCCAGAACAGAAGCTGAAACAGCTGGTGGAGATGCTGCTGAAGCTGGTCAGAGAAACCAGTCCTGGACCAACACGGACTGAAGGACCACTCAGCCAGGAAGAAGACATTACTCCAGAAGAGACAGGACAGAGACACATTACAGTTTGGAGACGCTCACAGGGACAAAGAGCTTCATTTCTGGAGACATGTCCTGGTCTGATGGAACTAAAACTGGACTGTTTGGACATGATGACCATCGTTACATCTGGAGGAGAAAGACCTGAGAACACCATCCAGCTGTGAAGCACGGGGGTGGCAGCATCATGATGTGGGGGTGTTCAGCTGCAGAACTTCACTAGATAGATGACATCATGAGGAAAGAAGATTCTGGAGAAACATTGAAGCAACATCTCAGACATCAGCCAGGAAGTTAAAGCTTGGACACTAACGGGTCTCCAGATGGACGACGACCCTGAACGCACCACCAGATTAGTTACTGAGAGGCTTCAGGACGACAGAGTCCACGTTCTGGAGTGGACACCACAGAGACCTGATCTCAGTCCTGGAGAACATCTGTGGTCAGAGCTGAACAGGAGACCTCCAGACCTGACCCAGTTCCTCCAGTTCTGTCTGGAACGGACCAGGATTCAGAAAACTACTGAGAGAAGCTTCTGGAAGGAAACCAGAACCACTGAGCCGAGACTGATGGAGACTTCTGACTCTGGAGGAACAAAGAACCAGTCCTGATATTATTCTGGCATTTAGCAAACTGAAATAATTTAGTTGATCCTGACTGACCTGAAATCAGTAAAGTTTAGTTTGATTTATGTCAGACTGAGAAATAAAAAGGTCACGTGTCTCTTCATCCAGTGTGTGAAGAGTTTCAGCTGTAGGTCCACTTCCACCTGGGCCACCGGCCTCAGACGGTTCTCCACAGAGAAGGTCCGGATGGTGATGAGGAGCTGTCAGCATCCCTGGAGACGTGTGGGGAACGTGGCTGCCATATGTCTGCTCATGTACAGTGAGATGTTTCCATGCTGAGACAGCAGGAGGTGGGGGGGGGGGGGGGGCTTCCCCCTCCATGGTTTAACAGTAAATAGATTAATTTCTCTGTCAGCGATGTTGCAGCCGACTCTCAGACCGTCCTTCTGTTCTTCGGGGCTTTTAGGTTCTTTTATTTGTTTAAAACTCCTCACTATCTCCGTCCTGCTTGTTTGTCACGTTTGCTAATAAAACCCTCCAGAACACCTCAGATCTTCGAGGAGAGACGTTCTAATTTAACCCGAAGTCGGGTTCTGCTACGACGACCCAGCGTGTGTAGGGTTTTAACCCCGACCCTGGGTCACCTCTGTCCAGGTGTGTGCATCCTGGCCACGCCCCTAACTAACAGCTGCAGCTGTCTGTAACCGCCTCCTGGGCTCTTCCTGTCTCCTCTAAGACGTGCACCATGTCCACAGGTAGCTGAGCATGCACCTGTCCGTCTCTGCTGATTGATGAGCAGCGATCAGTGGCGGCGGCAAAACATTTTCATTGCAGTTGCTTAGGGGTTGCTAAACAATTGTATGGAGTTGCTGGACAATTTACTGCAATACCAATCAAATAGCATAAATATGGATATGTACAGTCATGGAAAAAATTATTAGACCATCATTTTTTCTTCACTTTCTTGTTCATTTTAATACCTGGTACCACTAAACGTCATCATGTGACTAAAACAGACAGAAAAGAAAACACTGAATGCATAAAAGCAGTGTTTTTGGCAGTACAACGCCATAGCTATTGATGTAAAAACTTAAGTGATTTAGGTTATAATCAAGAAAACCATGGAAAATGGTAAGATATCAGCTCTTAAATAAAACTCTTATGAGCAATCTTTGTGGTTATCGTTATGTTTGTCCAAACAAATGTACCTTTAGTTGAACCAGGCATTAAAATGAACAAGAAACTGAAGAAAACAAGGGTGGTCTAATAATTTTTTCCATGACTGTATGTCATTACCGGCCTACTCATTCTAATCAGCGCTAGCTGAAACTAGCGCGCATGCCATGAAACAGATAAAAAAAATCAATTTGAAGTTCGTTATTATAATTTTACCATATAGTCATGCCGCTTCAACAGATAGCGCTCCATTTTGATGTAACTTTTCTAACGGTCCGGTTTTTTTTTTTCCCAAGCTGACTTCGCGTGACCCCCGCAGGCCAGCTCTCTCTCATCGTTTTTAATTCTCTTCCTTTTATTTTAATTTAAAACAAAAACACATGAAATTAATTTTAAATTAAATTGTCACCATTTTTATATTATTTATCACAATTAAGATTTTTTTTCACTTTTAATAGTCTCCATTCTTGGGGTTGCTTTGAGGTTGCTAAGCCATATTTTGGGGTTGCTATAGCAACTGCAAGCTACCCCCCCCAGCGCCGCCCCTGGCAGTGGGAGCTCGTGGCCAGTTTGCGTCAGAGCTGAATCTTCTTTCCCCCGCCTCTGAACCGCTGCTCTTTTTCCACTTCTGGCAGCTGAAAAGCAAAAGGTGAATTTCAGTTCCTCCCTTAACTCTCAATCTCAACCTTCAATCTCTAAATGCGTGCTCCCGCTAAATGCTAGCGCTGTCCCGATTCTAAGAACGTCAAGTTGAGGGACGAGTTTGAGGGCTGGATCTCCATCAAAATTGAGATTCTCCGACACCACCCTTGGAAGTAAGGGTTACCCAGAAGGCACTGGGTAATTTAGCAATCTTAGACATCTTCGAAAAGGATGGCGACAAAAAAAGCTAGCTACAAATGTAGGTATCTTCGTAGTTCTTAAAGATATAAATGTTATGAAACCATCTTATTGTCTTTGTTTGAGACTTTTTTCATGGATTAACATCGTTGTTGCGTAACATTTATTTTTTTACTTTACGATGTTTGCTGCCGGACCGACGGTCCCGGACCGGCTTCACGTTACTTGTATACCTTGTTGTGTAGCGACGGAGGACTGAATAACGTATCCTCTATTGTGTTATTTGCTAATATTATTTAGAGCAGCAATTCCCAAAGTGTGGGCCGCAGCCCCCTGGTGGGCCGTCGTGGTACTGCAGGTGGGCCGTGAGAGGTCATTAAAATTAAACAAACGTGTTTTAAATCCTCAATCTTTTATGAATATGTCTTTAATGACTGTAAAATATTTATGACATGATTAAAAAAAAGTGTTATTCTACTTAATATGACAAGTGTCACCTTATTTGTTGACCCCTCACATTAATATCGGATCATGGTTCCTGGTCCTGTATGTTGATCTCAGTTGTGATTAAAGGTTCTGGTGGGCTGAGGAGATTTTTCACATTTCAAATTGGGGTTAAGGGAGGAATTGGAATTGGCTCTAAGTCCTGGTTCTGAGTGAGGAGCTGGTTCGGGACCGGCGCTGGATCGTCTGAGACGGGGAAGCTCCGGTGATGTTTGAGGATTCTGGGCTGAACGAGAGGCAGACTTGGATAAAATCACTGCCTTTCATGTAAAAATCCTGAGGATTTCTCACAGCGCCGATACTGGACCGCCGGGCCTCAGAGGAGCAGCTGAATCTGGACTCCGGTGGCGCGATGACTGGCAGCCCACTGAGGTAACGCCGCTCGCTCTGCGCTCAGAGAGCCTCTCAGGTTTCTTTCCAGGCTTTTAGCCATCATTACCATCAGCAGTATTGATCGTCCTGCTCTGACCAACAGATGGACCCATCCTCGGGGGGGTGGGGGGGGGGGGGGGTAGCAGGTCCGGTCTGGCCGTCGTTCACAACTCGAGAATGTGATACGCTGTAAAACATGAGCACTGGAGGCCCGGACCGATCAATGGAGGGTGTCAAGGACCACGGAGAGCGACGCTCGTGGACAGAAGAGGAGGATGGGCGTGCACGGCATCTGCAGCTGAAACCGCACAGAGCCGTGCACGACGACACGGGCTGGGTCACATGATCTAAACCAGTGGTTCTCAACTGGTCCGGCTCCAGGACCCACCATCACCCTTAACGACAAGCCGCGACCCAAATCAAGGAAAACTTCCAACTTCTCAAAATTATTGAATGAAAAGATCGTGCAGTTTGAATCGGAGATAGTAAAATAGAATATCACAAAAAAATAAGTTTATTGGTGAACCAAAATGGCAAAAATCTAAATAGCATAACCAAAATGACTTCAAGTGGGAAATATTCCCTTAGATGCTCAATTAGCTGCATTTTAATTAAATCCAAAACACTTCACTTCAGTAACTTCAGCCTTTTTTAACAGACTCAACATGCGTAAACATTAAATAAAACAGTGCAACCACTGAGCAGTAGTTTCAAAAATAACTCAAATATGTAGCATTTGCTGAGTACCCACTTCCTGAATATATAACAATTTCATATTAAAACTATCTAGTCACTTATTTAAGCATTAATCATAAGGCTGACAAAACAATCAGAACATTTCAGTAACAGCCATTTTTAAGACTCAACAGTGTTTTTATGCACAAACATGAAATAAAACAGTGCAACCACTGAGCAGTAGTTTCAAAATATATCAAAATATATAGTTTTATCTGAATAACCATCACTGACCTTTGACTTCAAGATAAGAAAATCCATATCTCATATATTCTTCGTTGTATCTGTGTTTCACCTGCTCAACATATGGAAACAAACTTTGCAGGTCTTCTTCTATGGTGTAAACTGGCGGGTGTCAACTCGCATTACAGGACATTATCGCCACCTACTGTTAAGGAGTATGAATGACATGCTTTTTTTTTTTTTTTTTTTTTTTTTTTTTTAGTATTTCCTTCCCCAGGCACTGAAAACGACCCACTGAAAACGGGTCTGCGACCCACTTTTGGGTCGCGACCCACCGGTTGAGAACCACTGATCTAAATAACCGGCGGCCAGACGTGGAGCTGATGTCTCCGCCGGTGCCCTCTCACCTCGGCTTCGTTGCCCGGTTACCACGGAAGATGCAACGTCACCCAGGCAACGAACCGAACCTGCACTTCCTCCCTGACAGGTGCAGCGGCATGAACACGTGAAGAGCACGCGCAGCAGGAACACGGGAAGAGCACGTGCTGCAGACTAAGTGCCTGAAAACTTCATTTCCTGGCAGCCGCTCCGTGCATTTGTCACCGCGGCGTTTCATTAGACATCCTCAATCCATTTTCCTCTTGCATCACATCACGCTTTGTAAACCTCATTTGATAAATGTAACACACTCACACACGGGAGGCCCTGGAAAGATGACACATGACAGTTGGAGGATGATTTGTGTGCATGACGAGCCCAAATGAAAATTAATAGGACGACAGGGAGCACATGGGGGGGGCTCTGGAGGAGTGTTTAGGGGTCGGGGGAGGGCTGAGGGGGTAAGAAGAACAAAAAATTTAAATAATAAATAACTCGAGGTTCCTTTATTTGTGCTTGAAGCTGAAATCGTTTTAAATCGTTTTAAAACATTTTAAAACACGGTTGGCTTTGATTGTATGAGCATGTGACGGGACGGGACCGTTGCTTCCAGGCTGACTCGTTATTTAACAGGCGCAAAAACAGCGTTAATTATTGTTTATAAATCACACGGGACAGACAGTCTTTCTTGTGGCCTGTTACTTTAATTAACAATTTTCTTGGCTGTCGTCTGCCGTCATTAAACCGCCGCCCGGCCCGTCTGATTGGTGACACCCTCATTGTTCTGCTCCGGTGACCCCGGGGGCGAAAAAAGAAATTATACGACCAGACTGGTGCCGCTTAATTACTGCTGTGACTCAACAGGACCTGCTTTCCTGAAGGTTCCTGGGTCGAAGCTTTCCGTGTAGAGTTTATACGATCTCGCAGGTTAACTGGCGGCTCTAAACTACCTGCTGGAGTGATTGTGAGTGTGCGTGGTTGTTGGTCTACCTGTAGCAACACCTGGACTGGGGACCTGTCCAGGTGAACCCTGCCTTTCACCTGAAGAGAGCTGGGACAGACTCCATCAGATCCCTGGAACCCTGCAGAGGACCAAACGGATGGATGATGAAGTTCATTGCTGTGTCGGGTTTATTGAACAGCTGTAACAATAGACTGTATGGGAAGAACTGGACAAACCCTCTGTGACATCATCCACAGGTTCCCTGAGTGTTGTCTTGTAGTTTCTTTTTCCTGTTGCAGATGACTGGAACGAGCAGATGGCGCCTGTCGGCATGTCACTTCCTCTCTAGCAGCGGTAGTAGCAGTAGCAGCAGTAGCAACAGTAGCAACAGTAGCAGCGGTAGCAGCAGTAGCAGCAGTAGCAGTAGTAGCAACAGTAGCAGCGGTAGCAGCAGTAGCAGCTGTAGCAACAGTAGCAGCGGTAGCAGCAGTAGCAGCAGTAGCATTAGTAGCAGTGGTAGCAGCAGTAGGATTAGTAGCAGCGGTAGCAGCGGTAGCAGCGGTAGCAGCAGTAGCAACAGTAGCAGCGGTAGCAGCAGTAGCAGCAGTAGCATTAGTAGCAGCGGTAGCAGCAGTAGGATTAGTAGCAACAGTAGCAGCGGTAGCAGCAGTAGCAGCTGTAGCAACAGTAGCAGCAGTAGCAGCAGTAGCAGCAGTAACATTAGTAGCAGTGGTAGCAGCAGTGGCTGTGGTAGCCACAGTAACAGCGATAGCAACGTTAGCAGCAGTAGCAGCTGTAGCAGTGGTAGCAGTGGTAGCAACAGTAGCAGCAGTAGAAGCGGTAGAAAGGGTAGCAACGGTAGCAGCAGTAGCAACGGTACCAGCAGTAGTTACGGTAGCAATGGTAGCAGCGGTAGCCACGGTAGCAATGGTAGCAACAGTAGCAGCGGTAGAAACGGTAGCCGCGGTAGCAATGGTAGCAACAGTAGCAGCAGTAGCAATGGTAGCAGCGGTAGCAACAGTAGCAGCGGTAAAACGGAGCCGCGGTAGCAATGGTAGCAACAGTGCAGCAGTAGCAATGGTGCGTGGTAGCAACAGTAGCACGGTAGAACAGCAGCAGCGGAAGCGTAGCAAGGTAGCAGTATAGCAACAGTAGTAGCACGGTAGCAAGTACATAGTATGTAGCAACGTTAGCAAGTCAGTAGCAGCAGTAGCAACAGAGTAAAGTGCAAAGGCAGGGACAGGTAGCAGAACGAGATAAATCCCGGACATGTGTCGTAAAAGTAGTCATCTCTGCACCTGGTTTAGGTGGTAGCAGTGGTAGCAAAAGTAGCAGCGGTATTTAGTGGTTCAGTTCACATAGTTAGCGGGTAGAAGCAGTGGAGGTGGGTTATTTGCAGTGGTTGGTAGAACAGTTTGTAGAAATAAAGGGTGAGGTTTGTTTAGCAGACTAAGCAGGTTAACCAACGTAGCTAGGAACGAAGACAGGAAAGTAGCAGGTAGTAGGTTTTAGCAGTTAGCAGCGGTTAGAAAGGTAGCAGCGTTTTTTTTTGGTAGCACTTTAGTGCGTTCAGTCAGCAGTGTGTTGAGGTGAGGGTTTGGTTTAGCAGTAGTAAAACTGCAAATTACCTTCTGTAGGCAGATGGCCGAGTAAATTGGGAAAAGTCAGTCATTTTTTGGTGGGAATGTTTTTTCTAACAAATAAATGACTCACTACTGGTGAAGCATTAAATTAGTTGTTTCACGGATGGTGGTGTTGGTTTTTTTTCACTTTGCGTCTCTCTCTGGTTGATTGTAAGTTGGTTTTTTGTGAAAGTCCATTGTCAGCCAACTTAGTTTTCTCTGTTCTTCTTACTACATGGAAATTGGGGACTTTTTCCAGCGGTTTGTTCAGGAAGACTAAAGCGGGGGTTTATATTTTCACTTGCTTTTTTTCAGTTAGTGCTGTTCATCATCCCCGTTTATTGGTTTGAGTTTGGCTTTTATTCAGCTGAGACAGTTGGATCTAGCCAGTTTACAGCGTTATTCCAGGGTTCCACGTACAGTTGACCAGACGATTGGTTTTTGTGACAGACAATCATTGTTTGGTTAAATCAATCCGTCATTGCCTTATTGTAATGTTTTTAGGGGGGGTTGGGGGGGGGTGGGGGGGTTCCTCACGTTCCCCAGGAGGAGGGAGGAGCGAGAGGGAGAGAGAGCAAACCTGCTACCCCTCCTGCCTCATGGTCCAGCAGCAACAAAAAGAAGCACACCCCCCCCCCCCCCCCCCCCCCCCCCCACACACACCACACACACACACACACACACACACACACACACACAGCCGGATGTGTCAAGTGGTTGCAAATTAAACAAACGACCACTGGAGGTGTGACCAGCACCCAAAGGCTTTGGGTATGGTTTTCAAATCAAACATGCAGCATAGTTACAGTACAATTTGCCAAAGGCACGGCCAAAGTTATAAACAGTTTGGCTTTTCATAGTTTTTTATTTAGTGTGCACATACCCAAAGTTTAAAGTTTGAGAGTTTTTGGGTAGTTTTAGTGTTTTTCAAAAGTTTTTGTAAATAGGTAGTTAGTTTTTTGGTTGGAGTGAAAGTACTTCAGTTTAGCGTTTTAGTTTTTTACAGGTAGTTAGGGTATTTTGTAAATTAGGGTTGGAATTGGTGGAGTGAAAACACTGAACTTTTGAAGGCTATCGAGTCACATAGTCTTGTTTACATTCTGGTCTCAATAAACATATTTATCAAGGCGTCTTCCCTCTTGTGGTGTTCCTGCGTATTTACTGACTAGCAGCTATCTGGTCTCCGTGGAAACAGTCCATTATAGTTGCTGTTTTCTAGGGATGTCCCGATCACGTTTTTTGGGTCCCAATCCGATTCCGATCTTTTAATTTTGATGATCGGCCGATTTCCGATTTTTTCCGATCCGATTTCACTTTTTTTGAGTGGGCAAACAGAGTTTAATTTTCCATGCATTTTATTTCCTGTGTACATTAATAAATAGGCCTGCATCCAAGCTGAGATTAATAGCTTTTATCATCTCATAAAATAAACAATAACTTATTTAAACACTCTTCTTTCTTAACAGTGACTGTTCAACAGTCTCAGTACCAAAGAACAAAGCACTTCCATTTAAATAGCAGCAGGTGAACTTGGCTAGCAGTTTAAGGCAATGAAAACACTAGCAGAAGTCTTTGCAATCAATGAAATCACATCAGAATAAAAATAACATAAAATATTAACTTAACTTCATTCAAGACCCGCTGCACATGTTCGCGCACCTTTGTGTCCTTTGTCGTTCATGTAGTGACGGGAACGAGGCTCGAGGTAATTAATGAGCTGGTTAAATGCCTTGTAAATGTGCTGGTCGTCCTCAGTAATACATTCTGCGATTAGCTCGGTGATTTTTCGGTGTCCTTTAGCTCGGTTTAGCTCAGTGTCCTTTCTTTTGAAAGTTTCACAGAGCGTTTGCTTTGAAGCAGGTGCCGCTGCTGCTATCGGCACCTGCTTCAAAGCTGGTGCCGACACCTGACAGAAGGCTGCGTGATCGGTGCTGCGTGCTTTTTTAAGTGTCTGATTAAATTGGTGGTGTTGTAAACTCTCTTCTTACTTACCCATCATGATATCTCAGCCTTCCACACGTTTCAAGTCGCAGTTGAAGCGTCGGTCTTTGTAATTTTATAGCGCTGCCACACTGCTGACATTTTTGCTAAAGTTTAGCCTGACGCCGCCGGTCTTAAAACTTTTAAGGTGGATCAAGACAGCGCTGCTGGGAAACCTCATTTCAGTGCAAATTATTAAATGTATATAGTTTAAAAAATATTTTTGTTTGTGTAATATGATTACTTTATTAATTTGTGCTAATCAGGATCACTTTTTGAGGAAAAAAATAATGAAAAAAGATCGGCGTGTTATAATAAGGTTGATCAGCCGATCCGATCCACCTTAAATTTTTAAGATCGAAGGCCGATCCGATCAGGGGATCGGGACATCCCTACTGTTTTCTCCCGTTCCTTCCCAACGCTGACTGGCCTGCAGCTGCAGCTTCTCTTTCCAGGGGGCTAGCTTAGGCTAGCTTATCCAGCTAGTCTTGGTTAGCC
>JAGFBZ010000341.1:42500-152500 GCA_018398805.1 Hirundichthys speculiger | reverse complement strand
GTTGAGGTTTCATTGAGGTTTCGTTGAGGGTTCGTTGAGGTTTCGTTGAGGTTTCGTTGAGGTTTCCTTGAGGGTTCGTTGAGGTTTCCTTGAGGTTTCGTTGAGGTTTCGTTGAGGGGTCGTTGAGGTTTCGTTGAGGTTTCATTGAGGGTTCGTTGAGTTTTCGTTGAGGTTTCGTTTAGGGTTCGTTGAGGGTTCGTTGAAGTTTCGTTGAGGTTCGTTGAGTTTTCGTTGAGGTTTCGTTGAGGGTTCGTTGAGGTTTCGTTGAG
Source organism: Hirundichthys speculiger (assembly GCA_018398805.1). Classification (NCBI taxonomy): domain Eukaryota; kingdom Metazoa; phylum Chordata; class Actinopteri; order Beloniformes; family Exocoetidae; genus Hirundichthys; species Hirundichthys speculiger. The sequence continues at coordinate 152,231 of JAGFBZ010000341.1, read as the reverse complement.
GTTTCGTTGAGGTTTAGTTGAGGTTTCGTTGTGGTTTCGTTGAGGTTTCGTTAAGGTTTCGTTAAGGTTTCGTTGAGGGTTCATTGAGGTTTCATTGAGGTTTCATTGAGGTTTCGTTGAGGTTTCGTTGTGGTTTCGTTGAGGTTTCGTTTGATTCAGATGCAGTTTAGATGCAGGACCTTTCTCCTGAAAGCCCATCCACACAAACTGGACTTGTTCAGTCTTCTTCTATCGGATCTTTAACATTTTGACTCCCTCAGTGAGGGCTGTGGGCTCTGACGGGTAGCTGTTGTTTTTTTTTTCTAGCGTTGGTCTGAACTTGACGCTGTGACGTCCAGTCCTGGAAAGACCGACAACTGTCTCAAATGTTTTTTGCTTGTGAATTACGTGTGAAAAATAAACCTTCACAGACTGATGCTCGTCAACAGTTTGCTTTTCTACGGCCGCTGCCTGTGTCTTTCCCTCTTGGCGCCGTGTTGAGGAGCCAGGTCGGGGGGAGATGTCCAACTGGACGGATGCTCCGGAGCAGAACCAGAGATTAGATCTCTCAGGTGGCCTGAAAGCAGGAATGGGAGGTGGGGAGGGGAGGGAGGTCTGGGCCTCTCTGCCTCAGCTGCAACCCTGATAAGGGATTATAAGGGATAAGCAGACGCTAATTGGCAGATGGATCAACAGTAAAATATAAAAGTGTCATAAGCTGGTTCGCTTCCATCCAGTTACTGAACACAGAAGCACTGACGTGGTGGAAATCCCACTTTCTCCTGATCCTTCAGGGACATGTGACCCAAGAGTCCCACACTGGTCTCCGTCTAGTGATTTTCCACAATTAACTGACGGAGCAGAGGAGGAAGTGGTCGTTTTCTGATGAGAGTGTGGTGGGATGTGGGGGAGGGGATGTCCGTCGGTGATTCGGAAAAGAAAAAAGAAAAAAAGGGTGATGGTGTCCACAGATGGACGGTTATTTCATCACTTTTTTTTTTTGGTTAAAAATTTCCTGACATTCTCCACTGGGGTTGAGCCAGGACTGCAGACGGCCCGCTCCAGTACCTGTACCGCTCCAGTACCCGTAACACTCCAGTACCTGTACCGCTCCAGTACCTGTACCGCTCCAGTACCTGTACCGCTCCAGTACCCGTAACACTCCAGTACCTGTACCGCTCCAGTACCCGTAACGCTCAAGTACCTGTACCGCTCCGGCACCCGTAACACTCAAGTACCTGTACCGCTCCAGTACCCGTAGCGCTCCAGTACCTGTACCGCTCCGGCACCCGTAACACTCAAGTACCTGTACCGCTCCAGTACCCGTAGCGCTCCAGTACCTGTACCGCTCCAGCACCCGTAATGCTCAAGTACCTGTACCGCTCCGGTACCCGTAGCGCTCAAGTACCTGTACCGCTCCAGTACCCGTAGCGCTCCAGTACCTGTACCGCTCCAGCACCCGTAACACTCAAGTACCTGTACCGTTCCAGTACCCGTAGTGCTCCAGTACCTGTACCGCTCCAGCACCTGTAGCGCTCCAGTACCTGTACCGCTCCAGCACCCGTAGGGCTCCAGTACCTGTACCGCTCCAGTACCCGTAGCGCTCCAGTACCTGTACCGCTCCAGCACCCGTAATGCTCAAGTACCTGTACTGCTCCAGTACCCGTAGCGCTCCAGTACCTGTACCGCTTCAGCACCCGTAATGCTCCAGTACCTGTATGGCTCCAGCACCCGTAACACTCCAGTACCTGTACCACTCCAGCACCCATACTCCCCCACTACCTGTACCGCTCCACCAACCGCACTGCTCCAGCACCTGTACCACTCCAGCACCTGTACTGCTGCAGTACCTGTACCACTCCAGCAACCGTTCCGCTCCAGTACCTGTACCGCTCCAGCACCTGGAGCGCTCCAGCACCTGCACAATTTCAGCACCAGTACCGCTCCAGCACCCGTACCGCTGCAGTACCTGTACCGCTCTGGCACCTGCACCACTCCGGCACCCCTACCGCTCTGTGCGACCTGCAGATTTCCAGACTTTTATGTTGAAAGCAGCTGAATCCGCTGCTGTGTTTTCCTTTTACATTGCAGCATTTATGTTGCACATGTTATAAGGAAACATCTCCGGGCCACAAGAGACACTGACCTGACTGAGACGGCCTGTGAGAAACTCCTCCCAACAGCACGTTATTAACAAATGTGTTGCTCGTCGTCTGTTTCCTGACCCCCACTCCTGTCTGGAATCCACACGTTCAACCCCAACGACCACAGTTCCTCTGCCGGGTGCATCCATCCACCGTAACCAAAGTGCTGAACCGCAGTGAGTTCAGAGAGCGGCTGGTGATGACAAACCGAGCAGAGTTTTCAGCTGCTTGATTAAAAAAAGATAAAACGGCCGTAAACGGCCCTGTGGGGAGGAGGACGCAGACGCTGGAGTGACGCTCGGCCCCTGGGGAGAAGCAGAAAAATAACTGTCCTACTCTGAGAGGACCAGGAGGACGCTGTTTAAGGAGCTGCTACCTCACAGGCGCTTTCACGAACCACACACAGTCACATACTGGAAACGAACTAGTGGAAACACGCTAGAAAACCAGGTTTGCTGAGGAACCTGGTTGCTCATAATTCAAACATGATATCCTGGTCATATTTGAGGACAGACAATGAAATGAGAACATTTCGTACAAAAGAGACGGTGAGTCGGTCTTCAGAAGTGGCCAAAATGACGTCATCATTCATGAAGACGTAATCGCTCACGAAGGAGGAGGTCTCATTCATGAGGACGGTGTCATCTGACATTTGTTGAAATTATGGTTCAAATATAGCGTAACTGGTTTGTAGGTAGCAGTGGGCGGTATAAACGGTATACAGTAGAAACGATATAAATGTAGCTAACAGTGGAGATTTTTACAATACAGGCCTGCTACAGTTGCGCTAGTTGGTTATGTCAAGCTGCGGCTACTTTGGTCGAAAGTGAATATAAAAACATAGCAGCGGTTGCAAACGTGGAGTTAGGAGAGGAGGAGGAAGTGCTAGTAAAAAAGACCGGTGCAACGTCGGTCACTTCGTACGACAAAAAGAACCAGAGGTGGATTTATATTACAAATGCCATGACTGTATATCTGTGTAAGGTCATGGCGCCATTTCTTACAGTGGAAAAAAACGTCTTTAGGAATATGATAAGTACACTTGATGGACGCTACTAGTTACCTAGCCGCAAGTACTTTAGCCCAGGGATTCCCAAAGTGTGGGCCGTGGCCCCCTGGTGGTCCATTGAGGTACTGCAGGTGGGCCATGAGAGGTCATATGTATTAAATCCTTGATTTTTTTGAAAAATATGTTTTTAAATTACTGTAAAATATTTATTACATGATTAAAAATATTTAGAAATAATAAAACAAACCACTTGAGGGTTATTCTACTGTCATCTTAACCCAACATGACCAGTGTCACCTTATTTGCCTGTCAGCCATATAATGTGTAATTGATGCTTTCAGTTCAATTAATTCAAACAAAGTCATTGGAATACTCACAAGATGTCACCAAAATCACTTTGTCCCTTTAAAATCTTTCAGAAAATGATGTAAATGTATTGTAAGATGAATATCGATATATTTCGTATAATGAGCCGAATACCATGTATCGTATCGTGAGATTATTGTATCGATACAACCCTATGTCGCTATATATATATATATATATATATATATATATATATATATATATATATATATATATATGTGTGTGTATATATATATATATATATATATATATACAGTCGTGGAAAAAATTATTAGACCACCCTTGTTTTTTTCTTCAGTTTCTTGTTCATTTTAATGCCTGGTACAACTAAAGGTACATTTGTTTGGACAAACATAACGATAACCACAAAGATTGCTCATAAGAGTTTTATTTAAGAGCTGATATCTTACCATTTTCCATGGTTTTCTTGATTATAACCTAAATCACTTAAGTTTTTACATCAATAGCTATGGCGTTGTACTGCCAAAAACACTGCTTTTATGCATTCAGTGTTTTCTTTTCTGTCTGTTTTAGTCACATGATGACGTTTAGTGGTACCAGGTATTAAAATGAACAAGAAAGTGAAGAAAAAATGGTGGTCTAATAATTTTTTCCATGACTGTATATATATATATATATATATATATATATATATATATATACCACAATATAGATTGGATCAATGTCGCCCAGCTCTAGTTGTAAGTCTAAACTTTGCGCTCGAATCCCCTGAAAAAGTTCTGTTATGGGGTTAAAACGTCTGAGGCCGTTTTTTACACGTTGGTGCCACCAAATCACACTGTATCGTCAGTTCGGTTCACGTGACAACGGTCAGTGCTGTCAACAGCAGTCTTAGCAGAGCATCATCATGTGTCCATGAGGACCGGCCTGAAGCGCAGAGCTGAAAGCACGGCGACACGACAACAACTGCCCCCCCCCCGTTGACCCAGAGTTGGCCGTTCGTCCCGATGTTCTTTGTTTGTTCCACTGCAGACCAACTGTAAACGAAGCAGCTGGGAGTCGTTTGTCCGCCACCTCTGGCTCTACGGAGACTGTCCCGTTCAGAGATGTGCTCTCCAGAACCGTAGTTGGGTCAACCCGAGGTAACGGAGCTACCACACCACAAACAACCCGCACCAGAGTGCAAGGACAGATGTACTGACACCCCCACTGCTGACCGCTCTTGGCGCAGCCATCTTGGCACCACCAGGGTGTTGTGGTTGCCGACCCAAGTGAACCGGACTCTGACCCCTCTGGTACGACTCAAACAGGGGCTCAGTCCGGAGCCCTGCGGAGCTCCTTTTCCTCACTGAGGAAAAGAAGATCAGGAATACTGGTTGGAAACATAAACCAGAGTGTCATCTGCATATAAACTGACATTAGTTTCAATTAACACGAGATGACGAGCACGTCGGTGTAGAATTGAAGATGCGGCGTACTGGTGCTGCTCCACAGTACGATGCATGTTCCCTCTGTGTGCTGGTCCAACGTGACAGCAAAGTTCTGAGTATCATTTGTGAATGTAGCGCTGAAATCTGAACTTCAGCCTATTATCACGTAAAGAACATCTGGAGGATTAAAGGACTGATGTCTCCGCAGGATCTAGAAAAACTTCTTTTCTTCAGTAGACTAGACTGCTGTAACGCCGTCCTGACGGGTCTCCCTAAAAAGACCATCAACCAGAACGCTGCTGCTCCAGCCCTCACCAACACCAGGAAACTGGATCATATAACTCCAGGTCCAGTCTACTTCCAGTTCCCAGAGTCAGAACCGAACACGGAGAGGCAGCGTTCAGGTTTTTATGCTCCTCACATGTGGAACAAACTCCCAGAATCCTGCAGGTCTGCTGAAACTCTCATTGTCTTGCACACGAAACACAAATAAACCTGCCGTGCCCCTTGCAGCTGCACAGTCCCCGGTCACATGGGCCCGCGAGGTTCTGTCAGCTACAGATGAGTCCAGGATCATAGCCGACGAATAAAACAAGCACCAACTATTTTGAATTTATTCCGTCTCTCCGTGTTTCTCAAATGTTTCTAATTTTTGGGCTCAGTATGAGCTCTGTGACGGGACGCTGTACAACAGCTACGTTTCTAAAGATAACCGAGCTGAGACGCCGAGGAACTGACGGAGCTTCAGAGAGAGTCTGGTGCGATTGAAGCTCTGAGTCAGCCCGCTCGTCGGCCCGTCTCGCATCCGTGCGAGCGTTACCGGTATTGATCCTCCCGGCGGCGTTCGTTGGAGCGTTTCGAGTGGGAGGCGAACAGCGGCGGCCTTCACTTCCACTCACCACGGGACTCGTGGGACTGCGTCCGGCGGACTGAGCAGCTCTTTGTGCTGCGGGGATGATGGAGAGCAGAGGGGTCGCAGATGTGGTGCGCTGCAGAAGGGCAGATAGACGTGCAGATACGATGCCGGCGGGTGAAAGCGAGTCTTTATTTGGCGGTGAACAACAGTTCAAGCGTTTTCTTCTGAGTCCTGCTAAAACTAAAGATGGCTGTTGAATTGTTTAGTCTTGCGTTTTTTAAGTCGAATGAATGCAGTCGTTCTACCTCCAAGAGCAAAACATTCAGTTTCATTAATAACTCACATGATTAAGCTCCATATAAACAGATCTGGGCCTTAAGGTGTCCGTGTTCTGCTCATTTGATCTCATTTCAGTCTCTGGTACTTCTAGAGCAGCTTCGGACGCTCTGTAACTCCAGAAACCTCCAGTTATGTCAGAAAGACAAAGACCAGGGACACAAGGAGAGACTCTTTAACGCATGTGTTTGTGCCGACTGGTCGGATTCCTGGACGTCTGCCGATATCAGAGCTGGGCGATACTGGGAATTTTGGTATCGATTCAATAACAAGTAAATACAGGGCCAGTTTTGCCGATACCGATACAGATAACGATACCAATACCGATACTTTTCAATATTGAGCTTCATCTATCATTAACTTTTGTGATTTTTGTCTTTGGATTATTTTGTTAAAGCCAAGAATAGAATTTTGTCAAACTTTATGTCTTCAACATTGTTGTGTAGATATTCCTTGGAGTTGAATTTCTGGTCATAATGTTTTTTTCTAGTCCACCTTTTATATTATATTTTTCAATACCTGTGTAATTTGTTTGCACTGTGTGAACTTTCCTGTTGCTTTAACTCTATAAATTTCCCCGTTGTGAGATAAATAAAGTAGGGATGTCCGATAGTGGCTTTTTAGCCGATATCCGATATGCCGATATTGTCCAACTCTCAATTTCCGATTCCGATTTCTACCGATACCAATATATGCAGGCTATTTTTCCTCAAAACTAATTTTAGGTAACATCACATATCTCCTGTCGTGGAATTAACACATGCCTAATTTTATTGTGACGCCCCACTGGACGCATTTTCAAAGGCAACAAGGCTTTCCAAAAGTAAACATTGTCTGTGCAAAATAAGAAAACTACTTCAACTTAAGTTATGGAAAAAGTGCCATATTTATTTATTTTTTAATTGTCTCAAACAACAGTTTGGATCACACTCTCCCTGAGATAATCTTGACAATGCTCCCTACAAATAGGGCAAATTTGACTTCTTCACAAATTGTAAAACATTGTACCTGTACAACTATGTGCAGCATAGCAGCATGTAGAACTAAAATAACAGACAGGCTACTCTTTTTTTTTTCAGTGTTAAATTAGCCTGCATTTGTAGGATGCTTCAAGAACTGTTTCTTTAACTAAAACTCAATCACCTTAATTGAATTAATTCACAATGGGGAAACTATACTGTACAATTTTGAAAACTGCAAATTTCTTTGAGCTATAAATAATACTTTCGGCTTGAGGTAAAGTGCAAAAAAGGAAACATTTTCCTGATGAGGTCATCATTTGCGCGCCGGTAAATGTCTCGAGAGCCCATAGTGCTATATACAGCATTTATTCGGCGAAATCCAGGCATTATTTTTATCGGTTTTCATTATAAGCAAAAAAAAACGATAACGATATTTACAGATATTACATTTTTATGCCAATATCGGGCCGATAATATAACATCCCTAAAATAAAGGATTATCAAATGTTATTTTATCTGAGATAACACCTTTCAATGGGATACATGACATGTACTGGGTTATTTCAAGGTCTTAATTATATATTTTTTAATTTGGCTCCAGTAACATGTGACTTAAATAACATGTACTTTGAAAGTTAATGCGTTGATGCTGTAGATGACCACTCTTATCCACCTGGGGAACAAAAAGAAAAGAAAAAAAGCTTGAGTATAGGCATTTGCCGATTGTGCTCGTAAAAGTGTCATATTATGCTAGTGGCAGTGCTCGTTTTTTGCCCAAATTATGCTCAAATTATGCTCGTTTTTCAAAATTATGCTACTTTTAAAAAAATTATTCTGTGCACAAACTTCACAACTCACAAGACAAGTTTGAACATTTGAACATGTATTTTGTTACCTCCAGTTACCATGGCAAAGTATGCATATTTTGAGTAAATAACGAACTGTGCGTGCGCGCTGGGTTTCAAAACAAATAAAATCAAATATAGCGCATCAGCGCATTTTTCCCTTTGGCATGTTTTCTTGAACTACAATGTGATGCTAAAATGCTCTTTTTGGATGCTACAATTTCTCTGCAGGCATTGCAAAAGATCGTTGTGCCTCTGACACTCAGGTGCTGGTCAGGGAACTGATTAATACGATCTTGCAAAGGGACGTTTTTCACATTAGTGACATTACTCGTCCGCCTCCTGGATTTGAGGCGTCTATCCCGGGCAAGTTGTGCAGGCTTTGATCTATCCTCTCTGTTCTCGCTTCCTTGTAAATCATCTGGATCATGTAAATTCACTGCACTTGACTCATTGCCGGCCGCCATTTTGAAACGAGCACTAGTCTGGGAGAAAAACTACAAGACTACAAGATACAGACTTCCGGTTCCGTTTCATTGAATTCTCGCGGTATCTCAACACAAATAAAAAGCAATCGCAAAATAGGAGTGGAACCAACTGTTAATAGTAATCTATCGTTTTTAGTAGCTGAGATCATTGTTTTCTTGAATTATTCTAAAATTGCGCTAATAAGACAAGAAAATATACGGATTATGCTAGCAGTGCTACTTGAGCAAAATTATGCTCAATTCCTCAGATTATGCCAAAAATTATGCTAGCACAATTGGCAAAGCCTACTTGAGTATCAATCTTTTTATACGAGTATCGTTCAATATCAATACCAGCGATGGTATCGATATTATCGATATTTGGACCTCTACTGCTGATGGGTGCGGCCATCTATCAACGCCGGTCAGATTCAACGTGTAAATGCTGGGAAATGTTCTGTTTTCAACATTTCCCAGCCAGTGAGCTCAACATCTCAAATCCTCCGTGCAGTCCGGGTTTTATCGCAGAGTCACGGAAATACGAGCAGGTCGGGAGCCGCGTCAGTCCCGAGCTCGTGGAGCGGCTGAAGCATCCTGTTTTCAGAGAATCACGGAGGATTTTCTGCTTCATACGTGCTCAATCGCTCATGTCGTCTCGTTTGGTTTACTGCCGCTCACGTGGGACTCAGACGACGCTCGTGGAATCCGAAGGCGGCGATGCGTCGTACGTCCCAGGTGTCACCCCGCCTTCATTCTTCAGCAGAGCTCATCTCTGAACCCAGAACTTAGAGGTGGTGCCGTGGATCCACAGAGCTGCCGTTGTTCTCCGGCCGTCAGACGCAGATAATAGATGTGATTCTCCGTGCAGAGATGAAGTCAGCCGCAGCGTGGATGAAGTCACCCTAACCCTCTCACCTTCCTGCCAGTCTCGAGGCTCGGGGGGGGGGGGGGGGTGGTGGAGGGTGGAGGGATGGCTGCTCTCTGGGATTATCTGGTTTAATTTTATGTTTATGTTTATGAACTACTAACTTCTGCAACGAAGCACAAATCAGCCCTCCAACATGTGACACGGTCACGCTCAAAGCTGATTGGCTCACAGCGTGAGAGTGGGCGTGGCAGACTGTTCCTCCTACCTGACTGGTTCAGAGTAGTGCTGGGCGATATGGAAAAAATCATATATCACGATATGGACTATTTTATATCACGATAACGATATATATCACGACATACCATAAAAAAGTATGTTTTCAGTTATTCTCCGAAAAGTTTGACAAAAATTTCATTGCTTACTTTTCAACTTTATTTTGAAAGGACATTAAGCTGAACTGTCACAAACATACATTTTAGTGCAGCAAAAACAGGTAGGTACAGAGGTACAGTAGCTTTCACATTTTTTTTTAAAGTGCACAACAGTTTCTGAGAGGAAAAACACATTTTTGCACTGAAGTTCAGCTATAAAAAATAAACACAAATTATTTTTCAACTTTCTGAAATCTGTAACCTTGTAGTGCAAAGTTTGCAAACCAATATAAAGTGTCTAAAGTAAACATCAGGGCTGAAGAGAACTCTGTTTAAGGCATTAACCATGAATAAAAGTGCAAACATAAAAGGCTCCTTTGTAGAAGTAGATATGTTTCTATCAAATTTATCGTTGCAGGTTATTTAATTACATATTTGCTGTAATAATTGATAAAATTAGGTTAGAAACGATAGAAACGATAGAAGAGAAATGGCACGATACACACTTTTCTATTGTCCTCACGATATGTATCGTCATATTGCCCAGCACTAGTTCAGAGTGAAAACCTGAGAGAAAAGCAATGTAGCAAATTAAAAAAAGAAATTAAAGGGAGGACAATGAAAAAGAGTAATGTACGCTGTTTAAATATGCTGTAGTCCAGTCAATCAATCAATCAATCTTTATTTATAGTTGTGTATTTCGGTTAAAACAAAGCCCGAACAGCAGACAGTCGTCCTGCAACTTTACCTGAAGAGTGTGAACATTACCATCATCATTACCATCGATTAAATGATTACCACCTGGGGATAAATAAAGCTTTTTGAATTGAATCAGACTGTGGTCAGAATCGACTCAGGCGCTCTGCTGCCACCTAGTGGTTTCAGGTAAAACAGTCCAGATTTAATCCTGCATGAATTATTAAGGAAATGCAGTTTTTTTTTTGGTTTCAACGGCCTATATTTACTTCTAAGGAAATGCCAAGGGATCAAATAGACTTTTACACATTAATACTTTTGAGCAGACTGCTGACACGTGCACTCCTGATGACATCACCTAGTCCTTGAACATATTCACAGGCACATCTGTTGTCTCCCGACTGAAGCTCCGAGTCCAGCTGTGATGCCTGGTTTCCGTGGCAGCCGTACCTCGCGGTCTTGATTCTTCTATCTGTCAGTCCCTCTGACGTAGATCTGATGCCGTGTTTGGGATCGTCGTTTTCACAGCAACTGTGTCTTTGAACAAAACAAACGAAATGAAACAACACGGACTAAAAAAGAGGGGTTACTGACGTTGACATTTTTGCAAAACGTGTTTTTTGAACACGATGTGATTACCTTCCCGATTAACGCGCCGCAACTGAATTTAAGCCGCCATCCTTGTCCCTCCCTTTTGCAGAGTTACGGACACGACGAGCCTCCTTCCTGTCAGCGACACCGCCGAAAGCTTCCCTTCTGGTGGTGGTCCGGCTGGATCCAGGTGATGGAGAACTTCCTGGCTCTGCTGGTCCTCGGCTCTGTGGCCCTGAATGTGGCTGTCGGTGAGTTTCTGCTGGTAACTGATGCTAACGAGAGGTTCAGTTTTTAGTTCTGCAGAAAACAAATATATGTGCATTGTTGCTGCCCTAGAAAAATAACCCATATCCTACCGATCCTCACAACTGAAGCCACGATTATTACCAAGATTTAGAAACATCTCCGTAAAAATAAGCACAATGTTTCAGCAGCAAGAATCCGCCGGGATGCAAAACGTACTCGAATTCTTGCCGTGCAGTCATGAACCTCCACTCTGAAAATGACCAGTATAGATGTAGAGAAGTCAGGAAACATTTTAGACACTTTCTCAGTCATTTGAGCCTGGACGTGTACCAGGTCCGGCCTCCTCTTCTGTCTTTTCAGCTGTGACGGACCTGGTAGGATCCACCGACCCACTGAGCGAACTACTACTCCACACCACCAGGTGGCAGTATGGAGTAGTAGAAAAAGACGATAGTGAAGAAGAAAAAATAAAACCGGAACGACGAAGTTCACTTTGAAGGAGCTGAGATGGTTGCTTGATGACATCATTTCTCCCCCCCCCACTCCTTCAGTTTTTCAGAGCTGCTTTGAGCGTACAAAGGTTTCCAAAAACTCTAAAGGCACAGCTGTTCCTGCTAATTTAGCGATTTAGGGATAAAAAAGTTGTCGCCTTCTTTTACAGGGAAACAGTGAAAGTGGCTCGTTACCGCCACCATGTGGCAGCACTGAGTGTTAGTTCTGCTCGGACGGTGGATCCTACTGTGGTTTCGTTGAGGACCAGTAACGAATGTAAACGTTCCCCCGTGTGCCCTGTGATGGCTTCCAGGTGGAGACGTGTGCGTGTCGGGTCACGACAGCGGTCCGGTGTTCGAGGAACAGCCCAGCAGTCTGATTTACCCAGAGGGCCTGACCGAGGGGAAGGTGACCCTGAGCTGCCAGGCCAGAGCCAGTCCCGCCGCCTCCTACAGGTGGGTGACACGCAAGGATGCGCGAGGTGAAACGGCGAAACCCTCAGCTGGCTGTGGTAGTGAGTTCACGTCTTTGAGGCTTTGAGTTGTCAAACACAAGGCCCGCGGGCCGAACGTGGCCCCGCCAGATCATTTTATGTGGCCCTCGAGAGCTTGTCCATTATTGGCTTGCACATTAAACCAATATTATAAGACTTAAATTAAGCTTACAGCCAGGGCTTGACGCAAACTTTTTTGCTCACCAGCTACTGTGGCTACTGTTTTTCCTCAGTCATTAGCCATTTAGTCTTCATGCTAGCCACAGTTTTGCTGTCAGTTTTTTTCTTCTTCACAATATTCTTGCATTTACATTTTAAATACAAACAATTGGTACAACTATTGTGATGTGTCATATCAAAGAATAAGTTACCAGCCAAAGTTGCTTGTGAGACAGAAATTGTTACTAGCCACAGCCAGATTTTACCAGCATTTGGCCGGTTGGCCGGTGTCAGTGTCAAGCCCTGCTTACAGCGCTTTAAAGCGCATATTGACGATAAACTACATATCCCACAATGCATTTCGCTACCCACAACGACCCTGTCCCAACTTCCGTGTGCAGGTGGCTGCTGAACGGCACCGAGGTCCCACTGGGCTCGGACCGGTACACCCTGGTGGCCGGCACCCTGGTGATCACCAACCCCGAGCCGACCCGAGACACGGGATCGTACCAGTGTCTGGCCATCAACCGCTGCGGCACCGTCATCAGCAGAGCGGCAAACCTCAAGTTTGGCTGTGAGTCAGAAAAAAAAAAAAAAAAAAAAAAAAAAGCCAACTCTGAGCTGCAGCTGCCCATGTGGCTCGCTCTAGTTTCAGCAGAAACAAGTTTTCCTTCATTGCGTGTGATCGATGTTATTTTTGATACCGTCAAGTGACGGAAGCCTCGTTTTGGGAATTCTCCTCTCATTTCCTGCATGTTGATGTTTCTGCAGACCTCCACGACTTCTCTCCAGACAGCAGGAGTCCACAGACGGCGTACGAGGGTGTCGGCGCGTTCCTGGCCTGCCAGCCACCCCCTCATTACCCAGGTACCCCTTCTGTTGTAGCGTTCTGTAGGCTAGTTCATGTTACTTTATGAGTCGTGATCTTGTGGTGGTTCGTTATAGCCGATCTTCTGGAGATGTTTTCTTGCTTTTTCCATGGAAACTATGATTTTTAAAACACTTTTCCATGCTGGCGTGATGCTGATCTACCTGGAGGATTTCTGCAGCAGGTTGAGGTGACCTCAGATGCAGATGAGTTGAAGCGTTGAAGGTCAAGGACGTGGATCAGGGGGAAAATGGAGAACATAAAGAAGGAGGTCTTGAACATTCCCCGTCATTGTACGAAGGAGATCCCTGGGAGCTGAGCTGGCAGCGCTGTAAGGAGACAGCTGGAGTTTTTCCAGATGTGTCTTCTTAAGTACTCTCGGTTAGGGCTGTAGCGATACACTAATCTCGCAATATGATACGATATATATCGATATTCATCCTACAATACATTTACATCATTTTCCAAAAGATTTTAAAGGGAAAAAGTGATTTTGGTGACATCTTGTGAGTGTTCAAATGACTTTGTTTGAATTAATTGAACTGAAAGCATCAATTACACATTTAGTGTGTTTACATGCGGAGTTTAATTCCTCTTTAATCCAGAATTGAAATTATATCCAATTTAAAATGATTAAAAATTACCACGTAAACGCCTAATTCCGAATGAAAATGTCCATTCCGAATTAAACTTAATTTCGAAGTAAGTGGCTGGTTTATTCTGATTTTAAATCCGAATAGAATAATTCAGCGGTCATGTATACACTCATTCCGCTTTAAATTGATTCCGGTCTTTCTGCGCATGCGCTGGGCGCGGAATATAAATAAGCGACAAAATCATCGACATGATGTTGTCGTGCTGCTTCTTCAAAAATAAAATCCAAATAAATCCAAAAAGGATGCTAATAATGTAGTCCTCCATGTTGTTGCTAATCGAGTAAGTTTGTTTTCTTCCCGTAGATGTAAATACGTAAAGACGTCTGCCCCCCCATCCAATCAGAACCCTTCCCAACCCCCAGACCTTAAGTGGAATTGGATAAAGCCGATCAAACGTGTTTTCCATGTAAACCTCAATTCGGAATTACTATTTCCATGTAAACTTGAAGGAATAGTTTAATTCTGAATTATTTAATTCGGAATAATTAATTCCAAATTAAAAAACATCATGCAACTGTGGCCATTATATGGCTGACAAAATTAATAAAAGATTTGTTGAGAAAAATAGTTTCATTTATTTAAACAGTGCAAATTGTTGCTTGCAAGCTTTTAAAGGTGGGACACGGGGGTTTTGAAAGAAGTTTAGAATATCGATACCCGCGGCTTAAAAATCGATACTCGATAAAATATCGATATATATCGCAGAATCAATAAAATACGCTCCAGGCCCCAGCATCACCCCACATGGATTTTAGGTAATGCAGGTGGACAAACGACTTCAGACGGACTGACAGAAGTGGACCAGGAGTGCTGCGGTGCTTCTTGATAATGGATGCTGTAATCCTGGTCATGTGACTGTGAAGGACCGCCTCTGGACCTGGAACACCTGCTGAGTCCAAGGCATTGATGATGAAGATTTCAGCCATGCCTGCTGTCCAAGTTTCTCCCATCATGTTTGTTTTAATTTGACCTAATCTATTTATACATTCGTTTACTTTCATATATATTTTCCCAGGTAATTTACGCTGCAACAATGTTCTGGAAGTGGATGTTGCAGGTTGTTCAGGTTGCTTCCTTTGCTCTCTTTACTGACAGTGACTCCATTGTCATGATTGTTGATTAATGAGGAAAATAACGGGCTCTTTCAGTTATCTAAGTTATAATCACTGGGTTTGCGCATTAAATGGATACGAGTGGAGTTTGTACATGTTCATGCTATGTTTAACCTCAGCTTGCATTAAAATCGATCCTTCTCTTTTCCAGCTCTGTCCTACCGCTGGCTCATCAACGACTTTCCCAACTTCATCAAAAAGGACGACAGGCGCTGGTTCGTGTCGCAGGTCACAGGAAACCTGTACGTGGCCAAAGCCGAGCCGAATGACACCGGCAGCTACTTCTGCTTCACCACCATCAATCTGGACATCACCACCAAAAGCACCTTCAGCAAGGCGATCCCGCTCACTGTGCTGCCGGACGGTAGGAGGACACCCGCCGACAGCCGGACCTCATTTCCTACTGCAGCCACAGTGTAGCTGCTTCAGATAACAGCAGTACAGGATACGACGGGCGGAGAGTTTCAGTACAGAGCCGACGGAACCATCGTTAACGGGTTTCTCTTACCAAGAACGACACCTTAGCGTTCATATCTCGGCGTCAATCACAGACCCTACGATCAGTGAATGGGCAGCTCTAATTTATCAAAACAAAAACTACCGCACACTGAAATGTCGTTGCAGAAACCTAAACCACTTGTCCGAACCGCCTGAAATGTTCTAAAACATCAAGAACGTAAGCCCTCGTTCTCATTAACAGCTCTGTATTTTCGTCATTTACAGACCTCAGATCCGTTTATTATCGTCATCAAACACGTGAAAAGAACGTCGCAAAATCGTTGCTTTGTGTTCGTGTTCCGGCGGCGTGGAATTATCCTCGCTAAGCTCCGCCCTCTGAGCACCTCGGCTCCTCCCAGAAATCACTCATTCTCAATACTGTCATGTGTCAGCCTCTCTGAAGTTCAAATACAAAGAAATCTGGAGAAATTTGCCTCGTCTGGGTTCCAAGAACTCCAAAAACAAACTTTCCAAAGTGTCAAAAGACAAATACCAGACTGATCGAGATACTGAACTTCGAAAAAACATAGAACCTGGAAGGTATTCTTTCCTTTTACCAGAAAAAACTGCCTGCTGTCCTCAGTTATATACATATATTCAGATGTAATTAGGTAACTTATAAAGTTGCAAACGTCACCTGTTCAGTATGGTGGATGTAGTGACACCTAGTGGTCCCAGTGGTGTGTTGCAACTATCAGAATATTTGACTTGTCCTGAACAAAACCAATACCAGAGTGGACAGTGTGTTTCCAGAAGTCGACATTGTGTTACCTAAATGTCTACCAGTCCAGTGTCTCATACCCTTCTATCGACAAAATGTGGAATCAAATGCCAAAAGGCCCAAAGGTGGCGACGTATCTGCTTTGTAAATCGGTAAATAAATTTGATCCTCCGGGTAATTGCCTTTGGCGTCTTCCACTGAAGTCTTCGCGTTCTGATTTGATTTGATTCCAGCCAGTCCCAGGAAGTCTGCGCCCACCATTAAAGTGCGCTTCCCAGCAGAGACCTACGCCCTCGCCGGACACACCGCCCAGCTGGAGTGCTACGCTTACGGAAAGTATGTTTCCACCTAAACTTGGAGCTTTTGCACCAAATCGTCTGCCTTTACTCATCTTCTACCGCTGTTCTTACTCTTCATCTGCCAGTCCAGTCCCAAATATTCGGTGGAGGAAGGTGGAGGGTTTAATGCCGTCCAAAGCGGGCTCCTCCGTCGAAGGCCCCACCCTCAACCTGCCCGAGCTCTCCTTTGATGACGAGGGTATTTACGAGTGCGAAGCCTACAACTCTGAAGGGAGCGACTCACACCAGGGACGCATTAACGTGCAAGGTGAAGAAAATGGTTGCAGGAAAGCACACTGTTCATTTTTTTTAAATTTCGTTTTTGAAGTTGTCGGCCGGTTTCCTTGATGAGTTTATATCCCCTTTGTTGCGTCGTTGTCCACGGCTGCAGCCCAGCCAGAATGGCTGCAGGTGATGAGCGACTCGGAGGTGGAGATCAGCTCAGAGCTCCACTGGAGCTGCCTGGCCGCTGGTAAACCACGACCCTCCGTGCGATGGCTCCGCAACGGACAGCCGCTTAGCACACAGGTAAGCCGCTCCCCCCGCCCTGTCAGTCTTCCCGGGAGTGGATTTGTCTCAATTTGTCTGATGAGCTTCCTTCCTTTCTTCTCCTTTGCCCCCGTTTGATACGTTCAGGACCGGTTGGAGGTCAACGGAGCTCATCTTCGGATCAACAATCTGGCCCTGGAGGACTCCGGGATGTACCAGTGTGTCGCTGAAAACAAGCATGGCACCATCTACTCTTCTGCTGAGCTCCGAGTCCAAGGTAGGAAGGAGGCTCCCATTGCGTCGACGTGGCGTCGGCACCTCTGTGAGCGTCATCCTTGACTCCCTGCCTGCCCCTGTCTCTCTTCCTTCCAGTTCAGGCTCCAGACTTCAGGTTGAATCCGGTTCGTAAACTGATCCCAGCGGCTAGAGGGGGCCAGGTGATGATTGAGTGCCGCCCCCGAGCCGCCCCGAAGCCCATCCTGTTCTGGAGCCGTGGCACGGAGTTGCTCTCCAACAGCAGCAGGTGGTCCAGCAGCAAACGCTGAGTTTACACTTTATTTACATTTTAAGGTGTCGGCCCGACATGGACGTTTGTGGAAATAAATGGGTGACTTTGTATCAAGGCAGTGTAGGTCAGGGTGAGTACCCCACTCACGGCTGAGGTAACTTCCTGCTCGTTAGCAACGCGGCCGGTGCTGCTGGTGCACCTCGTGTTGGCTGGAACGGATGTGCCGAAGTTCCTTTGAGCACAGAGGTGTACAACCTCCAATCAGACGAATGATCCTCTTAGACAGCATGAACCAAAGATGCTTTCGTTTTCTTCTCGCCTACTTCGACTGAGGCTCTGGAGGTAGAGCAGTCGTCTGCCAACTGTAAAGTCGGTGGTTTGATTCCCGACATCACAGTCCAGATGATGAAGTGTCCTTGGGCAAGTCATCAAAGCCCACTGCCAGGGTCAATTGGACTAGAAATGTGCTATTATATATAGTTTTGGATTTTCCATTAGTTTTAGTTTTTATTTAGTTTTTAGTCTAGTTTTTCAAATTCAGTTAGTTTTAATTCGTTTTTAGAGCAGTTTTGCTAGTTTTTATTCTTTTTTGTTTTGAAATACTTAGTTTTAGTTTAGTTTTTATTAGTTTCAGTGTTAGTGTTAGTTTTATTTTGTAAATTAGGGTTGTAATTTTGGTTGGAGTGAAGCACTGAACTTTTTGAAGGCTATCGAATCACATAGTCGTGTTTACATTCTGGTCTCAATAAACATATTTATCAATGCGTCTTCCCTCTTGTGGTGTTCCTGCGTATTTACTGACCAGCAGCTATCTGGTCTCCATGGAAACAGTCCATTATAGTTGCTGTTTTCTCCCGTTCCTTCCCAACGCTGACCGGCCTGCAGCTGTAGCTTCTCTTTCCAGGGGGCTAGCTTAGGCTAGCTTATCCAGCTAGTCTTGGTTAGCCTTCTTTCCAGGGGGCTAGCTTAGGCTAGCTTATCCAGGTAGTCTTGGTTAGCCTTCTTTCCAGGGGGCTAGCTTAGGCTAGCTTATCCAGGTAGTCTTGGTTAGCCTTCTTTCCAGGGGGCTAGCTTAGGCTAGCTTATCCAGCTAGTCTTGGTTAGCCTTCTTTCCAGGGGGCTATCTTAGGCTAGCTTATCCAGCTAGTCTTGGTTAGCCTTCTTTCCAAGGGGCTAGCTTAGGCTAGCTTATCCAGTTAGTCTTGGTTAGCCTTCTTGTGTGAGCTTTACAAATGGACTTTCAGATTCGTGGGTTTTTTTCTCCTTCAGAAGTATTCCACACATTGTATCACCTGCTTCTACAACAAGGCACTTATTTTTATCGTTAACACAGTCATAGTCAAAAAAAATCCCAAATAGGACTGAGACGCTTTCTCCCAACTTTTGCCGCAGCCATCACTGCTAATCACTTTTTTTTCCTTTTTTTTTTTTTTTTGCGGTTGTTGTTGTACGGCAGAGCGAAGTTAATAGATTTCAAATGTTTATTTGAAAAAAAATTACAAACACGAAAACGAAGGACGTTTCTTGATATTATTATAGTTAATTTTAGTTTGTTTTATAAACACATAATACAGTTTCAGTTAGTTATCATTCTTTTAAAAACTCGTTTTTATTTTATTTCAGTTAACGAAATTGTTTTTTCAATTCTAGTTTTCGACATTTTCGTTAACGATAATAACCTTGCCAACTGGTCAAGAGGTTACCATGGAAAGCTTTGTCAACACAACGGCACAGAAAACTTAACCTGCTGTGTTCGTCTCGTCCCGAGGCGGCGTCAACGTTTCTGGACTGGGGGGCGTCTGTAACGTACCACCACGGCGGTACCGTGGTTGGCCAGTCACTGGCGTTTCTGAAGCCCCGGTGCACTTGTGTCTTCTCAGAATCACGGTGGCTCCGGACGGCATGCTGTGGATCCACAACATCAGTAGGGCGGATGAAGGGAAGTACACCTGCTTTGCTGAGAACTACCTGGGAAAAGCCAACAGCACCGGACACCTGTCCGTCAGAGGTAAACTCAACTCACACAGACGGCGTCAGACGGCTCCTGACTAACGTTTGAAAACCTCCATCACACCTTCAGCTCAGTTTGTAGTTACCGTCTGTGGCAGCTTATGAACTGACCTCCATTCCTCTTGGGCCAACGAGTCCTTCTAAAACCACGATAGCTGCAAAATTGCTAATAACACTTTAGACCAACAAGTTTTTACTGCAAAACCAACAACAGTACTTCGCAGATGTTCCTACTGCATGCAGGCATTTTTTGTAATTGAAAACCACCTCTGATTTACAGTTCTTACAGATTTATCTGTGATTATCGGAGAGAAATAAGAAGATGTTGTTGCTCCACACCAATGACAAAGATTTCTTAGATCAAGTAGATATAATTTCGCTTTTGCGTGACATTTTTACGTCATCGGCTGCGTTGTAGCCAGGAGGCTACATCTGGTTTGCCAATATGACATTGGCTGCGGTTACATGATGTTTTTTAATTCGGAATTAATAATTAGGAATTAAATGTTCCGAATTAAACTATTTTCCTTCGAGTTTACATGGAAATAGTAATTCCGAATTGAGGTTTACATGGAAAACACGTTTGTTCGGCTTTATCCAACTCCACTTTAGGTCTGGGGGTTGGGAAGGGTTCTGATTGGATGGGGGGGGCAGACGTCTTTACATCTACCGGAAGAAAAAAAACTTAGCTAACTCGGTTAGCAACAACATTCCACTTATTTTTGACCTGGGTGGCGTCTCTATCTGCGAAACCTCCTTCATTTAACCTGGCCGCTTTGAAAAGCTCACAATTTTTATGTTTCCTGCCATCTGTTCTTTTAATTATTTCCAGTTCCTCCAAGCTATTTATTAAATAAATCGTCTCTGCTCTTGAACACCGTTTACTGCGTGCTGCCGTTTTGAAAACAAGCCCAGCGCGGAATATAAGTGTCATCGCGACAGACGGGCAAGAGAACAAGCATGCGCAGAAAGACGGGAATTAATTTAAACAGGAATGAGTGTATACATGACCACGGAATTATTTTATTCTGAATTAAAATGGGAATAAACCAGCCACTTACTTCGGAATTAAGTTTAATTCAGAATTGACATTTTCATATGGAATTAGGTGTTTACATGGTAACTTTTATTCAGCTTTAACTTTAATTCTGAATTAAAGAGGAATTAAACTTCCCATGTAAACGCACTGATTCACAAAGAAGTTAAAACAAAACAAAATGTGTAGTTCCTCTGTTGCCCACTTGAGGGAGACTGGCTCCAACAGTGAGTCAGTCTGACTTTACGGCAGAAATAAACAATGTTTCCTTCCCAGTGACAGCACTCCCGCAGGACTTTGACAAACTGTAACGTCTTGACTTTAGTCTGCCAGTGAACTTCCCCTCAGATAATCCTCTCCGGTCTAAACCCTTACAGACGCAACGAAAATCACCCTGGCTCCCTCCAACGCTGACATCAACCAGGGGGAGAACGTCACACTGCAGTGTCACGCCTCCCACGACCCCACCATGGACCTGACCTTCACCTGGGCCCTCAATGGGGTCCTGCTGGACCTGGAGAACTCTGCGGGGCCGTACCACCGGGTGCAGGGGGTGAGGATGGCGCTGCATGGTCAGGGCCTGGTTTATATGTTTTCATCATCGTGTTTACTGGTAGGGATGGAAATTGATAAGATTTTTCCGATTCCGATTCCATTATCGATACTGTTTGACGATTCGATTCTTTATCAATTCTCTTATCGATTCTAATTTGGGGAAAAAGGAGAACAAAAAGTTTTATTAGCATCAATTTTTTTTTACTTAGAAGTCACGACCTTACAAACTCAACAGCGAGGTCAAAAGAGGCCCAAAGCCTGGATGACGTGTTAACTGTTGTAATATGTAACTGTGCAAATACACAAGAATGTGGAACATTTTACTAACAGATTTTTTCTAATAGAAATTTAAAAATAAATCTCCCTTTTAAAAGGATATATGAGCTCACTAAGCACTCAAAAATAATAATAAAGAAAGATAAATACTATCAAATACAACGGAACAGTGCATAGTACAAATCTGCAAATATTATGAAGAATTAATCATTCTTTAGCAGTAAAATAATCATGTCTTCCAGCCTCTGAACCAGCCAGACTCTCTCTCTCATCACGGTCATCTTCTAAATGTAATGCAGAAGGCATTCGTTTAATAGCATAGCGCTAATGTTATAGCGTGTTTAACAAAGAAGCACATAGGCAGCGGGATAGCTACTTACCAGAGTTACCAGAGGTGATCTTAGCTTGGCTACTGCTGCTGGGTTGAGATCCATCAGTTCGAAGCGTCAAAAACACGACACTCGTTATCGCATGTTGTGTGTTCAAATGTTTCTGCATGTTAGTCGTGTTCCCTCCCGACGCTGTTATCTCCACTTTACAATGACTTCTAGTTGCCTTGTTGCCATCTTTCTTTGGTGAAGTGAAGCCAAACTTTGGAGCGTTTGAACCTGGTGGGCGCCATTGTTGTTTACGACTCCGATGCACGTGCTAAACCGACGTAACTTAATCACGTAAGTGCTTTCTGGAACTGACTGTGCGTAACTTGCGTAAATTACGTGAGATTCGTGCTGGTTGGAATCGATAAGATAATCGCTGGATAAACTGCCAAACGATTCCATGGAATTGAAACACATGGAACCGTTTCTCTACAGGAACCGGTTCTCTACAGGAACCGGTTCCTGTAGAGAACCGGTTCTCTACAGGAACCGGTTCTCTGTTCCCAACCCTATTTACTGGTTGATCTTTGTTCCAACCCTCACCGATGGTCATGAACTGTAGGTAGTGACTGAAAGAATAACGTTTCCTACGTAGGGGGTGGCTGGACTCTCCGTAGAGACTGGGAGAGACGTTCAGTCATCTAAGGGGGACTCAGCTTTGTCACTCAGAGGTTGTTCTTCTCAGCGTCCCTGTCGTTCCAACGGTTTAACTAACTGGCTTCTGTCCTCTCGGTCCTTTCAGAAGGAAACCATTGGTGATCTGCTGATTGTGAATGCTCAGCTGAACCAGGCAGGGGTGTTTACCTGCACAGCTCAGACCTGTCGTGGACAGCGCCTCCGCTTCAGCTAAACTGGTGATTCGAGGTAAGACGTCACCGTGTTCTCACATCTGCTGCAGCTACAGCTAACAGGGATGCTAGAGAAAAATCGGAAAAGAACCTAAAGTGAAGTCATGGAAATTTGTAAGATGTAAACTGCAATTCCCCCTGACCCACCGTCTTATATCTGGCTCCCTTCTCGTTACTGTCCCAAGTAGGGATGGGCATTTGGTCGAGATTTATTCGTCGATCGTCGGGAGAATTAATGATTAATAATCGATTAATCATTAACATTTTTATATTGAAAACTATCACAGTTATTCTTGATATCGGCGTGACGTTTGTTTTCCCCTTTGGCCTGGTTGCTATGGCCTGGTTGCTATGGCCCGCGCATGCCCAGATGTGTTCAGTGAACCGGATGTTTGTGGTCGACAATAATGTGACATTTCCTGTTTCTTTTCTTTAAAAAAACAACGATAATAAAAGAAGAAATATCGAGGAGACTACATAACAAGGACAGTTTATATCAAGGCGCCAGTATTACAGGATTTTTGTTTCTTAAAAAAATGCGCTTGTTGTGTGCTTGATGTGCGCTGCAGCTCCTTCTGGTCCGTGCTAACACCGAGTTGACGCTAGGCTAGGCTAGGCTAATGATGAACCGCCTCCACCGTCCTTTACAAGGCTTGGATGCGCGTTGTTCAAGTGATACATCATTGTCGTTGTTGATTAATTGTATTTGTAATTTGCATTGCAGTGATTGCAGTACACTTGATCATTTTCTAAACGAAAATGGTCCCACGCCACACTTCACCGCGACCGCTTCATGATTAGGCGATGACCTACAGAAGCTCGCATGTAACAACTGAGTCCAGCCAGGGTAGGGTGATGGTGAAATGTTGCCCCCTGTTGACAAATTTCTATCGGTGGCACAGCGAAAT
The DNA here is from genome assembly GCA_018398805.1 of Hirundichthys speculiger. Lineage (NCBI taxonomy): Eukaryota > Metazoa > Chordata > Actinopteri > Beloniformes > Exocoetidae > Hirundichthys > Hirundichthys speculiger. The sequence goes on along the minus strand of JAGFBZ010000341.1, from coordinate 128,757 downwards.
GCATCGCATTGTTTGAGGACGTGCACTGATAACCTACATTCGGATTGTTTAAAAAAAAACAAAAAACGCTCGGTTCATCGACGAAAATTTATTTCTTCGACCAAATTCTTAATGATCAATCATCGATTAATCGATTAATTATGCCCATCCCTAGTCCTCATACAGAGCCTTGTTGAACTCCACAGTTAGCATAATACACATTCCACTGTGTGATGGTATGTCCCACATGCCTCCGAGCCCAGAGATGTCACCTCTGGATAAAGTTAACATAGGATTCTTCTTGTAAAAGTAAAAAAAAAAATCATTTTTTGATTTTGAGTCGTTAAAAGCTTGTCTCTCTGTGTCAGTTCATCTGAATATTTGCATCATTAACTTCCAGGCCCCCCCGGACCTCCTGGAGGTCTGGTGGTGAAGAACGTGGCTGAGACGTCAGTGGAGCTCCGGTGGAGTCGCGGCTACGACAACCACAGCCCCATCGGCAAATACATCATCATGGGTCGGTCGTCTCTGTCGTCAGAGTGGAAGAAGATGAGCACAGGTGAGTGTTTGAGAGCTCAGAACTTTGAAAGGTCCGCTCAAATCAGGAACTGCTGTTCCGACTTGCACTGACCCTCCCTCCTCTGTGCCCTCAGAGCCAGCGACCATCGAGGGGAACGCTGAGGCCGCTCGTCTGATCGGACTGATTCCCTGGATGGATTATGAGTTCCAGGTCATCGCCAGTAACATCCTGGGCAGCGGCGAGCCCAGCATGCCGTCCCACATCATTCGTACACAGGCGGCAGGTGAGACGTCACCCATTGAACACCTCAGACGCTTTGGATTTAGCTACACGTATCTACAGTACATCACTGCTTTTTAAGATCACAGATGTTACTGTGTGTACACATTTTTAATTATGTTTTTAAAACAGTCAAATGTACTGACTGTACTTGGTCGTAGTGTTACACAAATTCATCAACATATAACTATTTTCACCAAGAAAAAACAAAACCTTATATCCACATTCAACAGCAAAAGCTTCTGCAAATGAATTGATCATCAGCAGATGTGCAGACCTCTAAAAAAACAGATGTTTCTGCCGTTTTCTGGACTGAAGCGTTCAGGTGTGTAACAACACAATACCAAGAGCCAAAGACTTAAGCAGTGGTTTTAGAGACAAAATTATCTGCACATCCATCTGGAAATGGCTTTAACCACAGCGTTCTACAGCGAGAAGGATTATTCACAAGTAGAAAACATCCGAGACAGTTGTTCATCTTCCCAGGAGGGGACGTCCCAGTGAATTTGATGCTCAGAGAGAAGTTTACCCCCTGAGTTACAAGATTATTATTGTTAACGAAAATGGACGAAATAACGAAAACTAGAATTGAAAAAACATTTTCGTTAACTGAAATTTTTTTTAAAAACGATAACTAACTGAAACTGTATTATGTGTTTATAAAACGAACTAAAATTAACTATAATAATGTCAAGAACGTCCTTCATTTTCGTGTTTGTAATTTTTTTTCCTCATAAACGTTTGAAATATATTAACTTTGCTCCACCGTTAAACAACAACAACCGCAAAAAAAAGAAAAAAAAAGTGATCAACAGTGATGGCTGCGGCAAAAGTTGGGAGAAAGCGTCTCAGTCCTATTTGGGATTTCTTTGACTATGACTGTGTTAACGATAAAAATAAGTGCCTTGTTGTAGAAGCAGGTGATACAATGTGTGGAATACTTCTGAAGGAGAAAAAAACCCACGAATCTGAAAGTCCATTTGAAAAGCTCACACAAGAAGGCTAACCAAGACTAGCTGGATAAGATAGCCTAAGCTAGCCCCCCGGAAAGAGGGCTAACCAAGACTACGTGGATAAGCTAGCCTAAGCTAGCCCCCTGGAAAGAAGGCTAACCAAGACTATCTGGATAAGCTAGCCTAAGCTAGCCCCCTGGAAAGAAGGCTAACCAAGACTATCTGGATAAGCTAGCCTAAGCTAGCCCACTGGAAAGAAGGCTAACCAAGACTACCTGGATAAGCTAGCCTAAGCTAGCCCCCTGGAAAGAAGGCTAACCAAGACTAGCTGGATAAGCTAGCCCAAGCTAGCCCCCTGGAAAGAGAAGCTACAGCTGCAGGCCAGTCAGCGTTGGGGAGGAACGGGAGAAAACAGCAACTATAATGGACTGTTTCCATGGAGACCAGATAGCTGCTGGTCAGTAAATACGCAGGAACACCACAAGAGGGAAGACGCATTGATAAATATGTTTATTGAGACCAGAATGTAAACACGACTATGTGATTCGATAGCCTTCAAAAAGTTCAGTGCTTCACTTCCAACCAAAAATTACAACCCTAATTTACAAAATAAAACTAACACTAACACTGAAACTAATAAAAACTAAACTAAAACTAAGTATTTCAAAACAAAAACGAATAAAAACTAGCAAAACTGCTCTAAAATTGAATTAAAACTAACCGAATTTGGAAAAACTAAACTAAAAGCTATATAAAAACTAAAAGCTTTGTGTTTGTGTTTGTGGCCCTCAGCTCCCACAGTGGCCCCGAGTGGACTTGGCGGAGGAGGAGGAGACCACCATGAGCTGATTGTCACCTGGACGGTGAGTGAATAGTTCACTTTCAGTTGCCTCATATTCTTGCACGAGGACATCGTTGAGTTGAAGGCTTTTGTAGCTTTCTCCCATCACCCACCTTAGCTCAGTCACAGTTAGCTTGACTTAGCTTATGCTAACCTATGACGCCTGCAGACATCTTACTAAACATGAACTCAGACTGGAAGTTGAATATATGCCGCTTGGCCTACTCCTTCCACTGCTCCCCGCTCACTCTGCTGTTATCGTTGACCGTTCCAAGTCAAGCAGACATGTTACTGACAGGCATGACTCTTGGCGACCAAGATAATTGTCAGATGCATGGGCTGAGTTGTCCTCAGATCAGTTATGCACCTCTTAAAATGACGTCCAGAAATCTCCCAGAGGACGTCGATGTGTCTGAAACCTTGTCTTCCCGTGTCCTCCAGCCCATGGCCAGAGAGTACCAGAACGGAGACGGCTTCGGCTACGTCCTGGCGTTCAGGAGGAAAGGCGCATCTCTGTGGTCGCAAGCGCGGATTCCCCACGTGGAGTCATCTCGACACGTGTACTACAACGAAAGCCTGACGCCGTACAGTCCCTTCGAAGTGAAGATCAGAGCTTATAACCGCAGAGGAGAGGGTCCGTTCAGCCAGACGGTGGTGGTCCACTCTGCAGAGGAGGGTGAGTAACCGGGACTCCGGGCCGGTTCATCAAACACTCTTCAGCCCTCTTACAGTAGATGTTACCTCATGCTAAGTTTTGATGTTTTAGGTTTTATTAGCAACTCCTGAGGGTGCACACATGAAACATGGATGGTTATGTTGCTCCTAGTTTCAGACCGGTGTAATGTCAGGCAATGTTTTTACAGGCCGATCAGTAAAATGTGTCGCAGATAAATACAACTAAATAAAATGACAGGACCGGCATAAAAACTGTGGTATTTTCTATATATTATAATAAACATAAATCATGTGCAGCTTTATTGGAAGCGTCTTGTAACATCGCGCCAACAACAGAACATCGGTAACATCCAAAGACACTTTCTGAAGACGTTTGTCATTTTTCCAGCTTGGGGGCGGACCCGTGACACGGGTCTGGAAGTCTTGTCATGGGTCAAGAGTCATTGACGAATGTAATGAAGAGAATCTGGTCATTTTTCAAAATAAAACATTTAGACTCAGATCATAAGTCAAACGGTAATAATGGAAGTTATTTATTTTTTCCTCTGTGGCCCAAGAACCGAGGGTTGGGGACCAGTGGACTAGAACACGTCCACCTTCGCTCAGTTACCACAAGTTAACTGTTTGAGCTTGGCTTAGTTCCTACTAACCTAGGATGCTAACTGGCATTACTTCACATTAACCCTGAACGAATTTGTCCATCCTCAGTTCTGATGAAATAACATTTGAAACGACTGTTGTTGGAACTGAAACAAGCACTGGTGGAGCTCCACTGGGACCCAAGGTTGCTCGGTCGCCTCATAGCCTCGGTCATCTAGTAGCCTCTGTTACCTAGTAGCCTCGGTTACCTTGTAGCCTCGGTCACCCAGTAGCCTCGGTCACCTAGTAGCCTCGGTTACCTAGTAGCCTCGGTCGCCTAATAGCCTCGGTCATCTAGTAGCCTCTGTTACCTAGTAGCCTCGGTTACCTAGTAGCCTCGGTTACCTAGTAGCCTCGGTCACCTAGTAGCCTCAGTCACTTAGTAGCCTCAGTCATCTTGTAGCCTCGGTCACCTAGTAGCCTCGGTCACCTAGTAGCCTCGGGCACCTCATAGCCTCGGTCATCTAGTAGCCTTGGTTACCTAGTAGCCTCGGTTACCTCGTAGCCTCAGTTACCTCGTAGCCTCGGTCACTTAGTAGCCTCGGTCACCTAGTAGCCTCGGTTACATAGTAGCCTCGGTTACTCGTAGCCTCGGTCACCTAGTAGCCTCGGTCATCTAGTAGCCTCGGTTACCTAGTAGCCTCGGTCACCTAGTAGCCTCGGTTACGTCGTAGCCTCGGTCACTTAGTAGCCTCGGTCGCCTAGTAGCCTCGGTCACCTAGTAGCCTCAGTCACCTTGTAGCCTCGGTCACCTAGTAGCCTCGGTCACCTAGTAGCCTCGGTCACCTAGTCGCCTGGGTCACCTAGTAGCCTCGGTCACCTCATAGCCTCGGTCACCTAGTAGCCTCGGTCACCTAGTAGCCTCAGTCACCTCATAGCCTCGGTCACCTCTTAGCCATGGTCACCTTATAGCCTCGGTCACCTAGTAGCCTCGGTCACCTAGTAGCCTCGGTTACCTCGTAGCCATGGTCACCTCATAGCCTCAGTCACCTAGTAGCCTCGGTCACCTAGTGGCCTCAGTCACCTCATAGCCTCGGTCACCTCGTAGCCATGGTCACCTTGTAGCCTCGGTTACCTCGTAGCCATGGTCACCTCATAGCCTCAGTCACCTAGTAGCCTTGGTCACCTTATAGCCTGGGTCACCTAGTAGCCTCGTTCACCTAGTAGCCTGGGTCACCTAGTAGCCTCGGTCACCTAGTAGCCTCGTTCACCTAGTAGCCTGGGTCACCTAGTAGCCTCAGTCACCTAGTAGCCTCGTTCACCTAGTAGCCTGGGTCACCTAGTAGCCTCGGTCACCTAGTAGCCTCAGACACCTCATAGCCTCGGTCACCTCGTAGCCATGGTCACCTTATAGCCTGGGTCACCTAGTAGCCTCGTTCACCTAGTAGCCTGGGTCACCTAGTAGCCTCGGTCACCTAGTAGCCTCTGTCACCTAGTAGCCACGGTCACCTAGTAGCCTCAGTTACCTCATAGCCTCGGTCACCTCATAGCCTCGGTCACCTAGTAGCCATGGTCACCTTATAGCCTGGGTCACCTAGTAGCCTCGTTCACCTAGTAGCCTGGGTCACCTAGTAGCCTCGGTCACCTAGTAGACTCGGTCACCTAGTAGCCTGGGTCACCTAGTAGCCTCAGTTACCTCATAGCCTCGGTTACCTCATAGCCTCGGTCACCTAGTAGACTTGGTCACCTAGTAGCCTGGGTCACCTAGTAGCCTCGGTCACCTAGTAGCCTCTGTCACCTCATAGCCTCGGTCACCTAGTAGGCTCGGTTACCTCGTAGCCTCGGTTACCTCATAGCCTCGGTCACCTAGTAGCCTCGGTCACCTAGTAGCCTCGGTCACCTCGTAGCCTCGGTCACCTTGTAGCCTCGGTCGCCTCATAGCCTCGGTCACCTTGTAGCCTCGGTCACCTAGTAGCCTCGATCACCTTGTAGCCTCGGTCACCTACTAGCCTCGGTCACCTAGTAGCCTCGGTTACCTCGTAGCCATGGTCGCCTCATAGCCTCGGTCACCTAGTAGCCTCGGTCACCTCATAGCCTCGGTCACCTAGTAGCCTCGGTTACCTCGTAGCCATGGTCACCTCATAGCCTCGGTCACCTCGTAGCCTCGGTCACCTAGTAGCCTGGGTCACCTAGTAGCCTCAGTCACCTCATAGCCTCGGTCACCTCGTAGCCTCGGTCACCTAGTAGCCTCGGTCACCTAGTAGCCTCGGTTACCTCGTAGCCATGGTCACCTCATAGCCTCAGTCACCTAGTAGCCTCGGTCACCTAGTGGCCTCGGTCACCTAGTAGCCTGGGTCACCTAGTAGCCTTAGTCACCTCATAGCCTCGGTCACCTCGTAGCCATGGTCACCTTATAGCCTCGGTTACCTCATAGCCTCGGTCACCTTGTAGCCTCGGTCACCTAGTAGCCTCGGTTACCTCGTAGCCATGGTCACCTCATAGCCTCAGTCACCTTGTAGTCTTGGTGTCCTAGTAGCCTCAGACACCTCATAGCCTCGGTCACCTCGTAGCCATGGTCACCTTATAGCCTGGGTCACCTAGTAGCCTCGTTCACCTAGTAGCCTGGGTCACCTAGTAGCCTGGGTCACCTAGTAGCCTCTGTCACCTAGTAGTCTCGGTCACCTAGTAGCCTTAGTTACCTCATAGCCTCGGTCACCTCATAGCCTCGGTCACCTAGTAGCCTCGGTTACCTCGTAGCCTCGGTTACCTCATAGCCTCGGTCACCTAGTAGACTCGGTCACCTTGTAGCCTCGGTCACCTAGTAGCCTCGGTCACCTAGTAGCCTCGGACACCTAGTAGCCTCGGTTACCTCGTAGCCACGGTCACCTCATAGCCTCGGTCACCTAGTAGCCTCTGTCACCTAGTAGCCTCCATTACCTCGTAGCCTCGGTCACCTAGTAGCCTCAGTCACCTTGTAGCCTCAGTCACCTAGTAGCCTCGGTCACCCAGTAGCCTCGGTCACCTCGTAGCCTCAGTCACCTCATAGCCTTGGTCACCTAGTAGCCTCGGTTACCTCGTAGCCTCAGTTACCTCATAGCCTCGGTCACCTAATAGCCTCGGTCACCTAGTAGCCTCGGTCACCTTGTAGCCTCAGTCACCTTGTAGCCTCGGTCACCTAGTAGCCTCAGTCACCTCGTAGCCTCGGTCACCTCATAGCCTCGGTCACCTTGTAGCCTCGGTCACCTCATAGCCTTGGTCACCTAGTAGCCTCGGTTACCCCGTAGCCTCAGTTACCTCATAGCCTCGGTCACCTAATAGCCTCGGTCACCTAGTAGCCTCGGTCACCTTGTAGCCTCGGTCACCTTGTAGCTTCGGTCACCTTGTAGCCTCGGTCATCTAACCCACTAACCGGTGAACGTCCTCTTGCTTGTTGGCCAATTTCCCCGTCAGCAGCAGGAACAACTCCAGTCACCCTCCAGGTTGGCCTGGACCCTTTCAGGCTAAGGTTGTCTGGACCTCATCCAGGGCCCAGGTCCAACGAAGCCCCCGGGGACCCGTCACTTAGCTGAGCATCAGCTTGTCGAGGGTCCCACTGGTGGCCTCCAAGCTTGCTCGTCACACCATTTGCCCATTTTAGGATTACCTAGGAATTAATCCTGGCAACCTCCACAGAACATCAGTGGGTGATGTCAGAAGGGGTCCCAGACAGCCAGACAGCCTGTGATTTTTATCATTAATGAGTAATAAAAGGCCAAAAGAGCACAGAGAAGTTGAACCCAGGCGCTCAAAGCACCTGGGTTTGTGTATTTCTGCTGTTTTAACTGACACATCTGAGGTCTGAGCTGCTTTTCTGCAGTTATCTGTAGTGTCTGCAGCCACGAGGGCGTGTCCGGGGTTACCTGTCTGCACCTGCAGTGTTTACTGTCACCTCTAGAGGACAGCCACAGCTTTCTGAGTGGTCGGGTTCATGAGCACTGAGTCAGTGTGGTTGTATTTTACAGAGCCGACGGTGGGACCTCCAAACATCAACGCCACGGCTCTGTCGGCCTCTGAGATCCAGGTGTGGTGGGAGCCCGTCCAGCAGTCCGGCGCCAACGGCATCCTCAGAGGATATGAGGTGAAAACACAGCCGGGTGTTCGGAAACAAACTTCAGAAACAGACAACTGGCACACAGCAACACTGAAACAGGATTTAATGATTTGCAAATCTCATAAACCCGTATTTTCACAGTAGAACACAGGAAACATGTTTTACCCTGATGAAATGCACCAGCTTTAGAAACAACAACGGTCCTGGCTCTTCTCTGGTGTGTTCATGGCTTCGTGAACTCAAAGCCGTATGTGGTTGAAGAAGGTGTCTTCTATACCTGGATGGTGTTCACGTCTTCTTCACTGCACAACACAGCTTTAAAGAGTTGGTTAAGACCTCCTGTCCCTTAGCTTTGCTTAGCTGTCAGTCAGATTTGCACCAGCACCAGTACAGACCGTTAGAGACTCTGGGCCGGATCTTCCGCCAGATCTCCTACAGCCGCTATTAAGGGATAGCGGGTAGCGGGAGAACACAATCTTCCACCTTGCTAAACCCGCTATCCCACCTGCGCTACCCGCTACATCATCCATAGGAGGTTATGGCGTTCCACCTGTTAAACCAATCAGTGCGTCAGTAGCCATTGCCTTTAAGAGCAGGTTGCGCTACCCGCTAACCGCTATGGAGCGTCTTTTCATCCAGATCAGAGCAGCTCGTCTGGGACTCTGCTGTAGAGCTTCCTCCTCTTCCTCTGCTCAGATATACATAAAATTATTTTACACAAACGGCAACCTGAAAGTCCCAGATAGTTGGTGTCCTCCCAGTAAACACGCTCTGGTCGTCTATGGTTTAACTGGCGAGCAAGCCGTTTAAGACGATCATTTTCTCAGGGGTTCAACTGAGGCCAGATCACGCTTTTTATACAAGAGTTAATTCCAGAGGTAGAGACGTTTGTGCACGTCCACGTGTGACCAGGTGGGCGCACATTCATGCCATCTGGATGCACTCTTGTACGCGCCGACATCCCGCGATAGCGAGATACCGAGTTTGCGGAAAGGGCAAAAGACACGCCCATTGCCACACCTACAATCTAAGTAAGGGAGTCGGCATAGCGGGTAGCGGCTTTAGGCAGCGGAAGATTGCATTAGCGGTTAACGGAGGTTCCTGTACCCGCAATTTGTGGGTAGCGGTTTGTAGGTGTACGATCGGGGCCTCTGTCTCTCTGAGATGCTCTTTTTAAATTGATCAAATCACTGACCTGTTGATAATTGACCTAATTAGTCACCAGATGTTCCTCCAGGAGTTTCTTTTACCCAACATTTACTTCACCACCTGCTTGCTGTCCATCTCCCAACTTTATCGATATGCGTCTCTGCCATCAAATTCAAATATTTGTCATGAAATCTAAAATGTCTCACTTCTGAATCATTTATTATGCTTTCTGTGCTTTATTATGATTAAATATGGGTTTATGAGGTCTGCAGATCATTGTATTCTCCTTTTGTACAACTTTTTTGGATCTGGGGCTGTGGGCTGTTTGAACGTGGTGTGATGTTGTCTGAAACCTGCAGATGTCCTTTTACCTGTTTTCATAGATGTGACTGTCACACAGTGTCGTACCTGAACAATGACATGATTTAGCAGATGTTATCTATTTATTAGAGTGAATATATTTTGTGTTTTGGCAGATCTTCTTGTTATGACACAGCAGTCAGGTTACGCTTCCAGTAAGTTAGCCACATGCTCACTGACCGACTGGAAGTTGATCCAATATGCGTGACTCTGCCCAGGACCATTTAATTCAAAGACAGGGGGAACGAACAGTAATGTCAGACTAGCAACTTAGCTCAGTTACCATAAACTAACTGTTTTAGTTTAGCTTAGCAAATGCTAACCTATGACCAGCGTTGTACCTGAACGTGTTCACTGAACGAAAGTTCACGAACTAGTTCATATTTTGTGTGAACGTGAACTGAGCGCGCTCTCTTTCTCCTTCACCAGCGGGGGGCGTGAACGAGTTCATTTGGGCAGTTGTGAACGACGCTCTTTCAAAGTTCACGCACGGTCAAAACCGTTCCAAGTTTCCAGCGAACCCCATTTAAAATCCACCACAAACGAGCCTGATATGTATCTGAGGAAATCAATCAAACATGGAAACACGGCTGTCACTGCTGTCACGCTAACAACTGCGTCATCAAACGTTTAAAACAAGCAGGAAGATGAAAGTTGAGAAATTGAAAAAAAAACATTGAGAAATTGAGAAAAAAACATTTGCACCTTAAGGACCTATTTTTGTCTTATAATAAAAACCATTTGGCAGCAAGATTTTCCTCATATTTTTAATCTACTGTAGAGAGAAGCTGAAAGGGAAATGACAATTTTACATGGATGTCCCTTCAATGCTAATGCTAATGCTAATGTGAACACTGGTTGGTTAAGGATTCAGAATTGGACCAATAGTTTTCGACAGTTAAAATGGATAAAATAATTGCTGTTTGTGGTGGTGTAGTATATGGGCAGTGGTAGGGCTGGGCGATATGGAAAAATCATATATCACGATATGGACTATTTTATATCACGATAACGATATATATCACGATATACCATAATAAAGTATGTTTTCAGTTATTCTCTGAAAAGTTTGACAAAAATTTAATTGCTTACTTTTCAACTTTATTTTGAAAGGACATTTAGCTGAACTGTCACAAACATACATTTTAGTGCAGCAAAAACAGGTAGGTACAGAGGTACAGTAGCTTTCACATTTTTTTTAAAGTGCACAACAGTTTCTGAGAGGAAAAACACATTTTTGCACTGAAGTTCAGCTATAAAAAATAAACACAAATTATTTTTCAACTTTCTGAAATCTGTAACCTTGTAGTGCAAAGTTTGCAAACCAATATAAAGTGTTTAAAGTAAACATCAGGGTTGAAGAGAACTCTGTTTAAGGCATTAACCATGAATAAAAGTACAAACATAAAAGGCTGCTTTGTAGAAGTAGATATGATTCTATCAAATTTATCGTTGCAGGTTATTTAATTACATATTTGCTGTAATAATTGATAAAATTAGCTTAGAAACGATAGAAACGATAGAAGAGAAATGGCACGATACAAACTTTTCTATCGTCCCCACGATATGTATCGTCATATTGCCCAGCACTAGGCAGAGGTAATCATTATGACAAACCATTGCTCACAGCAACATTAAAAAAGAATAAAGAAAAAAGAACTAATTAATTCATTTTATGAAATGGTGACCTGAACTAGTTCATTTTAATTTCTGTGAACTAAACTAGTTGGTGAAGAAGTGAACTTGCCCAACGCTGGTTTCACATTATCAGCTTGAATAATTTTACCATCTTAGCTGAGATCAAACGTCAGGTTTATTAGTTCTCCGTGGGCTGATATCAGCTGCGCTCAGCAGGTAGAGTCGGTGTTGATAAAGTTGTGATAGTCAAATGCTGCAACAGCAGAACGCCGTGCCGGTCCGGCCTCTGTAACTGGGTTATGTGTGTGTGTACCCTCAGATCCGGTACTGGCGGCAGCACGAGCGGGACGAGGCGGCGGACCGGGTGAGAACGGCCGGCCTCGAGCCGACTGCACGGGTGTCCGGCCTGCGGCCCAGCACCCGCTACCACGTCGCGGTTCTGGCGTACAACAGCGCCGGCACCGGGCCGCCCTCGCCGCGCACCACCGTCACCACCCGGAAACCACGTACGTCCCTTCAGCTGGACCAGGTTTCCCGCAGCCGGGTCATGTGACACCTTTATCTGAGGGTCGCCCATCTTCTCTCTTTCTTCACTCTTTCCTCTTCTGTCAGTACTTTCTTGAGTCTCTCGGTTCCGCCCAGATGTTCACAGATGTTCTGTGAGCTCGTCTCATCACTGCTGACGTGTGTGACATCAGCAGCACCACAAAGACACAAGATGGCAGAAACCAGAGAGTTACGACACTATGGAAGTATTTCTGTGCCACCTGAGTTTGAATACGAATTTTTTAGATTGAAATTTTTCAGCATCAAAATCAGACTTTGAATTTTAAAAAACATTAAATTTCTAGCACTGAATTTTTTTTTGCCTCTGAATTTTATTTTGTTAAAATAAATTCAGTGTTAAAAAAAATTGTTGTCTTAAAATATTCAGTTTTTCAAAATTCAACACGCAAAGAAATTCAACACCCCAAAAAATTCAGTGTAAAAAAGAAAAATCAACATCTCAAAAAAATTCAGTGTAAAAAAAAATTCAATTTCTAAAAAAAAAATCAGTGTAAAAAATTTCAACCTCAAAAAATTCAGTGTAAAAAATTAAACCTCAAAAAATTCAGTGTAAAAAGAACCAGACTCAACATCCGGGTCACCAGGGAGAATCGATCCCTGTCTCAATTCAGCCAACGTCCAGCCAATCACGTTACGCTCCATTGGTCATGTGACACCCACCCAGATAGTAAGACGGACCGGTCGGCCATGGCAGCAAACTCAGGTGATTACTATACTCCGTGGTACTCGGGTAGCCTCTGATAATGCTAATGGAGACACATGTTGATGATCTAGGTCCAGTTAAAACACCCCAGAGCCCCGCTGCTGGAAACCCAACTCAGCACCTCTAATCACTTGGAAAACACCGCTCCTATGGCGAAGCACGGTGGTGGCAGCGCCAGGATTAGGCTGGACGCTGTGACACCACCGATCACTGTGATAATCGCATCATGTCCTTCTGTTTCAGCTCCGAATCGACCTCCAGGAAACGTATCGTGGAAGGCTCAGGGCTCTTTGGTGACGGTGCGCTGGGATCCGGTGACAGCCATGCACAACGAGTCCGCCGTGCTGGGCTACAAAGTGAGTGGAATCGATTTTCAGAGTGGCGAGCGCTCAAATGTTTCTTCAGAGAAAGACGTGTCGGGGACATGGCCGGCCGAGCCGTGAGTCACGGTCTCTTCATGGAGGCTTGTGGCCTCACCTGGATAAATGCCTTTCATTTAGCCCAACAATACAACCTGTGTGATGTCACAAGTTCCTGCAGTGCCAGAATAAAGTGCTCGTTCCATGCAGAGAAAACGGGACTGTTTCTTTTGTTGTTGTTAGCGTGTTAGCCGATAATTACGAGCCAAAAATAGCACAATACCAGCGGTATCGTTTCAGAGACCAGAGGCTGTGAAGGTAACAGAAAGACCACAGTTGAGCCTTTGTCTTGTTTCGCTACTTTTTGGGGGTTTTTAAACATATTTTAAACACATTATTTAGGCTCGGGGGGCTCCGGCTCCAGATCGTGGATTTTGATCTTCGCGGAGGGGCGCCGGTCCCCATTAGCCGCGAAAAATATGGGATCACTGTACTTGTGACGTCTCCGTTAGAGATAAGAAATTCAATAAATAGCTGTCTAACAAATACAAAGATCACGTTTATAAGGTTTGTACCAGGATTCACGAGGACAGTAACGGCTCATGGAGAAGTTTAGCTCACAGGCTGTTTAAAAACAGCTGGAAAAATCGCCAGTGTCGTCACCAGTAGGTTTACTTAAGAATCACCCTGAAACCCAGTTTTCAGGGTGGAAAGGAAAAGCCTGGCAGTCACTTGGAACGTTGACCCATGATGCTAACTAAAGTTACCTTATATCCCGATTTAATCTGTCTTTATATTCTCGTTTATAAATGTTGCTAGTAAGACAATCTCTCAAACGACGGCTGCCAGAGCTTTGCCAGAATTTTGCTGGATCTTTACCGGAGCTTTACCGGAGCTTTGCCATTTAAATGCATGCTAGACAGCCAAGCATAGGTGTGGTCTGGCTAGCCAGCCTGGAAGGGTTGAGCCCAGACCCTTCCAGGTTGGTTCTGAGGGGTCCAGTCAGGACCTCTCTAGCGTCCTTCAGCCAGAGCAAAAGTGACTTCTGCCTGCTGCTCCAAGGGAACCCCATTTTGACTCTGGACCCTTCCAGACCAACCCAGACTCTCAGTGGTGGGCCGTTACGAACAGAACATTAAGCCATGTTATAGAACAGTAAAAAGGTTTTTCCTCTATTTGGTCTTTATCAACAGTGCAGAAGGCTAGCTTACAAGTGCTAAGTAGCTTTAGTAATGGCTAGGGCTGAGCAAGGATTAAAATTTTTAATTGCGATTAATCGCGTGGTTTCCCTGATTAATCACGATAAATCGTATTGTATACGCAAAATCAAATAATGAATTCAAAAGTAGTGTAAAATGCACTTTTATTTAAATGTTCTGCTGCCATATGAACTCATATAATGAATTCAAAAGTAGTGTAAAGGTCACTTTTATTTAAATGTTCTGCTGCCATATGAACTAAAGTGTCATAACATTTGTTGTTCAAACACTTTTAACATCAGCACTTGTCAGTAACACATATTTAGTGTAAATCTCATCTTAAAAAATGTTAAATAAAATAAAGCTTATTGCCACTGCCAGGGCATTAATGTCATCCTGTTTTTATATTAAAAAAAAAGTCTACAAACAAAATCCAACAAAATGATTGTCTCAGCACAATCAGAACATTAAAACAGGTAATTTCTGAGGTAACAGCAGAAACTTTTAACGGGGAGTTCAACTTGTCAGTTGTTACAAATAACCTTGTTTCTGTCTTTAAAATGAAAATGTCCATGTTTAAGTTCTGTAACTTTACCAATCTGTGTATCATTCAGTCTTTCCATTTTCAATTGTCAATCAAAAATTTAAAAATTTCCAAATTGACATTTTATTACATTTTTCGTTTTTTAATCTAACACAAAAACGAAAAAAAATGCCTGTTTTTTTTTTTTTTTTTTCAATTTTAGACTTGGATCAAAAATACGAAATTAAAAAAAGGGCCACAGAACTGAATTAGTTTTATAATGGAGGACTGGACTTTCTGTTGTCATTACACATCTGTGCCACTAGATGGAGCCGCACTGCAGTAACCAGCTAGAGAACAGCAGGACAGTGAACACATGGAGCAGATCTGATGGAACATGGAGGAATGACACAAAAGTTTTGTTGCAGTCCAGAATTTTCTTTTTCAGACAGAATTGTTAATTTTGCTACCTGAGTTGCTACCTGAACTGTAAAGTTCACGGATTTTTACCGTTTTCCATGTCTGTTTTAGCTTTTCCTTGTTTGCCTGCCAATTGTCTTCCAGTTCTGCAGCAGCCAGTAACAGACTTTTCAAAACAAAAGCATGTGAGCAAGATGGCGTTAATAAATTAATGTGCGTTAACTTTCCCAGCCCTAGTAATGACATCTGTCCATTTGACGTAAAAGAGGAGTTTGAGTCAATTTTGGATCTCTAGTGGTCATTCGGTGAACTGCAATTATTCCATACGTCTGCATTAGCTTCAGCCTTGAAAGTTTGCCTCTACAGTGAAAAGACTTTCAGTGTTGTGATGTTCTGTCTGAACCACGGACCTGCTGTGTCCTCTGCTAGGTTCTGTACAAACACGAGGACCAGACACGGCTGAAGCTTCTGGACAAGACCAAGACCTCAATGAGCATCCCGCTGCCCAAGGACAGCGGCTATGTGGTGCTGGAGATCCGATCTTGGGGCGAGGGCGGAGACGGGCCGGCGCACGAGATCATCGTGTCCCGGGATTCAGGTCGGCAGACATTCACAGCCCAGATGAATTAGCTTAGCTTCCGGATGGAAATTAGCTTGGTGCTAAATCTGGTGCAGCCATCTTTTTAATGCCACTGCACACGGTCCTTTAAATAAATAAATAAAATATCATAAAAAAAAAAAAAAATAAGCTGAGAGCAAAGTACATTGTCGCCTCACAACCAGAACGGCCCCAGTTCAGATCCCAGTTGGGTTTCTTTCTGACTGGAGTTTGCAGGATCTCTGTGTGTCTCTGTGGGTTTTCTCCAGCTTCCTCACATCGTCAAAAAAATGAAAAAAAACAAGCAAAAGCTGCTCACTGAGACTGGGCAAACATTTTTAAATATGTATGAAAAATCAGTTTTACACCTCAAAAATACAGCTGTTACTGGAGGAAGCACAGAGATCATTCAGGCCAATTTCAAGCATAAATATAAAAATTGATTTAAATGGTATATTTTAATAAACATACAGTCATGGAAAAAATTATTAGACCACCATTTTTTCTTCACTTTCTTGTTCATTTTAATACCTGGTACCACTAAACGTCATCGTGTGACTAAAACAGACAGAAAAGAAAACACTGAATGCATAAAAGCAGTGTTTTTGGCAGTACAACGCCATAGCTATTGATGTAAAAACTTAAGTGATTTAGGTTATAATCAAGAAAACCATGGAAAATGGTAAGATATCAGCTCTTAAATAAAACTCTTATGAGCAATCTTTGTGGTTATCGTTATGTTTGTCCAAACAAATGTACCTTTAGTTGTACCAGGCATTAAAATGAACAAGAAACTGAAGAAAACAAGTGTGGTCTAATAATTTTTTCCATTACTGTATATTAAAGAATATATACATGCAGCACACCCAGCAAATGGAAACTGTAACAGTGTAAATCCCATCTGTCTCACAGGAACAGGCATGATGGTGCAGAAGGACTCCTCCCCCACGCTGACCCCGCCCCCCCCGCCCCGCCTCCTCGCCAGCGTGCTCCTGCTCACGCTGCCGTTGCTGCTGGACCTGTGATCGCAGACGGCCCGTGGACTCGTTACTGTTGGCGGAGCTGAGGCCGACCCGGGTCTCACTCTGGGTGGGGTTGGGGGGAGGGGGGCGGGGCATTTGGGGAAGGGGGTGGGCACTTTTCCTTTTTTTTTTTTTTTTTTTTTTTTTAAATAATAAACTGGTTGTTTTAACATGAGTGGGCTGAAGGGAAACCATGCCTTATGGGGACCAGATCTCGTCGGACGTCACACATCGTCCTCCAAAGTGTAGCTGTGAGACGTCGGGTTCACAGGTTCAACGGTGTTTATAGTTGGTGTACATATATGTTGGGGGGGGTGGGGGGGGGGGTCTGTGTTTTCACACTGGGAGCAACAGGACTGGTGAGTCTGAGCTGTATCCTCAACTGTCACGATGAAGAAAACCATTGATCAAATCTCCAGTTTGTGGCGCTGATGTTCAACCTGGAATCAGAAGACGTTGGTGCGATATGGGAAGAAACTACGACACTATGAAGCCGGTGTATTTGTCACGCTTCACCCATCTGTTAATGTGCATCCATTTTCTGTTAATGTGCATCCATTTTAACATTTCAGACCTGCAACACGTTCCAACAAAACAGCCGGGACCGTAAAGGTTTTTCAAAAACGTTGAAGTCATCCTGGCGCAGAGGGCACCAAGTGATGAAGAGCTTCAGGTGTTATTTCGTCCCATTCTTCCTGTAAATAACTCTAAAGGCGTGGCTTTAGAAACTTTGCCGTTTTCACATTTGGTTTTAAATTTCCTGCTGGAAGCAGGTCAGGACTTGCACATCCAGTCCGGTACCCTCTTCTTCTCCAGTCATGGCTCGTAATGCCATATTGGTGGAGAAACTGCGGTCTTGAAGGCAGCGTATGGTGCTCTAAAATCTTTTCTGGATTAACACTGCCATCACAGAAGAGGAAGTGAGCTTCGTTTAGGACGCCGATGCCCCCCCCCCCCCATACCATCACAGAGCCTCAGGACTTGTTCCTGGACACGGTCTGGATCACAGCGTGATCAGGAGCATAGATCAGTGTCATCTGCGTACATGCTGACGCAAGATGATGCTGAGATGTAGGATGAACGATTTAAAGAAGCAGAGGTCCTCATGCGGAGCCTGGTGGTACTCCCCAGTTTTAACAACACGTGTCTCTGTGTGACGGTTCATCCCAGACACCTCTGAGTCCGGAGACACCACCACCTCTGAACAAGATTAACTTAGGAAACTGAAATTCCTCCGGATCCTCCAGATTCATTGAATGCTTATTGATTTTACTGCATTGTCTATTGCACTAAATTCAACCGTGTCACTGTTTTTTTTCCTTGGAATGTGTTGCAAATCTGAAGTATGTTTGCATATAAACTGAAGTTGATAAGAAAAATGATCAGATATCTTGGGTTCGTAATGGCTTTTGTTTTGCTTTTTCCATATTGTCCCATCTGCTCCTGTTTCGTGGTTGTACAAAGTTATTTTGTGTAAATATGTTTGTTCCTTCTGAATTCAATAAGACTGGAAACACAGCTGTTAAGTTAAAACTCTTTAATGCGAAAGGGGGATAAAATGGCTCTGAATAAGATCCAGAACTGGCACTGCCTCATCTGAGCCCACGATGCTTCGAGATGGACTGAAGTGAAGACTGTTGGAATCTGAAACAGGAAAAGTACTTTCCACAGCTTATATCCACGTACAGAGAGACATGGAGAAGTCTGTCGGTCCGACTGCCGTTTAGTCGACGTTTGGCAGTTTCATATGACGTAGTGAATGTTTGTGAGACGTTAGAAGACATGGAAGCCTTTCAATGCTAATGGACTTTCATCGTGTACAGAACCGTCTCCAGGCTGTGACCAGCTGATGTCGTGACTCATTCTGACTCGACGCCGACCCGGGTCCTTGGACCGGCGGTCTGCGAGCTCAGCTGTGCTTTTAACCCATCTGTAAATCCTGCGGGCCCGACTGGTCCGGATGAATGTTTTACACTCTCGGTGTGTCTGTCGGTGATGTAGAAATCCTCGTTTAGTGTCTGGTGGGTTTTATTGCAGCTGCTATCACTGGGGAGGTGGGGGGGGGGGGGGGGGGGGGGTGAAAGAGAGCTGCTCACCAAAGTTATCAGAGTTAACAGTTAACAACGTCGAGCGGCGTCCTTCCAGTAATCCAGTCACAACCTATCAGCTGTTACACAACGTGTCTGATTGTGAGCGCCGGTACCGTCACTGCGTGTGCTCGTATCTCCAGGTCGTCAAAGTCAGACCTTTAAGTGCTTATAAGCGTGTTTTTTTTTTTTTCTACATTTTTGCCTTAATGTTTTATTCATTTATGTATTTATTGTATTTGCCAAGAACTTTCTGATTACTCAAAGAGCTGGAACGGTTGACGATGTTTGCAGTTTTACGGTGTAATTTAAAGTCAGACTGAAGCAGGCGGCCTGCTGGAGGGTTAATGTACAAAAGTTAGGCCCCTCCCTTTTAATTCTCTGTTTTTGTTCCTTTTTTGTGTAAAAACATAATAAAAACCATCTGATCATAGTGGGCATTGGTATCGGGAAAGATTAACAACATATACTGTGGATTTTTTCACCATCCAAACATTCATTTAAAAAAAATGAAGCCAAATTAAATCAAACCACGTGCTAAGTCAATGCTAAGTCCTTCCTGACTGGCTTTATAGACTAAACGGCCCTTGAACTGCTCTACAAAAGCACATGTTTTGGCAGATTGCTAATCAGAGCAATCTGTAATAACACAATGTCAAAAGGGAAACTGAACAACAGTCTTGGAGAATTGAGGTATTAGCTAGTTGCTGTTGCTAACTCGAACAAGCTATCAGCATCATTCACAGCTTTACAATGACTGTCTGTATGGGTGGGCTGGGTTTGGATCCCTCAGCCTGGTCACCAACCCTTTGAGCCACAACGTGAGCTGGGTCCGAGGCAGAGGGGGCGTCATCTCACTCTCAAGTTTGCCTCTTCTCGATCCTCACACTGAAATCCTGTTCCGAGCCTTCAATCATCCAGAACCACGATCATGCTAGTCCTCGTTCCAGTTCTGGGAGCGCTCGTTTCAGGAGTGACTCATGAAATGAGGATGTTTGGACAGCTTTGATCCGAATAATTATGAAGTAATACAGGGCCAGCTCTACCCAATCTGGTGCCCTAGGCGAGATTACCCCGGTGCCCCCCCGAGCCCACTGCAATTCAATGAGAACAACCAACTGAGCAATCACGACAGTTTAATTTGAGCATTTAAACAACGACAAACTCAACGGTAACAACAGTTTCTTTCAACTAAACTTGTCTTTTGTCTAAAGACTACAAGTTTACACATCTGGACTTCCTGGCAGCAAAGGTATCTATGGTGTCATCAAATGACACCTGCCTAGACATCTCACGGTTTATACTCATCAGGGCAAGTCCATTTAAGGGGGACTGGCGGCGTGGCGGCGCCCCTCCAGCAGATGGCGCCCTAGGCGGCCGCCTATATTGCCTATGCCAAGAGCCGGCCCTGAAGTAATATTAAGTAGCTTCATCTGTTGGCATAAACCAAGCCAGACAAGCAGGGCCGTTTACAGTCACTTTGGGGGCCCTGGGCAAGAGTGAGCATGGGGGACCCTACCGGTCCAAAAACACCAAGAAGATAATTTAATCCAGAAATCTTTTATTTTAAATAACAGAGGTGTACAGTGATGTAAGAAAACTTAAAATACAATATAACATAACAAACACAACTGAAACGTGCAAAGGTTAACAAAAACGCAATCAAGATAAAAAAAAAAATATCACATGACATGCAGAAAATTCAAGAAGACATATGATATCGCCCTCTTCCAAATACAAACTAGTTACTGGTTAGCTTACTGTTAATTACTGTTTAAATAAGCTAGGCTAAAGCGCAGTAAACATGTCATGTGCAGTTGTGCTTCCTGAGACTAGACTGGGACAAAGTGGCATCATCTTATTAAAAAACTTTTTTTTTAATAAGGTCAGATTATACACGTTTGAATTTAGCACTTTCCCGTTTTTGCATATCCTGACGGATACACTCGCTTCATTTTGAGTTTGAAGTGCTGAAGAAAGCTGGCCACGGGCAGTTGGGGCCCTATTAGGGGGGGTTCCAAATATCTCGCTGCAGTGTCAATGGAGGTTTCAGGTTGTGTCATTGATATGGATCGATATTAGCCGTGTCTCGGGGGTCCCTTAACACACTAGGCAGTGTGTTAGCTAGTTGGGACCCTATGTGGGGGGTTTACAACATATCGTCGTTGCAGTGTCTAAAGCAGTTCAGTCATTTTGTCATTGACAAAAGAACCAATGTCCTGGGGCCCCTTCCAGCTCGGGGCCCTGCCTAGTATACCCACCCCGTTGCGGCATCTCTGCAGACAAGCTAAAATAGCTAACTGTGAAATTAAATTATGGGGGGCGTGTTTCAGACCTGCTCGTTCTGCTCATTTGCAAAATTGTGTTGCACATTAAGGGCCCGATTATCCCATCGACGCACAAGTTGATATTTACGCACCCCATTTTAGCGCATTCTCTCACCCCTACTTTGGTGGTGCACTTAAAAAAACCTTTAACCTTTAACCTCTCACTGATGAAGACCATGGAGAGGATTGTTCTCACCGACCTCCGACACCTGGTGAGTAGCGAGATGGACCCCCTGCAGTTCGCGTACCGGCCGAGCATTGGTGTGGATGTCGTCTACCTGCTGCACCGGTCACTTTCGCACCTGGAGGGCATCGGGAGCACTGCGAGGGTCATGTTCTTTGACTTCTCCAGCGCTTTCCTTCAACCAGCACTGCTCATGGGGACGCTGGAGGGAGCTGGGGTGTCGACTGTCACCTGGCTGCATTGACCATCGATGACCTCACCAACAGGGGGGTGGCTGTAGCTCAGTTGGTAGAGCGGGTCGTCCAGTCTCCAACTGGCTCCAACTGTCCACATGCCAAAGTGTCCTTGGGCAAGACACCAAACCCTAACTTGGGTCTGGCAGCACCTTGCATGGCAGCAGCCGCCCACTGGTGTATGAGGGGTGAATGAGAGGCCAATGTAAACCGCTTTGAGGGCACCTTGATGGTGTGGATAAAGCGGTATATAAGTGCCGTCCATTTAACAGACCACAGTGTCTGTCGTGGTGGTCTGCAGCGCAGGAGCTCCGCAGGGCACAGTGCTCTCCCCACTCCTCATCACACTACACATCTGACTTCAGCCATAACAGGGACAGCTGCCACGTCCAGAAGTTCTCAGAGGACACAGCCATCATTGGTCGTGTCTCTGAGGGGAACGATCTGGAGTACAGGAAGGTCATCGCCAACGTTGTCCTCTGGTGTGAACAAAACCACCCGCGCATTAACACTAGCAAGGAAAAGGAGGTGGTGATCGACTTCAGGAGGAAACCTCCCCAACCTACACCGGTGAACATCTATCAGGACCGTGGAGAGGTACAGATACCTGGGCGTTCACCTCAACAATAAACCGGACTGGTCACACAACACAGACGTCCTGTACAAGAAGGACCAAAGTGGTCTCCACCTGCTGAGGACACTGAGGTCCTTCGGTGTGTGCAGGACTCTGTTAAGGACTTTTTATAATGCAGTGGTGGCATCAGCCATCTTCTACGCTGTGGTCTGCTGGGGCAGTGGACTGTGACAAGTTAATTTCCCACAAATGGGATTGATATTAATAAACAAGTCCCAGTCCATGTTTAAAAAAGGAGGCGGATCATCCTGCTGGTCAGGATCATAATCCTGCTGGTTAGGGCCGACTTCCTGATCCACAGGTAGACACCTCTCTGCACCTGTGTGCCCTAAAATTGTAACTCTTATCTGGACTTCGAGCGTAATATAATCTTTAACCTTCAGATGGCGCTGGACTTACGACATCCTCAGAGGAACGCCCACATTTTGAGGTGGCACCACCTGCTGCTGGTGTCTCTACTGAAGGCGCGTACTGGGGAGATTTAAGTCAACCACAAGATGCGCGCAGCTCAAAATGCGCATAACTGTCCGCTCATGACTCTTACGTGGGTGGGAGGACCGGTCCCTATGAGCGTAAAGAGACTTCACAAGACGTCCCTAGTCTTGTTGTTATATCAAGGTTTAAAATTGTATGTGTAAACGTATAGTACTAACTAAGGAGTACCGCAAGGCTCCATTTGAGGGCCTTTTCTTCTTTAATTCTACACCCTAACATTCATAATCATCTTGTGTTAATTCATACAAATGTCCATTTATATGCAGGTCACACTCCAATTTATGATCCCAGTCTGAAATTCCTCCAGATTCCTTTAGTGATTTAATCATATTATCCGCTAAAGATTATGCAAATCCCTTCCAGCCTTTTTTGAGGAACATATACAGTCATGGAAAAAATTATTAGACCACCATTTTTTCTTCAC
This sequence comes from Hirundichthys speculiger, assembly GCA_018398805.1. NCBI lineage: Eukaryota > Metazoa > Chordata > Actinopteri > Beloniformes > Exocoetidae > Hirundichthys > Hirundichthys speculiger. The sequence continues at coordinate 105,919 of JAGFBZ010000341.1, read as the reverse complement.
TTTCTTGTTCATTTTAATACCTGGTACCACTAAACGTCATCATGTGACTAAAACAGACAGAAAAGAAAACACTGAATGCATAAAAGCAGTGTTTTTGGCAGTACAACGCCATAGCTATTGATATAAAAACTTAAGTGATTTAGGTTATAATCAAGAAAACCATGGAAAATGGTAAGATATCAGCTCTTAAATAAAACTCTTATGAGCAATCTTTGTGGTTATCGTTATGTTTGTCCAAACAAATGTACCTTTAGTTGTACCAGGCATTAAAATGAACAAGAAACTGAAGAAAACAAAGGTGGTCTAATAATTTTTTCCATGACTGTATATTAAACATTTCAATTTCTAACATATTTATATACACTGTGGAGGTCCTCATCCTCAACCTTTCATGGACCAAATCAATATTACAATCATCTGTTGAAGTAATGTTGTCTTTTTTTTCTTTTACCTCCTTTCGAGTATACATTTTTTTGGTGCAGGTCTGAAATGTGAAAATGATATTCAGTGTATTAACCGGTATAAAAATATCCTGGGCTCATGTTCTCTGCAAAGGAGTAAAAGTTATAGTAAAAGTCTAATTTCTTCCTTTATTGGAGCATTGCATCAGTCCATGCATAGTTGGTTTATTTTTTTGTAATATAAAGAAGCATTATAGTTCCAGGAAGTGTTGGGAGCAGATGCCATGAATGATCACTGTGTCTCATGGAAGCGGATGAATGAACGATCACCAGCAAAGTTCAACCTGAAGCGACGCAGCGCTGCAGATGTTTCAGCATCCTCATTTTAATCCCGTTCAGGTTTTGGTGTTAAAATCAGATCTCGTCAGCTTGTTTCTCTAAATGTCTGACTCCGACGCCGCCGGGGGACAAATCCAAATCCCTCACGGGAAGCTGCAGGATCTCAGATCAAGCACATCCAAGATCACTGCCGTTACCGCTCCGTTGTCCCTGTTATTAATTAATCGAGTCTCGATGTGGCTGCAGATATCACATCTGAAGAGCCGATACTGTAGATGATTTCCAGGCACATCAGATGTTTTCTGTGGTGTTATTTATCGCGCTGAGCTCTTATCAGCTGGACTTTGACACGTCCTATTAGTCATTAATGACTATAATTCAGTATAAAAGTGATCCATCTGCTTTGAGCTCCAGGCTCTGCTTCTCCTCCTTCAACAGGTAACCAGACTTCTGGATTTGTGCTGCACACGTTTGGCTGAACGCAGGCATGAACGCAGATTTCATTTCTTCCTCTACCTTCTTAGATGGTATTCTGTTCCTGTTATCAGTGTTGCTGTGATAAGTCCTTTTGTTCTTCTGTTGCCGGCGGTTTCGGGGTGGGAGTGGGGGTTCGTGCAGACAGATTGTTTGAGAAGAGCTGTGGCATCACCGGCAGGTTTTCTGAGGGGTGCTTTGAAGACTCTTTTTTCCCGGCGGTGCAATGTTGCAAAAGGGCGAATGAGCACGCTTGCACATCCAGTCCGGTACCCTCTTCTTCACCGTTCACAGCGTTATTAAAAACCAAAAAACATGTCAGATTAAAAAACTTGGCGCCTGCACATCCAGAATAATCCTCACATCACTGTTTTCTGATACCTGCAGCTGTGAACTGACTGGAAAAATGGCAAAGCTTCACACAGGTAGGCCCTCCTCCCTCAATCATCCAGCCACTGCTGAGTTTTCAGAGCTTATTATTTATCTCTCTGTTACCCGTACGACTGCTGTTGTGTATTTATCTTCTTTCTCTTTCGGCCTGCTTTGCTGCAGCTCTGTGTGTCCTGCTGGCTCTGCACATCGGTGAGTACTTACTTTGTGACACGCTCCGCTTTGTCAGTAAAAAAGCTAAACGTCACGGCGGCCGTCTCTCCCTCTTCCCCTCAGCTTCGTCCAGCAAGCTGGTGTGTCACATGACCAACTGGGCCCAGTACCGACCTGGTGGCGGCAAATTCACGCCGGACAACATCGACCCTTTCCTCTGCACCCACATCATCTACTGCCAGGCCACCATCAACAGCGACAACCAGATCAACATCATGGAGTGGAACGACCACGAGCTGTACGGCCGACTCAACAGCCTGAAGAACATGTGAGTTCACGGGCCTGTAACGTGCACGTGTTCAAGTACTTACAGCGGCGCTGGGGTTTGGGCATCGTTTGGATTTTAACGATTCCGATTCTCTGTTTCGATTCCTGTTCCTGTTCCGATTCTTTGATGTGTAGGTCAACAGATCGCGACTTATCTAACAGTAGAATATTTTTTCACATTTATACAGGCGACAGGCCATTTTTATTCTTACACATGCTAGCATGCTAGCACTTACAGCCTAAATGTTTAACAACTTACAGTTGGCAGTTGGCCTCCAAAATACATTTTTCCCAACAAAAACGAAATCAAGAGTTTTTGTTTAGGACGATGACCATATCTGCTCTTTCAGAATTCAAACGTAAACGTTCGGCACAGATAGCGTTGCCTGCTGTGGAAAACACGCGTTCGCTAGGTTTGGAAGAGGCCTGTACACATAAATATGAGAAGGGTTACGAGCGGGGGAGCAACGCAGTGAATTAAATACACTACACTCGTTTATTTTTGTGATGCCATGCAGGCGAAGGTGTTTTGCCATATTAGTCGTGCTCCCTCCTTTGGCAGTAACACGCTTCCCGCAGGTGTTGCACTGCGCCAGGTAGCCGCCATTTCCCGGACTGATATGCGGCCAAACTCGAGAGCGGCGTCTCTTGGGATCCATGTTGTGGCGAGTGAAGTTCCGTCGGCGACGGACGTGACGTCGCCACTAGCGCGGAGTTTAGTACGCCGGGTGGAGTAACATCAACAAACTAGTGTAGTAAATAGCACGGAATTTAGGAACCAAGAAAATCAAAATCAAAAGACGTTAGGAACCGATTCCTACTTGGAATCGTTTTTCGGTGCCCAACCCTAAGTGGCGCTTGCCTTTAATTTAATATGGACCCTTATTGAAGTCAAGACCAAGTTCTTCTTAGGATGGAGATATAATAATTTGTGGGACGTGGCGTTGCCTGTTTGGGTGCGCTGTAGGAATGAGATGATGATCAGCTCTCTCAGCGTTCCCTTCCAGTTTGAGTCTTCTCGTTCATCACCGTCTCTGCGTACGAAAACCGAACACAGCAGCCATCTCAACTCCCTCCATGTCCGTCTCATCGTTCTAGTTAGCGTTTCACGCCTATTTGGTTTTTATGTCGCGCCGAAACTATCACAGAACAATGATGTCACAGCCAGAGCTGTGGAAGAAGGACTCCATCATGACCAACCACTGGATCCTAACGGGTCCTACAATGTCACGGAGACAGTGGCTGAACGGACCGAGGAGATGAAGTAAAGAGTGACCTTAGCAAAAAGAGACATCGATAGAAACACAAATGCAGCAATATGGCTGAAATAGAAATAAGTATCATGTCAGAACATCCACCACTCTGGATTCACAGACGCTGCAGAAAACGTCCATCTGCAACTAACCTGCTTCCAGAACGTCTTTAAAAAGGAAAATAAGAAGCACTTTGTGACGAAACTGAACCAAAACGAAGCTGAATACTAGAGATTGACTGATATGGAATTTTTAGGGTCGATGCCGATACCGATTTTTTTTCCATCACCCTTAGCAGATGACCGATTATGGACTGCCGATTTTCTTGGGCAGATATTTTTGGTTGATACTGCTTTTGCTCCCTCAATCTACTTAAAAAAAAAATAATTACACAATAATAACAAATATTGCAGGTCTCAAGTTTAAACAAACATTTATTGAAAAGTAAAAATGTAACAATTTAACAGAGCTGCCCATGGATGCCTGTCAGAAAATCGTGCCGCGGAAAAATACATTGGTGAATCTTCGCACGAATCGGCCGATGCCGATTCAAGTATGAAACACAAATATCGCCCCGATATATCGACTGGCCGATATATCGGTCGATCCTTACTGAATACTTCAGCAGATTTAGAAAACATTGATTGTGAGTATACCACCACTTCAATTTTAAGTTTCTGACATGTGTCAAACAGAGAATACTGTTAATATTGACACAAATTACTGGTCTCTGTCAAACATTTGTGTTGCACCACTTGAACAAACTGTACTGAGAAACAGCATGAAAACTGTTGAGAGGAGATTAATAATCACCAGATGTAACAGAAAGAGTTATACGTTGAATCCAGTTATCACAGCTGAACAGGAGCCGGAGGTTCGTTTGGGCTCAAAGTTGCCGTCAGTGTTGTTTAATTATCTCTCTGTTTTGTCTTTTCTCTCTGCTGCTAGCAATCCTGCTCTGAACACTCTGCTGTCTGTCGGGGGCTTTTCGAACGACGTGAGCCCGTAAGTTCAAAACTTTCCTGCACGCTGTCTTCTGTCACTGCGCTGCCACGCTTTTCTTTATTTCTTTACCTGTCAATCACGCCAGATTCATCGCCATGGTTGCCAAAGCAGAGAACCGTGCGGCCTTCGTCAAGTCTGCCATCAGCTACCTGCGCACCCACAACTTTGACGGACTGAACCTGGCCTGGGAATATCCTGGACACCGCGACAGCCCAAAGGAGGACAAGGAGAGGTTCACTCTGCTGGTCTCCGTAAGTTTGCCCCTCTGAGCCAACTTCCTCACTGTTCAGTGACCTTCATCTGGCTCATACATGTAGCTTCCTGAATGACCACTAAGGACTGTGAGACACAAGAAAGTATAATCATTAATCAAATGGTTCGTTGAGACTAGTTGGCCTGGGACGTAGGCTGCCGTCCAGCTGAAGTGAATTTAAGGTGTCATTTACTGAAGGAGCCTGGATCTTAAGAGGTTCTCCTCACCGTGTCTACAGGAGCTGGCCGAGGCCTTTGAGAAGGACGCCAGAGAAAACAAGGAGACCCGGCTGCTGCTGTCGCTCAACGCTGGCGTGCTGCCCTCAACTGTCGACAAAGCCTACGAGGTGGAAAAGATCGCACCGTAAGTTTGATCTTACTGGAGCCCGGTGGTACGTCTGGTTCCGCTACCTCGAGTTGCATCAAGGGAAATGGCAGACTTATGCAGACTTGTCCTTTCTAAGCACCAAACCATCCTCTACTAATGTGTCTCCTGCTGCTCAGAGAGTGAAACAGTTTGATCTTGTGTCACGTCTTCTTTGTCTCAACAGTCACTTCGACTTCATCAACGTCATGACGTACGACTTCCACGGACACTGGGAGAAATTTACTGGACACAACAGCCCGCTGTACGAGAGCTCTGTGCACTCGAGTTTATACAACCACCACAACATTGTAAGAGGCAAATCTGGACAACTTCATCACACAGCACTCTTCCAGCACGTTCATGCTTCAGTACGACTGATTCACATGAATGGGAATGGGAATGGGAATGGGAATGGGAATGGGAATGGGACGACCTGCAGGACAGCGGCCCTCCAGGACTGGAGTTGACTTGCTCACTGAAGAAGACTCAGAGCCATTTGGACACCCTACTGGGTCCCTGTGTCTTTCCAATTCATTTAGTTGGAACTAAAATCTTTAAGGAAGCCTTATTGTGCTTTTCAGTGTTTTCTGACTTACCTACAAAGTTAGAATGATGAATTATCATCTTAGACTCAAAACAAGATAGGTGTGCACGTGTTATAGCAGAGTCCGTTCACAGAAATGGGATTTCCTGTGTCTTGTGGACTCAGGCTGGGATAGACCTTCGTTGTTCTGGAATAATTAGGGCCTTTTGATGTTCAGCTGTGTTTAGAGCTCCCCTAGAGGTACCAAAAATTTAAAAAAGAAACCCGTGACATTGGCCACTTTAACTCCTTTGACCCATAACGATGGGCAGAGTTTGGGAATATCGGTACACCGTGTCAGATGAGACTCAATGTTTGACAAGAAAAATATGGTAGGCCATCTCAATATGTGTCCTTTATCCTTTTACGTAGAACTCTTCTATGTCCAACTGGATTTCCCTGGGAGCACCAGCTGAGAAGCTGCTTCTGGGTTTCCCCACATATGGACGAACCTACCGTCTCGCCACTGCAACCAGCAGCCTGGGAGCACCAGCCAACGGCCCCGCAGACTCCGGACCCTACACTCGCACCGAAGGCTTCTGGGCCTACTACGAGGTACAGCTTCAACGGGAGACGCTTAGCTTAGTCCGTGCCAGAAGCTAATAAGTCCCCAGTAATGATTTAACAAACTTATCCACATCGCATTAACCTGTGGTGGCTGTGAGTAAACCATTCAGAGGGTTTCAAGGCATTTGAGCTACGAATGAGGAGAGGGTTGGTTACATGTGCGTTGAAAAGCACGTTTTATTTGACAGCACTATAAATCTATAATTCCAGAAAGAACAGGACATGCCCAGATGTATGTCTTTGAACCAGTAGATTCCCGCGCAACTGTCGTGTGTAAACTCATAGTCCCACGAATCCAGCCGAGCAGGCGGCACTTGTCAGTGCTCCATCCTCAGCGCTGCCTGTGGTGCTTGTGGTAGCGCTGAGGACGGAGCCAAACCGCTGCAAAACCGGACCACCACGCTTTCTGTGGGACTTTGGCTTCAGCTGTTTTAGCTTATGTTGACCTATGATGCTTATTAATACTACTTTACACTCTGATCAAAGCTGTCCAAACATCCTCCTTCCAAGACTCGCTACCGAAACGACATCTGAAACAAGTGCTAACAGAGCTGAAACAAGGACTAGCGGAGGTCTGCTGGGACTCCTTGGTAGGTCTGCCCGCCACTCGCAGGGATAGAGGTGTAGCAGGGAGGGAAGCCTCCCGCCATCGATGGTCAAGCCCTCAGTTGTAGTTCAACCGTTGCTAATCCCGAATGCTCCGCCCGAGTCATGTTGATGGGTTGAAATAACAATAGTGAGGGAGGCTGCTGGCAGCTCTGACGAAGCTTAGATGGAGTTTTGTTTTGTAATAGACGATGTTTCGGTAGGTTCATTTGGAACAAGGACATATTTGATCAGAACAACTGTGAGCTAACATGAAATACCATAAGCTTCAGTAGCTAGCTTGCGGTACGTGAGGTAAGGTGGGCCACGTAAATGCTCTAAAACCACAGAAAAAGACTTTTTGCGACTCACTCCCGACATGGAGTTGGGCAGTCCACCTGACTGAGGGCCATGGCCTCAGATTTGGAGGTACTGGTTCTCAGCTGAGTAGATACTGAACAGAAGTGGACCTGATCTCCACCCCAACACCTACATTTGCTGATCTGAGTGTTTTTCTGTTACCAGATCTGTAACTTCATCAACTCTGCAGCTGTTGAGTGGATCTCTGAGCAACAGGTTCCCTACGCCACCAATGGAGATGTTTGGGTGGGCTACGACGACAAGCGCAGCTTTTCTGCCAAGGTAACCAAGACCTTCTACTCCACCTTCAGACTGTCAAAGTTCTGTCTCTTGGTCTGTTCCTCAGACCTGTGAATCCATGAGTCACTTTGTCATCCGTGTGGCTGTCCTGTAGGTCCAGTGGATGACCGCCAACAACTTGGGAGGTGCTCACGTGTGGACGCTGGACATGGACGACTTCTCTGGGTCCTTCTGCTCAGACAGCGCTTACCCCCTCATCAACCACCTCAGGATGTCCATGGGTGAATATGATCTTATTCCTTTCTTCAACAGAGCTGTTTGTTGTGCAGAGACACCTGGAAACACCATCACTATCTTGTAATGGAACAACAAAAGTATTTCGTCAAGAGTTAAACTGTTGTTCATTCTGTCTTTTTCTGATCATGAAGGCTTCGCTCCAAAGCCAACCACCACCCCCCGCCCCACCACCACCAGGGATCCCATCGCGAGCTTCTGCCACAGCCGCCCCGACGGCCTCTACGAGAACCCAGCTGATAAGGCAACATACTTCCAGTGCTTCCAGGGAAACACCTACCTGCACCACTGCCAGCCAGGCCTCATCTACTGGGACTCCTGCAAGTGCTGCAACTGGCCCTGAGCCAGCGGAGCGTGAAGGACAAAACGCAGCGAATGCCTGAATGTACGTGACAGCCGACTGCATGAACTATTGACCTCACAATGTTGGAGTCCAACAGGAGGATAAAACAATAAAAAGAATTGCCCTTTGTACCTGCTTTAGTATTTTGTGACCCAAATAAACAAAATAAACATGTGCACATCCTGATCAAAAACATGTCCCAGTGCTTGTGTTTTACAGAAACAGTGAAGGTTTCGCCATATTTTTTAGGATGTTACCATGATAAGTGCTGATGGTTTGATCGTAGTCTTGGTATATCTGGTCATGTTCGAAACCAGTACCAAGGGGTGACCTCTGGTTGTCAAAACTGACTTAAAGTACATGTGCAGGTCCTTGAATGACCACTGAGATCGACCCAAAAGTGGGTCTATTTCCTTTTAGCCACATGTTAAAACGTCCACCTTAACAGCAGAAATAAACAACTGATATCCAAGAACAGATGGTCTTAATTTCCATGATAACAGGGCTTGTTGTGGGGTCAGCTGTAGCAACATACCAACGCGGAGCGGAGAACATTCAAGACAGTTGCCAAATCTTTCAAAGGGTGGATGTCCCAGCAAGTTTTGCCCACGGTCAGACTACCGTTCCTGTTTGTTGCATCACAACCTGGAATTTTTTTTTAGGTTTGCATCTTTGAAGATGCTAAATATTTGAGCGTGAAGAGGACCGGAGCATAGCAGTGTTTTAGAGCCGTCATTTGCGGCGGTCGCAGCCGCAAGCCTCTTCGAGTACGTCTCCTGAGCTCGGCACATCCAGCCACTTGGTTGTTGCAGATTCTTCCATTAAAAGTGCTGCTGTTCTTTCAAGCTGCATGCACTCTGTTGGAGCAGTCTTTATTTCAGACGGCAGACTCTCAGTTGGATTGATATCCAGGCCTTGACTCGTTTGATCTGTCCCCATAATTCGGCACAGAGGCAGAAAGGCGTAACATTTCCTTCCACTACTGTTACAACTCTGGTCCACCTTGTGAGGTTGTAACAGAGGCGTAACAGCTCAAATGCAGAAGGGTGTAACTGGGGCAAGAGCATCGCATCGAGCATCAAATCAGTCGGTCACGGGTACGGCCCATCTGAACAACACTGTCAGTCACATGTTGAGGTTGTAGCTGCCCAATAATAAGACTCACTGTTATCAAATCATTTTCATTCAAAAAATAAAACATAAGATTAAAAGAGGAGCTACCAAAGGGCTACATGTATCAGCCATGATTACTCTTGTTGACTTGGTATTTGTCTTTTTGTCCCTGCCTGGACTAATCTCTCTGTATTGGCCTGAAGACTTCTTCCTGTCACTGCCGCCTCGTGCCTGCTGGTCCGCATTTAAAAGAAGATTCAACGCGATCTGTCCGGGTCCTTAGCGAAGCCGTTTTCATGCATTTTATGAAGTTGAACTGGATTCAGCTGCAACATGCTGGTTTGTGAACGATCTGCAGTGAATTAGATTTATTTGGATAACGAATCTGTTCCCTCCTGTCAAAGTGCCTTGACGTGAGCTTTGTTGTGAATGTTCTGGTCCAGGTCGATGTAGGAATCCTTGTTAGGTGTTTGGGTTTATTTCAGCAGCTTTCCTGCTGATGTGGGGATCAGAGAAATGAAAGATCTGCAGAGTTATCAGCCTTAACAGTTAATGACAGTGTCTTATATCATCCCTCCAGTAAACCTGCACACAGCCCATCAGCTCTTACACAACGTGTCTGACTGTGACCTCTGCTACACTCACTGCGTCTGCTCATATCTACACTTGGTCAGAGTCAGAGGTCAGAGGTCAAGCGCTTACAAACTCTCTTGATTGAATGAATTCAATAATAACGTTAGGCTACCTGGTCCCTAATAATAACGTTAGGTTACCTGGCCCCTAATAATAACGTTAGGCTACCTGGTCTCTAATAATAACGTTAGGCCTGGTCCCTAATAATACGTTAGGTTCTGTTACCTGGCCCTAATGATAACGTTAGGCTACCTGGTCCTTAATAATACGTTAGGCTACCTGGCCCCTATTAATACATTAGGCTACCTGTTAATAACTTTAGGCTACCTGGTCCCTAATAATAACGTTAGGTTACCTGCCCCTAATAATTTAGGCTACCTGGCCCCTAATGATAATAACGTTAGGCTACCTGGTCCATTAACTAATAACGTTAGGCTACCTGGCCCCTATTAATAACATTAGGCTACCTGGTCCCTAATAATAACGTTAGGCTACCTGCACCTATTAATAACTTTCAGGCTATCTGGCCCCTAATAATAACGTTAGGCTACCTGGTCCCTAATAACGTTAGGCTGGCCCCTAATAATACGTTAGCCTACCTGGCCCCTAATAAACATTAGGCTACCTGCCCCAATTCTACCTGGCCCCTAATATAACGTTAGCCTACCTGGCCCCTAATAATAACGTTAGGCTACCTGGCCCCCTAATAATAACGTTAGGCTAACGCATGGCCCCTATTAATAACATTAGGCTACCTGGTCCCTAATAATAACGTTAGGCTACCTGGCACCTAATAATAACTTTATGCTACCTGGCCCCTAATAATAACGTTAGGCTACCTGGTCCCTAATAATAACGTTAGGCTACCTGGCCTCTAATAATAACATTAGGCTACCTGGTCCTTAATAATAACGTTAGGCTACCTGGCCCCTAATAATAACGTTAGGCTACCTGGCCCCTATTAATAACATTAGGCTACCTGGTCCCTAATAATAACGTTAGGCTACCTGGCACCTAATAATAACTTTAGGCTACCTGGCCCCTAATAATAACGTTAGGCTACCTGGTCCCTAATAATAACATTAGGCTACCTGGCCCCTAATAATAACGTTAGCCTACCTAGCCCCTAATAATAACGTTAGGCTACCTGGCCCCTAATAATAACGTTAGGCTACCTGGCCCCTAATAATAACGTTAGGCTACCTGGTCCCTAAAATAACGTTAGGTTACCTGGCCCCTAATAATAACGTTAGGCTACCTGGCCCCTAATAATAACGTTAGGCACCTGGCCTCTAATAATAAGGCTTAGGCTACATGGTCCTAATAATAACAGGCTACCTGGAGGCTACCTGGTCCCTAATAATAACGTTAGGCTACCTGGCACCTAATAATAACTTAGGCTACCTGGCCCCTAATAATAACGTTAGGCTACCTGGTCCCTAATAATAACGTTAGGCTACCTGGCCCCTAATAATAACGTTAGGCTACCTGGCCCCTAATAATAACGCTAGGCTACCTGGCCCCTAATAATAACGTTAGGTGGTCGGGCTACTACGATAACAACCACATCAACAGTTTACAACTAACTCACGTATTGTTTTGAGTGTCAGTGATTGTGAGAAATTGTGCCTGTAAATCTGGCTCTCTGATCGCGCTGCCACATTTTGCACGCTTCACTCGCTGCCAACAATGTCAGGTTCATCTCCAGGATTGGTACGAACAAAATACATGTCCAGGTTTTTAAGTTTCGTTTTCTCCTGGGCTCTTTTCTTGACACATTTTGCACAGAAATTGTTGAATCCCCAGATGTGCAAAGTGTAACCGACACTTAGGGAAAGGCCTGTTTCTTCGTCTTTCACCGGGCCCTCCAGGAATCCAGAATCAAACACCACCACACAGGCTCTGGGCTGGAACCTTCAGGGGAAGAGAAACCGAGGCGGGCCTCAGAACCCCTGGTGGCGGGACCTCCAGACAGACACCAAGATACTGGGATGCACCTGGTCACAGATAGAAAGGAACCCCAGTGACTGTTTACTCTGGAGGTCCGTTGTCAACAGCTTATACCCCAACAATAGAGGTGGATGGCAATGACTGGCTCGCGCCCTAGTGTTCATCTGGGGAACTACAACCTCCGCATCCACAACCCATCAGCAGTGTTTCCACAGACCAGCAAATGCTCCTGACTCAAACCCAGACTCATCACCCCCTGAGCTAGCTGCCCCCCCGGTGTATCCCTTCCTCAGTCACTAGAACACTGATATGAAGATGCGTATCACTGCAGTCGGCCTGTTTCTCCAGTGCTTTTCTTCCTCTGATTCCTTGAACTGGGGTTATTAAGCAGGTGGGACAAACACTCTGAGCTCTTATCAGCTGCACTTTGCCACGTCCCATTAGTCATTAATGACTTTAATTAATAGTGAATAGTGAATTAATTAATTCACTATAAACGTGATCCACCCGCCTTGACCTCAAGACTCTGCTTCTGTTCCCTGGAAGTGAGGCAGTGAGACGTCTGGATCTGGCTCTGGTTAGCGTTCGACTCCAGGACTCCAGAGCAGGACTGGGACGTCGTTTACTTCCTCACATATTCTGGCTTCGTTAATGCCAGAAACTAATTAACTAACTAAGATGTGTTCCGGTCATTTCACTGTTTTATGGTGACACAGAGTTTCACATCTGGAGGAGCAAAGTGGTTGGAAAAATGGAAAAACATCACAACAGGTAGGCACCCTCATTCACTCATTCATTCACTCATTCATTCATTCACTCATTCATTCATTCATTCATTCATTCACTCATTCATTCATTCATTCATTCATTCATTCATTCATTCATTCATTCATTCATTCATTCAGTCATTCATTCAGTCATTCATTCATTCATTCATTCATCACTCATTCATTCATTCATTCATTCATTCATTCATTCATTCATTCATTCATTCATTCATTCATTCATCATTCATTCTTCAGTCATTCATCAGTCATTCATCAGGCAGGCTCATCATTCATTCATTTCATCATTCATTCATTCATTCATTCATTCACTCATTCATTCATTCAGTCATTCATTCATTTTCATTCATTCAGTCAGGCATTCATTCATTCATTCACATCATTCAGCATTCATTCATTCATCAGGCATTCATTCACTCATTCATTCATTCATTCAACTTCATCACATCAGGCATTCAGGCATTCAGCATCATTCATTCATTCATTCATTCATTCAGGCATTCATCATTCATTCATTCAGGCATTCATTCAGGCATTCATTCATTCATTCATTCATTCATTTCATTCATTCATTCATTCATTCATTCACATTCAAGTCATTCATTCATTCATTCATTCACTCATTCATTCATTCAGTCATCATTCTCATTTCATTCACTCATTCATTCTCATTCATTCATTCATTCATTCATTCATTCATTCATTCATTCATTCATTCATTCATTCATTCATTCATTCATTCATTCATTCATTCATTCATTCAGTCATTCATTCATTCATTCATTCATTCATGCTCTATAACTTAAAGTGTTACGTCCCCTGCATGGCTCAAACACTGGGATGGTCTGAAGGCAGTGATTCCCAAAGTGTGGGCCGCGGCCCCCTGGTGGGCCGTCGAGGTACTGCAGGTGGGCCATGAGAGGTCATTAAAAATAAACAATGTTTTAAATCCTCGATTTAAAAAAAAAAAATATTCTTAATTACTGTAAAATATTTATGACATGATTAAAAATTATTTAGAAGTAATAAAACAAACCAATTGAGTGTTATTCTATTCTCTTCTTAACTTAATAAGACAAGTGCAACCTCATTGGTTGACCCCTTACATTACTAACGGGACGTAGCTTCTTGTCCTGTATGTTGATCTCAGTTGTGATTGAAGGTTCTGGTGGGCCACGGAGATTTTTCACATTTCAAACTGGGACTTGGTATTCTGAAGTTTGGGAATGACTGGTTTGAAGGGATTTATTTAGTGACATACGGAGCAAATAAAACAAGTTTTATAGTTTATAATGTGAAAAAAAAAAAACCTTTTACTGATAGAAACTCTTTATAAGCATGTGTTTGAGAAAATTCAACTGTTTGCTTTGGATTCTATAAACTACATTTCCCCTAAATTATAGGGCTGGGCAACGATTAACATTTTTAATCGCGATTAATCGCATTGTATACGCAAAATCAAATAATGAATTCAAAAGTAGTCAAATGCACTTTTATTTAAATGTTCTGCTGCCATATGAACTAAAGTGTCATAACATTTGTTGTTCAAACACTTTTAACATCAGCACTTGTCAGTAACACATATTTAGTGTAAATCTCATATTAAAAAATATCAAATAAAATAAAGCTTATTGCCACTGCCAGGGCATTAATGTCATCCTGTTTTTATAAAAAAAAAAAAGTCTATCAACAAAATCCTGAGCCACAATCAGAACATTAAAACAGGTAATTTCTGAGGTAACAGCAGAAACTTTTAACGGGGAGTTCAACTTGTCAGTTGTTACAAATAACCTTGTTTCTGTTGAATCCTCCGTCTGGGAGAACTTTAAAATGAAAATGTCCATGTTAAAGTTCAGTAACTTTATCAATCCGTGTATCAGTCATTCTTTACATTTTCAATTGTCAATCAAAAATAAAAAAAAATAAAAAATAGAATAAAAAGTGACATTTTATTACATTTTTTGTTTTTTAATCATCTAACACAAAAAAATGAAAAAAATGCCTGTTTTTTTTTTTATATTTCAATTTTAGACTAAAATTTTAAACTCAAAAATAAGAAATTAAAAAACGGGCCACAGAACTGAATTTGTTTTATAATGGAGGACTGGACTTTCTGTTGTCATTACACATCTGTGCCACTAGATGGAGCCGCACTGCAGTAACCAGCTAGAGAACAGCAGGACAGTGAACACATGGAGCAGATCTGATGGAACATGGAGGAATGACCACAAAGTTTTGTTGCATTCCAGAATTTTAGTTTTTTTTTTTTAATATTGCTACCTGAGTTGCTACCTGAACTGTAAAGTTCACGGATTTTTACCGTTCTCCATGTCTGTTTTAGCTTTTCCTTAAGTTTACCTGCAAATTATCTTCCGGTTCAGCAGCAGCCAGAAACAGACTTTTCAAAACAAAAGCATGTGAAGCAACATGCGTTAACGCGCGATAAAATAAATGTCGGCGTTAATAAATGAATGCGTTAACGCGATAATAACGCGTTAACCTACTCAGGCCCTAGTAAATTACAAATAAAAATATTGTAATTCAGAGCATTTATTTGCAGAAAATAACAAATGGTCAAAGAAAAGCAAAAAGGCTGCAGTGTTTTAATTTCTCAGTTAATGCAAAGAAAACAAAGTTCAGTTCAACTCAACTTTATTTATATAGCGTCTATTACAGGACAAACTGTCTCTAGGGGCTTTTCAGAGACCCAGATGATGACCCCCGAGAAAATATGAAGTAAAGAGAAAAACTGAGTACGTTTGCGGTGCATATTTTTTACGGTTTATAGGCTTCAGCACGTGCACTGATGTTACACTACAACATAATAACAAGTGGAGATGCGTAATAGATGTAAAGATGAACTAAAAATTGGTCATACACACTTTTAATGTCAAGTCAAGTGGAGTTTATTGTCATTTCAGCTTCATACAAGTAGAGTAGAGAGGAAACAATGTTTCTCCAGGACGAAGATGCTCCACAGAACCACACAGAACCGCACAGAACCACAGGGACAACATCATTAATACATAACGTTCACAAGTGCAAACGTGCAGACAGCACGAGACAGAACAAAGACTACAACACCAAGCAATACACAGTTCTGGGTGAAATAGTGAAACTATAAAAGTAGCAGCCTTTGTACAATAATAAGCGTTTACATGTGGCCAGTCTGGTTGAAGAACTGGTCCCTGTGACCCAAGACAAACAGGACCGATGGATGGGAATGCTCAGTGCGGTTTGTTGTCCAAACTCACAGGACAGAATGACACTTTTATCCAGATTATGATTTAAAAGTGGCCAACAGCATCCAAGCTTAAGCACACTGAGAAACGTTGGCCCCAGGTTGGCTCGTTAGTTCTGGTACTGTCATCGGTTCGTGGTCTGGTCAGTCAGAGTGGGAGGGTCCGAGGGAAAAGCCGCTCTACCAGATGACTAGGATCGTTGACGTGTCTCCATCTCCAGGAACGGCTAAAATAGCTAGCTAAAAGAGCCAAAAACCGTTCCTGTGGTAGGATGGGTGCTCAATGAACTTCTGGGTGGGGGGGGGTTGACTCGCTGACTGGATATGTTGTGGGCAGGGGATGACATCACCTAGCCGCCTAACGTCCGCCTCGTCTATGAGTCGTCATTAAGCATCACGCAAACTGCCCTGCAACACCTGTCCACGTGTGTACAACGCGTTTAAACCCTTTTTAAACGTGTTGTACACGTGTTACATCTGCCTCAGTGCGGATATTGGAAATATTATATCAAATTTTATAATGTTGCATTAATCGTGTTAATGCTTTGACTAAGAACTCTTCTGTGTCCTACTGGACGTCTCTAAGAGCAGCAGCTGAGAAGTTACTTCAGGGCTCCCCCACCTATGGACGAACCAACCGTCTCACTACTGCAGTGAGCGGCCTGGAAGCACCGTCCGACGGCCTTGTGGATGCTGGACCCGACACATCTGGGCCTACTACGAGGTACAGCTTCATGAGAAAAAGATTCAGCTTTGTTTGTACTGAAGGTCAATAAGACCTCTGATCTTGCTTTAAGACTTGGAGACAACAGTCATCTCACAGTAAGATATATTGTGGTCATCCAAATTTGCCCAAGACGAGCGTACACCTCCGGAAAGATAACAACGATTTCATCAAGCCATCCAGCAGTTTTCTTCTGCTTACCGTAACTGGGACTGGGATCACGGGAGCAACAGTCTGAACAGAGGTTCTCAGATGACCCTCAAAAGACCCATAAAGAGAACGGTTACAGTCAACTTAAATATCTTCTCGTCCACGGTTGAACTCTCACCTTGGTGGACATCGTTTCTATAGGACTTTATTTTGAAAATCGACAGAAGAGGAAGCTCATGTTAGGCAGATTGTACTTGCACCTCCATTCTTGTGGTCGCTTCCCAAACTCAGGTCCACAGGAGAGAGTTAGAACAGAGGCTGTCTGGTAAACGAGAAGCTTTGCTCAACGTCCTCATCACTGCTCCAGTCTGCCCGTCAATGCTCTGTTCTACTTCCACCCATGAACAAAACCTCAAGATACTTGGCCTCTTCCACTTTAGGCAGCGACTCACTTCCGACATGGAGTTGGGTAGTCCACCTGACTGAGGGCCATGGTCCAAACATCCTCCTTCCAAGACTCGCTACCGAAACTGAGAAACGACATCTTGAAAAAAGTGCTAACAGAGCTGAAACAAGGACTAGCGGAGGTCTGCTGGGACTCCTTGGTAGGTCTGCCTGCCACTCGCAGGGATAGAGGTGTAGCAGTGAGGGAAGCCTCCCGCCATCGATGGTCAAGCCCTCAGCTGTAGTTCAACCGCTGCTAATCCTGAATGCTCCGCCCGAGTCATGTTGATGGGTTGAAATAACAATAGTGAGGGAGGCTGCTGGCATCTCTGACGAAGCTTAGATGGAGTTTTGTTTCGTAATAGACGATGTTTCAGTAGGTTCATTTGGAATAAGGACATATTTGATCAGAACAACTGTGAGCTAACATGAAATAGCATAAGCTTCAGTAGCTAGCTTGTGGTATGTGAGGTAAGGTGGGCCACGTAAATGCTCTAAAACCACAGAAAAAGACTTTTTGCGACTCATTCCTGACATGGAGTTAGGCAGTCCACCTGACTGAGGGCCTTGGCCTCAGATTTGGAGGTACTGGTTCTCAGCTGAGCAGATACAGAACAGAAGTGGACCTGATCTCCACCCCAACACCTACGTTTGCTGATCTGAGTGTTTTTCTGCTACCAGATCTGTAACTTCATCAACACTGCAGCTGTTGAGTGGATCTCTGAGCAACAGGCTCCCTACGCCACCAATGGAAATGTCTGGGTGGGCTACGACGACAAGCGCAGCTTTTCTTCCAAGGTAACCAAGAACTTCTACTCCACCTTCAGACTGTCAAAGTTCTGTCTCTTGGTCGTTCCTCAGACCTGTGAATCCATGAGTCACTTTGTCATCCTTGTGGCTGTCCTGTAGGTCCAGTGGTTGACCGCCAACAACTTGGGAGGTGCTCACGTGTGGATGTTGGACATGGACTTCTTTCTGCTCAGACAGCGCTTACCCTCTCATCAACCACCTCAGGATGTCCGTGGTAAATGGAATGGACTGGACTCATATATCGCTTTATCCACACCGTCAAGGTGCCCTCAAAGTGGTCTACAATGGCCTCTCATTCACTCTCATCCACCAGTGGGCGGCTGCTACCATGCAATGTGCTGCCAGACCCACTGGGGGCAAGTTAGGGTTCAGTGTCTTGCCCAAGGACACTTTGGCATGCGGACAGTTCCTTCCAGTGACTAGAACTACCAGCTGAGTATGGTCTTATTCCTTCTTCAACAGAGCTGTTGATGGTGCAGAGAGACACCTGGAAACACCATCACTATCTTGTAACGGAATAACAAAAGTCGGTTTCACTTTTGCCGTTTGTCATCAAGGAGTTAAACTTCTGTTCATTCCGTCTTTTTCATGTCTGATCATGAAGGCTTCGCTCCAAAGCCAACCATCGCTCCCCACCCCACCACCACCAGGGATCCCACCACAGACTTCTACCACAGCCACCCTGACGGCGTCTACGAGAACCCAGCTGATAAGACAATATACTTCCAGTGCTTCCAGGGAAACACCTACCGGCCTCATCTACTGGGACTCCTGCAAGTGCTGCAACTGGCCCTGAGCCAGCGGAGAGAGAAGGACAAAACACATCTGATGGCCAACGCCGTCTGCATGTACTGACTAAATAAACCAATTAAACAAAAACTGCTCTCTGTGGTTGAATGCTTTGTAAACAACATACATTTATACGTGAAAATAATTTATAAAAACACCACAGTCACATCATGCCAAATGGGGGCAGACTGATCAATCATAACATTTATGTCAGAAATATCTGCCTCCAGCATGTATTTGAACTCTGAAGACGGTGGCATCAAAATGTCGCCTTGCACCATAAAGGGCTCTAGAGCCAGTCGGTCTCTTCTGTCTTCATCTTGTCATGCTTGTCCATTGTCATTTGTGTCTCTTTGTAATTACGCCAGGTGGCGCTGTGGGCCTTTTTTTCTGCAGCACTGCTTCTTGCAGTGCAGAGCTTCCCTCAGTTTACCTCCTGTGTGCAGCTCAGAGCAAATAAAGCAGATCTGACGGGAGATGGAGCTCATAAATGTTACGACGAAGAGGAAGTAGTAGCAGGAAATCGAGCGATAAAGAAGAACAAAGCTACCAAGCAGAACAATCACATTTGGAGAGAAGTGCACAGAAGCTTTCAACAGAAGGTTCCCCCTCCAGCCCACACACACCGTTGGTTTGATGCTGAAGCACAAACCAGGCTGATGGGTCTGAGTCAGGGACGGGGTTTGAGTCAGGGACTGGGTCTGAGACACAGACTGGACCACGGGACGGGTCTGAGTCAGGGACTGGGTCTGAGTCAGGGACTGGATCAAAGTCAGGGACTGGGTCTGAGACACAGACTGGACCAGGGACTGGGTTTGAGACAGGGACTGGGTCTGAGACACAGATGACCAGGGACTGTGTCTGAGTCAGGGACTGGGTCTGAGTCATGGACTGGGTCTGAGACACAGACTGGACCAGGTGATGGCTCTGAGTCATGGACTGGGTCTGAGACACAGACTGGACCAGGTGATGGCTCTGAGTCATGGACTGGGTCTGACACACAGACTGGACTAGGTGGTGGGTCTGAGTCAGGGACGGGGTCTAAGTCATGGACTGGGTCTGAGACACAGACTGGACCACGGGACGGGTCTGAGTCAGGGACTGGGTCTGAGTCAGGGACTGGATCAAAGTCAGGGACTGGGTCTGAGACACAGACTGGACCAGGGACTGGGTTTGAGACAGGGACTGGGTCTGAGACACAGATGACCAGGGACTGTGTCTGAGTCAGGGACTGGGTCTGAGACACAGATGACCAGGGACTGGGTCTGAGTCATGGACTGGGTCTGAGACACAGACTGGACCAGGTGATGGCTCTGAGTCATGGACTGGGTCTGACACACAGACTGGACTAGGTGGTGGGTCTGAGTCAGGGACTGGATCAAAGTCAGGGACTGGGTCTGAAACACAGACTGGACTAGGGACGGGTTTGAGTCAGGGACTGGGTCTGAGACACAGGGTCTGCCTCACCAGAACACAATTAGGGCCTGATTTACTAAGATCCTAAATAAAGAGTACTAAATTGCGTGTGCACTGAAAAAGTTTGCGTGTGCTGTTGTTGTGTGTTTTGCGGGTGATCAACTAAGAATGCTCGCGCAATTGATAACGGGTGCAAACCGCAGTATTTAAATGAGGTGTTGCGTGTCTTACGGTTTGCGCCATGGAGAGTCTGGATGGAAAGCAGGATAGACGCAAGCGCAAAATGAAATTTGACGAGTTGGAGTTAGAGATATTAGTGGAAGAGGCAAATAAACACATTCATGAACTACAGCAAAGAAATTTAAACATTACCAAAAGAAACGCAATATGGGAGAAAATCTGCGATAGAATAAATGCAGTTGGTAAAACAAAAAGAACGGCAGATGAGGTTAAAAGAAGGTGGCAAGATGTAAGGCAAAGAACTAAAGAAAAAGTGGCCTTTAATAAAACTTCGGCAAACAAGACAGACAGGTGGAGGGCTTGCGGAGGAGATGCCTCTAACCAGCATTGAGCAGCAGGTGCAGCTCACCTTCTGGAGGAGCAGATAACTGGGATACGGGGTATGACACGCTAGAGCCAACTGCAGAACAAGGTAGGCGCACAATAAGAAACACTTTTTTCTCCATGAAAACACGTGATTTATTTATTATCACAAATAAAAAAATGAATGTGCCTCCTGTGGCAACCTTTTGCTGAATAATACTCGATTTAACATTCAAATAAAATATTTCTCCTTTTGCATGTGCTTGTGACCGGCTCCAAATCAGCCCTTAAGTTTCAACTATCTGGTTTTCATTCATTCCAAACAAATTTACACGAGTCCGAAAGACTCTCTCTCTGCTGTAGTTCATGAATGTGTTTATTTGCCTCTTCCACTAATATCTCTAACTCCAACTCGTCAAATTTCATTTTGCGCTTGCGTCTATCCTGCTTTCCATCCAGACTCTCCATGGCGCAAACCGTAAGACACGCAACACCTCATTTAAATACTGCGGTTTGCACCTGTTATCATTTGCGCGAGCATTCTTAGTTGATCACCCGCAAAACACACAACAACAGCACGCGCAAACTTTTTCAGTGCACACGCAATTTAGTACTCTTTATTTAGGATCTTAGTAAATCAGGCCCTTAGAGTATAATTTGAGTGTATGCTTACGAGCAGGATATACCCAAATTTAAACACAACAGTGGCGTCCCTGGATGGGCTCGAACCACCAACCCTTCGGTTAACAGCCAAAACACTGATGCGCAACAGAAACAACAGATGTGCACGCTGACAACATGCTCAGGAACTAAGGCACAGGTGGGGACAATCGAGGCAGACCAAACCAGCAAAGGAAGCCGAACACCAGGGAAAGCACTTTCAAAATAAAACAGAGGTCCAAGAATAAAAGAACAGAAATAACAAAGAATCAGACTCAAAAGAAGAGGACACAGCAAGAATCTAACTCTTGGTCAGATCTGAACCGGACCCTGTGGTGGTAGTGTGACAAGACTGCAAGTACCCCCATGATTCAGGGACTTGTAGGTCGATCTTTAGTATCTTTAGTGCCTGTATGGCATCATCAGTCTGCCACACAGCTGTGGAGGAGTTCAGTCCAACCTCCAGCCAACCTGGTTCACATTCAGAGTTCATATAATCACAATCCATAAATGCATTCTCGATAAGGAGCACAATAAATTGCATCACATCTCAAACCTGAGCTGATTAACGAGGAAGAAAAAAAATCTCTCCAGCAGACCCAGACTCAGGGAGGCAGCAGAGTGCATCATGGGAGGCCGCTGCTTCCTCAACACCAACTTCCACAACAGAGAGGCCTGGTAGCTGAAGGTTCTGCCACCCTTTAGACCTTTAGAAACTCTGGGAACCACAAGTAAGCTCGCAGGCCGACATGTTGTTGGGATGACATGGAGGAGGTCATGGTCTACTTAGGGACTCCAAGGCTTCCAGGTCCCACGGATGCAAATGTCTGAGGTGTTTCTGCTGAAATGCTTTGTTTTCTCCAACCGTGGTTCTGGACATTAAGCTCAAGCAGCTCCACTTTGTATCAAGTATCAAGTATCAAGTCAACTTTATTGTCAGATATGCTATACATGCTCGACGTGCAGCATACATGAAATTTCAGTCCTCTCGGACCCACGATGCAACAGGGTAACAAGTAATAATTTATAAGTGAAAAACTAAACAAGTAGGACCTACGACATAAGTATCTTAAATACTAAAATTTGCCATGTGGACAGTATAGACAGTGTAGTATAAACAGCTTAAGTGATCAGTATATACAGTGTAGTAGCTTGAACAGACAGTATAAACAGCTTAATGGACATTATAACAGTATAGCGGCTTGAATGAACAGTATAACCAGCTTAAATGAACCGTACGTACAGCGTAGCAGCTTTAGTGAACAATATAAAGAGCTAAAGCTGCTACACTGTACAAACGGTGGCCTCGTCTGTCCAGAGGACGTTGTAAAGAGGTCTTGTGGTTTGTTCAGATGCAGTTTTGTGAACCTCAGTCGTGCTCCCGTGTCCTTTTTCCTCCCATCAACCCTTCCGAAGTAAACCGTACCGTTTTTTTTTTCCACAAATCATTGTAGAACGTTGAACTCCAAACAGTTGGAAAAGGTTTCATGACACTTCTGCAGCGACAACTGCTTCTCTACGACCTTTGCTTATGTCTTACCTCCTTAGCACTGTGCTAACGTAGACCTGAACGCTTGCTCTTGGAGCTGAACCTTCTTAAAGTCTGAGGAGACAGTCAGGGGTGCTTAGTATTTCACTTTTATAAAATAGATAATGAAAAGGTGTAAGCGTGACATGTTTTTGTTCGTCCCTGCTAGCGTTAGCCTCATGCTAAGACCCGCTATGATCGGATCTTTATTGTAAAATGTTTTTAAACTTAGCGGCGTCGGGGCGGCTCAACTTATAAGATCTGCAAATAATCACATTCTGCTTTTTTCTACGTTTTACAGCGAACCGACATTTGTGGAGTCGAACTCGGACAGTTGGAAATAAATCGGCTCGACACAAGTAACCGTTATGTAACCTGCCGGACGAGTTTAATCAGCTGGAATCGAACCAATAAAAACGTTATCTGCACAGCGCTTTTTAAAAGAGTTATTCAATGTACTTCAGCAACCGAGAGCACATCATAAAACAATTAAAAATAATAAAGTCAAGAGCCAAAATAAACATGAACAAAGAGAAGTACATAAAATGAAAAAAGGTTACGCACCATAAAATAGATGACAAAGATGTGACTTTGAAGATGCTTTCTTTTCTTCTCGCTCTCTGGCCTTACACACACACACACACACACACACACACACACACCATACATATATAAAAAATATATGTCACATAAATATATATACACATATACATATATATATATATATATAATATATATATATATATATATATATATTATTAGAGCTGGGAGACGATTACAATTTTTAATTGCGATTAATCGCATGATTTTCCTGATTAATCACGATTAATCAATTTGACAATTTGAGGTCTTCAGCACCGTTTCACAACGAGCGCCCACTAAAGTCCACGATATCAGCTCATTTAGGAGAGAAGACATGTCTCGTCTTATCGCTGACTTGTGCAGGAACTGTTGGCGCTTCATAAATGCTTATCTGCTGGGAGACACAGCTGCTCCTCTGTCAGCACGTCTCCGGACTGAGGAACTGTTGACGGAGGACAACATTAGGTCTCATTAGGCTGAGACGATACTGGAGGTCACGGTCCAGTCAGAGACCCTGAGCCGTCTGGGGCAGAAGAAGCCCAAATCATGACCCCTCCACTGCCGTGCTTGACGGTGCGCATGGACGTCCCCTGCTGGGAAGACTGGCAACTGTCTTTAACTTCTCTTTCTCCTACAAATCACTGTCAAACACTAAACTCCAAATAGTTGGAAACAGCTGGAAATGCAGCATATAAAAGCCTCTCAAGGACCATTACTGATGTCTTACCCTCACGGCATTATGTTAACAGGATGGCCCAAACGTCCAGCTGATGGTCGGCCCATGGAGGGCTGGCAGTGAGGCGGTACTTAGTGTCTCTGCGTGATTGTTTCTGTTTTGGCTATATATATATATATATATATATATATATATATATATATATATATATATATATATATATATATATATATATATTCTTCTATAAATATATATATATTCTTCTTCACTTTCTTGTTCATTTTAATACCTGGTACCACTAAACGTCATCATGTGACTAAAACAGACAGAAAAGAAAACACTGAATGCATAAAAGCAGTGTTTTTGGCAGTACAACGCCATAGCTATTGATGTGTAAAAACTTAAGTGATTTAGGTTATAATCAAGAAAACCATGGAAAATGGTAAGATATCAGCTCTTAAATAAAACTCTTATGAGCAATCTTTGTGGTTATCATTATGTTTATCCAAACAAATGTACCTTTAGTTGTACCAGGCATTAAAATGAACAAGAAACTGAAGAAAACAAGGGTGGTCTAATAATTTTTTCCATGACTGTATATATATATATATATATATATATATATATATATATATATATATATTAGGGCTGGGCAGCGATTACATTTTTTTAAAACACGATTAATCGCACGATTTCCCTGATTAATCACGATTAATCGCATTGTATATGCAAAAATCAAATAATTCAAAAGTAGTGTAAATGCACTTTTATTTAAATGCTCTGCTGCCATATGAACTAAAGTGTCATAACATTTGTTGTTCAAACACTTTTAACATCAGCACTTGTCAGTAACACATATTTGGTGTAAATCTAATCTTAAAAAAATGTTAAATAAAATAAAGCCTATTGCCACTGCCAGGGCATTAATGTCATTCTGTTTTTTATAAAAAAAAAAAAAAAAGTCTACAAACAAACAGCAGAAACTTCAGTTGTCAGTTGTTACAAATAACCTTGTTTATGTTGAATCCTCCGTCTGGGAGAACTTTAAAATAAAAATGTCCATATTAAAAGTTCTGTAACTTTACCAATCCGTGTATCAATCATTCTTTCCATTTTCAATTGTCGATCAAAAATTAAAAAAAAAAAATTAAAAAGTGACCAGTGACACAATCACGCAGAGACACTAAGTACCGCCTCACTGCCAGCCCTCCATGGGCCGACCATCAGCTGGATGTTTTGGCCATCCTGTTAACATAATGCCGTGAGGGTAAGACATCAGTAATGGTCCTTGAGAGGCACTTATATGCTGCAT
This sequence comes from Hirundichthys speculiger, assembly GCA_018398805.1. Taxonomy (NCBI): domain Eukaryota; kingdom Metazoa; phylum Chordata; class Actinopteri; order Beloniformes; family Exocoetidae; genus Hirundichthys; species Hirundichthys speculiger. The sequence continues at coordinate 80,630 of JAGFBZ010000341.1, read as the reverse complement.
TTCCAGCTGTTTCCAACTATTTGGAGTTTAGTGTTTGACAGTTATTTGTAGGAGAAAAGAAAGAGAAGTTAAAGACAGTTGCCAGTCTTCCCAGGAGGGGGCGTCCATGCGCACCATCAAGCACGGCAGTGGAGGGGTCATGATTTGGGCTTCCTCTGCCCCAGACGGCTCAGGGTCTCTGACTGGGCCGTGACCTCCAGTATCGTCTCAGCCTAATGAGACCTAATGTTGTCCTCCGTCAACAGTTCCTCAGTCCGGAGACGTGCTGACGGAGGAGCAGCTGTGTCTCCCAGCAGATAAGCATTTATGAAGCGCCAACAGTTCCTGCACAAGTCAGCGATAAGACGAGACATGTCTTCTCTCCTAAATGAGCTGATATCGTGGACTTTAGTGGGCGCTTGTTGTGAAACGGACCTGAAGACCTCAAACTGTCAGCCGTCGCCTCGTCCCCGTTGCCGCAGCGTCCCCGTGTAAACCGTAGTTTATGTAATTACGCTATCAACCCGAGGGATTAATGATTCATTAGCGTTCCAGGTCATTATCGGGCGTGATGAAATATTTACTCATAACAAGCCTTTTATGACCCCGTTCAGTCATCCTCAGCTTTTTACAGCAAAAAAAGAGATAAAGAAGCCCGACGCGGGTCAAGCATGAAACCGTCGGCTTGAGCAGTTTTTGCTCGATCTGCGATCAAAGCTCAAATTACGGGCCGGTCCAAAACGTGTCCCGCGGCGATGCTCCCGCGAGGCCGACAGCGAGCTGGTCTCTGCTCTCAACGTGGCGCCGCCTGACCCCCGGGTCACATGGCGCATGAGTGTTCCGCCGGCCCGTCCAACCGCAGGGGCCCCTGGGGGCCGGCACGTTTCAACGTGCCCATACCATGAACAGCTTATCGCCCTCTGAGAGGACTTATCTCATGCTTTACGTGTCCCCCACCCTCCCCTCCATAGGTGCAGATGGACATATATCTGTCTCTTCTGCAGTGGGAAACGTATACGAGAAGTTGGAAGTCTCATTCACGCAGCAGTTGTCTCTGAGGTCCTGAGGTGAGACTGACGATCTGAACCGTGGACAAGTTATCCGTCTGAACATGAGATGAATCTGTAAGTCTTTGGTTATGTCCTTTAATCTCTTTAGGAGAAGGAAGCTGACCGAGTGTGCCTTGAAGCCAAGATGACCAGGCTCACTCTTCTAGCAGGTAAACCCTCATCCTCCTCACCATCCATTGTTCCGTCCACGTCCTCCTTTTAAACTCTCTCGTCCTGAACTCTCCCCAGGTGTCGGCCTGCTGATGTGCCAGCTGGGTAAGTCGCTCTCCGAAATGAAAAAAAATACTTTTACCGGGACTGGAGCGGCCGCAGATCTCACCAGACGTGCTTTTTTTTTTTTTGTCCCACCTCCAGCGACCGCCTCCCAGATGGTGTGCTACTTCACCAACTGGTCCCAGTACCGGCCCGGGACCGGGAAGTTCATGCCCCAGGACGTGGACCCGTTCCTCTGCACCCACCTGATCTACGCTTTCTCCATCCTCAACTACAACAGCGAGCTGGTCACCTACGAGTGGAACGACGAGACCCTCTACAAGAGCTTCAACGGCCTGAAGAGCAAGTGGGTCAAATCGGTCCCCGGCGTCCCCTGTGTCAGTCTGTGTGCACTCTCAGAAATAGGGGTACAGTACGAGTCCTTTTTGTCCCCTGAGGTACAATCTACACAAATGTACCCCCTAGGGTTAATTATTGGACCTTAAGGTACCTATATGTACCTTTTTGATGGTCCAAAAGGTCCACTCAAGTGGGTACAAAAGGTACAAAAGGGTACAAAACTGTACCTGTACAAGCCATTGTACCTCTAAAGGTACAATTCTGTACTTTCTTTTCTGAGAGTGTGTAAAAATGTCCAAAATCAAAACTGAATTCAATTCTCTCTTAACACAAAAGAAACCCTGATCTGAAGACCCTTCTTGCCGTCGGAGGATGGAACTTTGGCTCGACTCAGTGAGTAAAAACTCAAGTTTGGGCCGTTGCAACCGAGCAAGACCTGATGCTAAATATGTCCCATTCAGTTCTTAAAAATAGCAAATGAAACAATACTGTGCTATGAATTCACCTCAGGTTCTCCATCATGGTGTCCACCAAACCCAACCGTCAGAGGTTCATCCAGTCTTCCATCAGATTCCTGAGGACTCACGGATTCGATGGTCTGGACCTGGACTGGGAGTACCCAGGTGCCCGTGGGAGCCCGCCAGAGGACAAGCAGAGGTTCACCGTTCTCTGCAAGGTGGATCGGGGAGTCTCCGGCCACGGAGGGGCAGATGTAAGCTCGTACGTTCCGGGCAACGTCTCACCAGCTGTCGTGATTTGCAGGAGCTTGAAGAGGCCTACGCAGCCGAGGCCGAGGCCACGGGGAGGCCGAGGCTCCTGCTCACCGCTGCGGTGCCGGCGGGAAAGGGGAACATTGACGCTGGATACGAGATCGACAAGCTCGCCAAGTACTGACTGGATTTCTGAATACAGTACTGCTGTCCATCATCCTGTCTTCTTGCGTTAAACATGTCCCGTTCCTTCGCCAGGTACTTCGACTTCGTCAATGTGATGACTTATGACTTCAACGGAGCTTGGCAGAGCTTTACAGGACACAACAGCCCTCTGTACCGCGGATCAGAAGGACCGAGGAGACCTCATCTACTTCAACACTGTAAGAGGCCCCGCGGTGCTCGTAGAGACGTATGAGTCCGTTTAAAATGTAAAGTTAAACTGAGATGAAGGATGACAAGTCATCCTAACGAGTTTATAGAAATACATTCACCTCTGATGGACAGGGAACGTAGCGTTCTGGGCTGCAACGTATACATCAACTCAGCTGCTTCGGTCTGCGACACGTACCGTTGCAGTTTCATGATAAAAGCTCACAAAGAAACTGCAGTTCATAGAATGACCACTAGGGGCCGACTAAAGTAAGAGTAAGTCCATTTCCACTGACTTCTTAAAGTTAAAACTTTACAGGAGAAATAATCATAATTACAGCCTGGTCTCTGTAGTTAGATCCCGATCCATGGGGGTAAATCTTTCAAGTAGAATTAGGGGAGTTTTTTTGTGTTCTAATGGGACATTCTATGGTGTTAATGGTGAATCAGAGATCTGAGCTGCGACTCTAACGCTAAGAGAGCATAATCACTCTTGTGACGTACTTGGGGGGGGGACTGCCGGACGACGACTCTAAACGATGACACATTTCCAACGTTCCCTCCTGAATCCCTCAATTTAACACGACAACACCAAATTCAATTCAATTCAATTTTATTTATATAGCGTCTGTTACAATGTCAGTTGTCTCTAGGAGCTTTACAGAGACCCAGATCATGACCCCCGAGCAAATATCATTAACTAAAATTATAATTATATAATAAAATTAATCCAATCAAGGATAATAGCAGGTAAAAAAAACTCCCATAGAGGGAGAAAAAAAACCTTTAAGCCAAACAGTGGCAAGAAAAAACTCCACTTTAAGAGGAAGAAACCTTAATCAGGACCTGGATCATATGGGGGGACCTTCCTGATGAAGACCAGCTGGATAAAGGAAGAAAAAGAGAGGAGAGAGAGGACAGAGAGAGGACGGAGGACAGAGAGAGGAGAGCACACTAATGAATGAAATGACTACATAAACATAAACAGATGCAGGTAGCAACACTGAGGTGAGATGGTCAGAACACCCGAACACATCTACACACACAGGTGGAGGTAAACAAAGATGACTTCACTGGCATAACGATGCCATTTACTGATAAGATCTGATCTGTAATTTAGCGCTAGCTATCTTTTTTATCCTGAAGCCATCTACAACTGGCAGCGCGGCGTATCAACACCATATAACTCCTCCAACAGAACTTTATATTGCGATCAAGATGTTTACATATTTAGAGTCGGCACCTGTCTTTATTACTCACACTGACGATGACCTTATCAATGTGTCACTTTATTATATTAGAGGTTTGACATGAATCTCCCTTAGTCTACCCGCTGCATGGTTAACTGGCTGCCGTATAAACTGCAAAAGCGTTTTTCTCAGCTTCAGTGGTTTTGCAGTTACAGCACTTCGTCTTCGGGAAGTCTTCGTCTTCGTCTTCACCACATGGAAGCGTAGACGTGCAGGGTCAAAGGCCCACTGGACAAAAACACTCGATAAATGGTGAAATAAGTTTAATATGATGTTATAGTTGTGGTATATATTATCTGTCGGAGACGAGCACGCTCCCGTGATCTCAGTCGTTAGGTGCAAGTTGGTGATCGAGCAAATCAGAGGCAATTAAAATGAAACCAAAAGTTCAGTATTCTTCAAGTTCATTAGGAAAAAAGTGAGTGTCAACAAAGAGGAGACGGAGATGTCTCTTTCTTAAGTCTCCACTAGGTTCTAGGTAGCCTGACCTGATCCTGCAGAGGATCGGTCCGGTTCCTCTGGATTTGACTTTGATTCCCAGAGCGCGGTACCAACAGACCCAGAAGAAACTGCCTTTAGACACGTCTGTTCAGGGATACAATCCATCAGAGGAACCAAACTCATATCAACGAAGACCCACAAAACAAAGAACAGTGGAGCCTTGAACACTTAAAGCCCCCTTTTAACCCGGATGGGGCCCACAGGGCCGACTGGGTTCTAGAAACATGGCAGTTAGGACCCATACAGAGGATGAAGTGCATTAATAGAGTCTATACATCACTCCTACAAAATTTAGGACTTTGCCATGAAGTACTGGAGAGACAATGGCATGCCACTGGAGAAGCTGAGAATGGGATTCGCCACTTATGGTCGTACCTTCCGTCTGACGTCTTCAAGTACTGGTGTCGGAGCACCGGCCAGCGGCGCCGCCTCGGCTGGTCCGTACACGCGGGAGGCCGGATTCTGGTCCTACTATGAGGTGAGGTCTGACAACGCACTGGCACGAGGTGGAAACAGCGACTAGCCCCGGAGCAAATCTTTAACCTGTCCCCCACAGATCTGCACCTTCCTGAAAGGCACCACCGTTCAGTGGATTGATGACCAGAAGGTCCCCTACGCCAGTAAGAACAACGAGTGGGTGGGATTCGACACCAAGGAGAGCTATGACATCAAGGTAAGTGGAATTTTTAAAAAAAAAGAGAGAGAGATTTCCACTCGCGGTGGCGTGGTGGTTGACTCGTCTCATTGTTGAATCACCAGGTCCAGTACATGAAGGACATGAAATTTGGTGGCGCCTTCGTTTGGGCCCTGGACCTGGATGACTTTAAAGGAGAGTTCTGTGGAATGGGAAGAAATCCTTTGATGTCCCATCTGCGCAAGCTCATCGATGGTGGTAGGTCTCGCTTCCTTACGTCTTTAGAAGCTTTTACTTTTCAAAGCTCGTCGAAATAAGAAGCTAACATTAGCTCTCCTCTTCCAACAGGGGCGCCTCCGGTTCCATCCACCACAACCACCACAGCTCCAGCCTCCAACACGACCTCCAAACCTGTAGCTACCACAACGTCCAAACCCAGCACCGCCACCACTGCTCCATCCACCAAGACCACCAGCTCCGCCGCAGGCCCGGACTTCTGCGAAGGAAAACCGGACGGCTTGTACGCAAACCCGGCCGACAGAAACGTCTTCTACATGTGCGCATTCGGGGAAACCCACAAGCAAGGTTGCGCACCGGGCACTGTCTTCGCCGACAGCTGCAAGTGCTGCACGTGGCCCTGAAGCGCCCGCCGCAGGATTACTGCCGCTACAGTCAACTGGACATGCCAAGGGAAAAACACATGTGTATTTGTTCATCTTGACCATACGTGTGACACCATGAAGTTAGGAAACAAGTCCAATGAGATAAATAAAATTAGCATGTTGTTGCTCAATCAAAATAAAAGGATTCATGCTATGTCGAAATATTGTTTGACAGACAATTAAGAAAAGAAAAAGAACTTGTGTTCAGTTGTGGTGTTTTATCAAAGGTCAGGCAAGTATGTTTATGGATTGAAGGTCGTGGCCACGAGCCGATCTAAATTTGTCACAGCATCAGCAGATAAGAACTGAATCAAACAGATTAACACAGATGTAAAATTACATAAGGAATTAAGACGGCATGCAAACCGTGCTTTCACTTTGATTTCAATTCAAGGCCTGAGAAGCTTGATAACCAGATCGATAACGGCTCCGTTTCACAATAAACACAGTTTTGGCAAAGCAACCGATGACAACTAACAAAATCAAGTCAGGAGCACGTCAATGCTCCTAAAAAAAAAAAATCAAGATTTGATGATAGTGTCATGTATGACTGAACCATCTGGTAGTAATATGTTGTTAGCCATCTAATATTATTAACGATGGAGCCTTGAGGGGGTTTTGTGGTGCTGCGTGAATAAATATCGAGTGTTGGAAAAGTAAAGTTGGAGAGGTAGAGGACGTGTTTGACGGGAACATGAGTTGTGTAGTCGGAGTAACGGCTGGGTTTCAGGTGGAGGTGCATCAAGGATCAGCCCGGAGCCCCTTCTTGTTTCTTGTTTTTGTGCACGTTCAGTTCAATTCAATTCACTTTACTTGTAGGACGCCAGTTCACAAAAACATCGTCAAGGCACGTGACCCAGTAAAGCACGCAAAGGTTGTTCGGTCCTGCTCAACAAGTACAATCCACTTCACTTATTATAGTGATACATAAGGGTGTGAAAAAAATCGGTTTGGCAATATATCATGATTTTCGACAGCCCAATATGATATCGATTTTTCAGCTCCTAATATCGATTTTTTTTAGGAAAATTCATGTATTAGACGCACTTATAACAAACAATAAATAGGTTGTTTTGAAGCAAATAGTTTTGACTCAATTTGTCCTCTAAATGATCAATATCATCTGAAGAATATACAGCAACTTGATTTTTACATCTCTACTTTTAATTGTGATATTAACTGCGTAGAATATTGCAATATATCATGATATCATGATAATATCGTATCATGATACACCCCTAGTGTTAGAGTTGTAATCCAGTCCAACAGACTGTAACTGAAGAACACAACAGTCATCTTCACTTCAGTGCATCCTAAGCTAGCATGGAGCAACCGCGGAGGAAACTATCACGTCATCTGCTGTTGTACATCTGAGCTTGTTTTTACACCATTTTAGGACTTGTGAGCTCCAGATTATTTTTTCTTATTTTTCTTTTTAATGTTATGATACATTAAAATATTTGAACTGGAAGAGAGTGTGCCTTCTTTTTCACAACAGTGTTTAAACATTAGCTGCGGTTACATGATGTTTTTTAATTCGGAATTAAAATTAGGAATTAAATAATTCCGAATTAAACTATTTTCCTTCCAGTTTACATGGAAATAGTAATTCCGAATGAAGGTTTACATGGAAAACACGTTTGTTCGGCTTTATCCAACTCCGCTTTAGGTCTGGGGGTTGGGAAGGGTTCTGATTGGATGGGGGGGGCGGACGTCTTTACCTCTACCGGAAGAAAACAAACTTAGCTAACTCGATTAGCAACAACATTCCACTTATTTTTGACCTGGGTGGCGTCTCTATCTGTGAAACCTCCTTCATTTAACCTGGCCGCTTTGAAAAGCTCACAATTTTTATGTTTCCTGCCATCTGTTCTTTTAATTATTTCCAGTTCCTCCAAGCTATTTATTAAATAAATCGTCTCTGCTCTTGAACACCGTTTACTGCGTGCTGCCGTTTTGAAAACAAGCCCGGCGCGGAATATAAGCGTCATGGCGACAGACGGGCAAGAGAACTAGCATGCGCAGAAAGACGGGAATTAATTTAAAGAGGAATGAGTGTAAACATGACCGCGGAATTACTTAATGCGGAATTAAAATGGGAATAAACCAGCCACTTACTTCGGAATTAAGTTTAATTTGGAATTGACATTTTCATATGGAATTAAGTGTTTACATGGTAACTTTTATTCGGCTTTAACTTTAATTCTGAATTAAAGAGGAATTAAACTTCCCATGTAAACACACCTAATGTGTTAAAAATCCACTCGTTCGTCACTTATTAAAAAAATCAAGACTGTTGTTTCAGTGTAATAGTAAAAAGTGTTGTCAAGTAAAAAACAAAATTTGAAAGGTGATTACTTTTATCTACCGTAAATAAAACATCAAATTCCAGTCATAATCCTGAGAAATTAGAGGTGAAATTATTAGTTTTGCTAAAGATGCTCTTATGATAGTCCAGAAAACTACTATAATCACAACAGACTAGACTCCACTCTTAAAGGGGAGTTTTTCTTTGTCACTGTTTGGTTTGAAGGTTTTTCTCCCAATAGGGGAGTTTTTTTGTTTGTTTTTTTTTTACTTACCATTGTTTCTTTAATTAAGATTTAACAACATGAGCTATACATAATAATATTTGCTCAGATCTGGGTCTCTGAAAAGCACCTAAAGACAATGTGTACTGAGAGCTCCATTGGTTTTTTGATTGGCTGTTTGACTGGGATCACCTTTGCTACAGCGTGCAGCACTGTCTTGAGCTCTGAATAAAAATCTAACCAAGCATCGTCATTCTTATTCTAAAGAGAATAGCATTTGTCGTGCTCTTGTGTGATCATTGGTAGCTGCAGCATCCAAAAATCCTTTGGAGGTCAACGCTGGGATGACGTCTATATAGACAGGTGGAGGTCAACGCTGGGATGACGTCTATATAGACAGGTGGAGGTCAACGCTGGATGACGTCTATATAGACAGGTGGAGGTCAACGCTGGGATGACGTCTATATAGACAGGTGGAGGTCAACGCTGGGATGACGTCTATATAGACAGGTGGAGGTCAACGCTGGGATGACGTCTATATAGACAGGTGGAGGTCAACGCTGGGATGACGTCTATATAGACAGGTGGAGGTCAACGCTGGGATGACGTCTATATAGACAGGTGGAGGTCAACGCTGGGATGACGTCTATATAGACAGGTGGAGGTCAACGCTGGGATGACGTCTATATAGACAGGTGGAGGTCAACGCTGGGATGACGTCTATATAGACAGGTGGAGGTCAACGCTGGGATGACGTCTATATAGACAGGTGGAGGTCAACGCTGGGATGACGTCTATATATAGACAGGTGGAGGTCAACGCTGGGATGACGTCTATATAGACAGGTGGAGGTCAACGCTGGGATGACGTCTATATAGACAGGTGGAGGTCAACGCTGGGATGACGTCTATATAGACAGGTGGAGGTCAACGCTGGGATGACGTCTATATAGACAGGTGGAGGTCAACGCTGGGATGACGTCTATATAGACAGGTGGAGGTCAACGCTGGGATGACGTCTATATAGACAGGTGGAGGTCAACGCTGGGATGACGTCTATATAGACAGGTGGAGGTCAACGCTGGGATGACGTCTATATAGACAGGTGGAGGTCAACGCTGGGATGACGTCTATATAGACAGGTGGAGGTCAACGCTGGGATGACGTCTATATAGACAGGTGGAGGTCAACGCTGGGATGACGTCTATATAGACAGGTGGAGGTCAACGCTGGGATGACGTCTATATAGACAGGTGGAGGTCAACGCTGGGATGACGTCTATATAGACAGTGGGAGGTCAACGCTGGGATGACGTCTATATAGACAGGTGGAGGTCAACGCTGGGATGACGTCTATATAGACAGGTGGAGGTCAACGCTGGGATGACGTCTATATAGACAGGTGGAGGTCAACGCTGGGATGACGTCTATATAGACAGGTGGAGGTCAACGCTGGGATGACGTCTATATAGACAGGTGGAGGTCAACGCTGGGATGACGTCTATATAGAAGACAGGTGGAGGTCAACGCTGGGATGACGTCTATATAGACAGGTGGAGGTCAACGCTGGGATGATGACGTCTATATAGACAGGTGGAGGTCAACGCTGGGATGACGTCTATATAGACAGGTGGAGGTCAACGCTGGGATGACGTCTATATAGACAGGTGGAGGTCAACGCTGGGATGACGTCTATATAGACAGGTGGAGGTCAACGCTGGGATGACGTCTATATAGACAGGTGGAGGTCAACGCTGGGATGACGTCTATATAGACAGGTGGAGGTCAACGCTGGGATGACGTCTATATAGACAGGTGGAGGTCAACGCTGGGATGATCTATATATAGACAGGTGGGAGGTCAACGCTGGGATGATGTCTATATAGACAGGTGGAGGTCAACGCTGGGATGACGTCTATATAGACAGGTGGAGGTCAACGCTGGGATGACGTCTATATAGACAGGTGGAGGTCAACGCTGGGATGACGTCTATATAGACAGGTGGAGGTCAACGCTGGGATGACGTCTATATAGACAGGTGGAGGTCAACGCTGGGATGACGTCTATATAGACAGGTGGAGGTCAACGCTGGGATGACATCTATATAGACAGGTGGAGGTAAACGCTGGATGACGTCTATATAGACCTCGGTGATGTCACAGGTTTGTCCAGTTCTTCCCGTGCAGTTTATGGTTTTATCCTGAAGGTTTACCTATAAATGCTGCACTCATGTTACTATGGATTGTTTGCATTCTCATATATGACTGTAACCTATCTGTTTTCTTCTAGAGTATAAGTTACTGTGGGACCTGTTGACCTGTCTCTAATACTCTTACCTCAGGCTTTTGCATTTACAGTCAGGTAAGTGATAGGGGAACAGGTACACATGCTGCAATAAAAACATGTTTGGATAGCTGATGAACAGAGATGTGGACATGAAGCCTCGTGGCAGCGTTTGTGTGCAAGTCACTGGCACATTAGGAGTTAAATGCTCCAAATCTTAGATGAACATCAAGAACCCTGTTCAGGGTCCAGAGATCTGCTGCAAATTGTCCCACCTCTCCCCAGGGTCCTGACACAATCTGCCATGGCTCCCGGGTCCTTCACAACCTGCTTCCTGAAACGGACCTCTGGCCTGAAGGGTAAAAAGACAACAGAGATAACAACATCTCTGTGAAGAGATAACATTCAAAGTAGATGTTAGAAGCTGAGTGTTTGTTATTGTCTAAAGTCTTCTGTGATGTGGAGTCATGGTTTGTTGCTGTAGGACTGTATATCTCCATACATACAGGCAGTAATGTTTATAGGAAGTATCTATAGTCTGAGTCACATCGGTACATTCATCAGGGATGAATGATTTACACATTAGCGGACGCTCAGCTTCAACGATTCAGTTGATTATTGTAACTGAAAGGTTGCTGGGTCATCACCACTGACTTCTAATCTATAAGCTGTACAGTTCATTGTGTTCTGGCCTCGTTTTTTTTTTTATCCCCAAACTAGATGAGAGCTATTGTAATAGTGGGACAGGAGAACATCCACATGGTATCTTGATGGTCAAAGGTCCAGGCTGGAGATCAGAGCAGCAGAACAAGATAAAGCAATCAGAGGAGGTCACCTGGAAAGCAGGTGACCCCCCCACCAGGCTCCAGCAGATCCCCAGCGGGTTTGAAGCGGGTCCAGAGCCTATTAAAGCCCCCAAACGTAATGTTTTATTTGGAAAGTGGTCTCGGGAGGCCAGCGGAGTCATGGCGGAGGCAAAGGAAGACGTTCCAGCAGGGTCGAGGTCAGCAACGTCACCGCTGATGACTGTTATCGAAAGCTTTGAACATACATGAGACCTGTTTTCTTTACGTTATCAAAGCAATAGTCATAATGGTTTACAGCCATGACCGCGATAAAGGTGATATGATATGGTAGTCATGTGCATAGGTTGGTCTTTTGTTTTGTTTTTTTCTGTAAAATCATAAGAGAAATCATCCTACTGTACTGGATCTTATTATCTTATTATTGGACAAATACAACCTCAGAGATACAAAAACATTGACTATTTTTTCATTTTGTGTCATTATTTAATTACAAAAACCAAAGCCAAATAGAAAATACTGATGATAATAATGTGGGTAGTAGTCCCCAAGTAAGTCCCCTCTAAACTCAACAGGAGTCAGATCCACTGTAGATGTTGATCCACTGTAGACATAGATCAACCATAGATCCACCGTAGATCGACCATAGAAGTGGATCCACCGCAGATGTAAATCCACCACAGATGTAGATCCACCGTAAATCCACCACAGATGTAGATCCACCATAGATGTAGATCCACCGTAAATCCACCACAGATCCACTATAGATCCACCATAGATGTAGATCCACCGTAGATCCACCGTAGATCCACCTCAGATGTAGATCCACCGCAGATGTAGATCCACCGTAGATCCACCGTAGATGTAGATCCACTGCAGATGTAGATCCACTGCAGATGTAGATCCACCGTAGATCCACCTCAGATGTCGATCCACCGTAGATCCACCGTAGATGTAGATCCAGCGCAGATGTAGATCCACCGCAGATCCACTGTAGATGTTGATCCACCGTAGACATAGATCAACCATAGATCCACCGTAGATCAACCATAGATCCACCGTAGATCCACTATAGATCCACCATAGATGTAGATCCACCGCAGATGTAGATCCACCGCAGATGTAGATCCACCGTAGATCCACCGTAGATGTAGATCCACCGTAGATCCACCGTAGATCCACCTCAGATGTAGATCCACCGCAGATGTAGATCCACCGTAGATCCACCGTAGATGTAGATCCACTGCAGATGTAGATCCACTGCAGATGTAGATCCACCGTAGATCCACCTCAGATGTCGATCCACCGTAGATCCACCGTAGATGTAGATCCAGCGCAGATGTAGATCCACCGCAGATCCACTGTAGATGTTGATCCACCGTAGACATAGATCAACCATAGATCCACCGTAGATCAACCATAGATCCACCGTAGATCCACTATAGATCCACCATAGATGTAGATCCACCGCAGATGTAGATCCACCGCAGATGTAGATCCACCGTAGATCCACCGTAGATGTAGATCCACCATAGATGTAGATCCACCGCAGATGTAGATCCACCGCAGATGTAGATCCACCGCAGATGTAGATCCAGCGCAGATGTAGATCCACCGTAGATGTAGATCCACCGCAGATGTAGATCCACCGTAGATCCACCGTAGATGTAGATCCACCGTAGATGTTGATCCACCGCAGATGTAGATCCACCGTAGATCCACCGTAGATGTAGCTCCACAGTAGAAACAAAGCAGATATGGATCCACCATATATATGTAGATCCACCGCAGATGTAGATCCACCACAGATGTAGATCCACCGTAGATCCACCGTAGATGTGGATCCACCGCAGATGTAGATCCAGCGCAGATGTAGATCCACCGTAGATCCACCGTAGATGTAGATCCACCATAGATGTAGATCCACCGCAGATGTAGATCCACCGCAGATCTAGATCCACCATAGATCCACCTCAGATGTAGATCCACCTCAGATGTAGATCCACCGCAGATGTAGATCCACCGTAGATGTAGATCCACCGTAGATGTAGATCCACCATAGATGTAGATCCACCGCAGATGTAGATCCACCGCAGATCTAGATCCACCATAGATCCACCTCAGATGTAGATCCACCTCAGATGTAGATCCACCGCAGATGTAGATCCACCGCAGATGTAGATCCACCTCAGATGTAGATCCACCTCAGATGTAGATCCACCGCAGATGTAGATCCACCGTAGATCCACCGTAGATGTAGCTCCACAGTAGAAACAAAGCAGATATGGATCCACCGTATATATGTAGATCCACCGCAGATGTAGATCCACCACAGATGTAGATCCACCACAGATCTAGATCCACCATAGATCCACCTCAGATGTAGATCCACCGCAGATGTAGATCCACCACAGATGTAGATCCACCGTAGATCCACCGTAGATGTGGATCCACCGCAGATGTAGATCCACCGCAAATGTAGATCCACCGTAGATACAAAGCAGATGTAGATCCACCGTAGATCCACCCTAGATCCACCGCAGATGTAGATCCATCTACATCTGCGGTGGATCTACTTCTGCGGTGGATCTACATCTGTGGTGGATCCACCGTAGATGTAGATCTACCGTAGATGTAGATCCAGCACAGATGTAGATCCACCGCAGATGTAGATCCACCGTAGTAACGTCTTCACAGTGCTACATCTGAGGTGGATCTACATCTACGGTGGATCTACATCTGTGGTGGATCCACCGCAGATGTGGATCCACTGCAGATGTAGATCTATTGTAGATGTAGATCCACCAGCAGCACCGTGAAGACGTTACTCCCTGAATGAACCTCATCAGTCTCTCTGGTCCAGTCGCTTCTCCACAGCTCTCTGAAGGTCCCACCACAGTAGTCAGGTTGTCACTCAGGCCGTCGTCTGGACTTGGACTGGACCAACCAAAACCTCAACTCTGCTCTCCTTCCAATCATTCTGATGTAGAACCTGCTGCTGTGTTTGGAGATCTCCATCCTGTCACATGACCCAGTTCCAGCCAGTCTCCAGCAGTCAGACAGACATCTTCACATTGTGACTTCCCCCTGCATGCCCTAATTTTTGTTAAATAAATATTGGCAAGGTGAAAAGGGTGATGTTGTTTTTGCCTAAAATTAAAACTTTTAGGATTAGATTATCCTATTTATGTTTTTACACACATAAAAATCAAAAATTGGGATTAAAAGATGGGGTTCTGGATTTTCTTTAGACTAACTAGAGCTCTGTTTTAATTAATCAGCGGTATTACGTCACCCAGTTACCACAGCAGCTACAAACTAAACTTCTGCTGTCAGCAGTGCCATCAACTCCAAGGTCACTTTCTCAGATCAGCGATATCTTGATAAGTCACACCTCCACTGGCCTAAATTACCTGCTGTTGAGAGCGTCTTGGACAATAATTGACTCATCAATTATTGTCCACACGTCACCGTGCGTCTTATCAAAAGACGATGTGACAGACCCACCTGCCTCCGCCTGCAGCAGCAGCGTATAAAAGGTCCAACGCTGCTGCATCAGAGCAGGTCTTCCATCTGCACCTGACGCCAGTCTGCAAGAAGAAACACCTCCTCGTACCGAGCTTCCTAAAGCATTCTTCGCCTGACTCTGGTTGAGCTTTGAAACCATTATGTCCAGACTCACAGTTCTTGCAGGTATTTTAATGAATGGTCTGTATTTCTATCATATATTCCTCCGTTGCAGAATGTGTGTATTTATTTCTTCCTCTTTTGTTTGATTAAGGCTTATGTCTGGTGCTGGGCCACCTGGGTAAGTTATGAGGTCTTTTTATTTCCATCCCCTGCTGTCGTTCAGGTGTTTTAAATCCCTCTCTGACGTTCCTTTGCTCCCTTTAAAGGCTCCGCCAGCAGGATGGAGTGCTACTTCACCAACTGGTCCCAGTACAGGCCCGGTGAGGGCAAGTTCACGCCTCAGAATGTGGACCCCTTCCTTTGCAACACCCTCATCTACGCCTTCTCCATCATCAACCAGAACAACGAGCTGGTCACCTACGAGTGGAACGATGACGTCCTCTACAAGTCTTTCAACGCGCTGAAGAGCAAGTAAGTGGACGTCGTAGAGAGCTGGTTCAGAGCGATTTTATCGATTCTGTGATATATATGTCGATATTTTATCAAGTATCGAGTTAGGGCTGCACGATTATGGAAAAAATGATAATCACGATTATTTGGATCAAAATCACGATTACGATTATTAATCAAGATTATTCAACAATTAAAAATATTTTTTGTTCAGAATGTTATTTAAAATCCCGATATGAAATGTAACCAAGAAAGTATTGAATAAGGGATGGACAAATTATATAAAAGGCAGAAGCATGAAACTTAGGCGGTCCTAGAGATTTTTGGCCATAAACACCAGCCTGTAAACATGTCTTAGCTTCAAGAACGCCCAAAGGCAGGTCACTACATTGTACATGGTCACGATTAATCACGATTTTCAAAATTTTAATCGTGGCAACCAAAAATCACGATTTCGATTATTTTTCGATTAATTGTGCAGCCCTATATCGAGTATCGATTTTTTTCAGCCGCGAGTATCGAAGCTTCTTTCAAAACCCCCGTGTCCCACCTTTAATAGCTTTCAAGCAACAATTTGCACTGTTTAAATAAATGAAACTATTTTTCTCAACACATCTTTTATTCATTTTGTCCAGCATTTGCAAGCTGCCTGTCAGCCATATAATGTGTAATTGATGCTTTCAGTTCAATTAATTCCACAAAGTCATTGGAACACTCACAAGATGTCACCAAAATCACTTTGTCCCTTTAAAATCTTTCAGAAAATGATGTAAATGTATTGTAAGATGAATATCGATATATATCATATCGTGAGCTGAATATCGTGTATCGTATCGTATCACAAGATAAGTGTATCGCTACAGCCCTAGTTCAGAGTTTCTGAGTTTCTGCTCTAGTAATCCATAACAAGCTTTGGTAGAAACCTCAAACTACCTTCTCCTTTGCTTCCAGGAATCCTAACCTGAAGACTCTGCTGGCTGTCGGTGGATGGAACTTTGGTTCAGCACAGTAAGCAACATTTCAAACTACATGACCGTCTTAGACACAGTGGAAAGCAGCCGTTAAAAAAAAATGTAAAACATCCAAACCTTTTAATTGAGACGAGGATGTTTTTGGTTCCTTTTATGTGAATATCAATCTCTGACCTGCAGCTAAAGGCTAAGAAACCAGCTTTAAGGGTTGTTTGGGATGAAAACAGGATTCAATCGTTCCTGCAGGTTCTCCATCATGGTGTCCACTGAGGCCAACCGTCAGAAGTTCATCCAGTCTTCCATCAAATTCCTGAGGACCCACGGGTTTGATGGTCTGGACCTGGACTGGGAGTACCCAGGTGCCCGTGGAAGCCCGCCAGAGGACAAGCAGGTTCACTCTGCTCTGCAGGGTGGGCATCGACCTTTCGCGGTCTTTCTCCTAAAACGATGCCTCCCTTGTCTCCATTGTGTGATCGTTCTGCTCTGTAAGTCGCTTTTTTTCGTGAACATTGCAGGAGCTCGCCGCCGCCTACGCAGCTGACGCCAAGGCCACCGGCAACCCTCAGCTCATGCTGACCGCCGCTGTAGCTGCTGGAAAAGGAACCATCGACGCGGGATACGAGATCGCTGAGATTGCCAAGTGAGCGGGACGTTTCGTGAAACTCCTCACCGGGATTTTTCAGGAAGCGTCTTTGAATTGAAATGACCGTTTCTCTGTCTTCTCCAGGGAACTGGACTTCATCAACGTGATGACCTACGACTTCCACGGAACCTGGGAGTCGTTCACCGGACACAACAGCCCCCTGTATCGCGGATCCGAGGACTCCGGTGACCTCATCTACTTCAACACTGTAGGCGACGGCCGGGGCGCCGCTAAGACATTTAACTCCAGTGGCGTCTTCTGATTTAGTGCTGCTTCACCTCTTCCTTCACCTTTCGCAGGACTTTGCTATGAAATACTGGAAAGACAAAGGCACCCCAGTGGAGAAGCTGAGGATGGGATTCGCTTCTTACGGTCGTACCTTCCGCCTGACATCCTCAAGTACCGGCGTTGGCGCCCCGGCTAACGGACCTGCGTCAGCTGGACCGTACACGCGGGAAGCTGGATTCTGGTCCTACTATGAGGTAAAGCTCCAACATGCAACTAATACCCTGTAGTTACTGCATGATGTGCAGTATTTTGAGTGCTGGTTAACTTTGGAGCGCCGCTAATCCTGGAATCGTTTATAGATCTGCACCTTCCTGAAAGGGGCCACGACTCAGTGGATCGAGGACCAGAAGGTTCCCTATGCTTTTAAAAACAACGAGTGGGTGGGATTTGACACCAAGGAGAGCTATGATATCAAGGTAAGCGTGCCTGACGTCGTATGAACGTTGTCATCTTGAACACCTTCACAGCATACGCAGGTAACTGCATCACTGGCTCTTACGTTTGCCCCTGTAGGTGCGGTACCTGCAGGAACAGAAGTTCGGAGGTGCCTTCGTGTGGGCTCTCGATTTAGATGACTTTGGTGGAAAGTTCTGCGGTGAGGGCAGCTATCCTCTGCTGTCTCATCTGCACAAACTTCTTGATATCAGTAAGTCTGAGACACACCCTAGCTAATGTGCAGGTGTGGGTTGAAGGTGGGCTGCAGACTCGGGGCCCCGCATGGGTTCCAGGGTGGCCCTGCTTGTGATTGTCCATTAACTGGGTCAAACGGGACTTTTGTTCCTAAAAGAAAAACACCCACTAGTGCCCCATTACAGTGATCCCTTATTTTTCGCAGTTAATGGAGAGCGGCGCCCCCCACCCCCCGGGAAGATCATCGGAGCCCCCCGAGCCTAAATAATATGTTTAAAATATGTTTAAAAAACGTAAAAACGTAGCAAGACACTGCAACAAAACAAGACAAAGGCTCAACTGTGGTCTTTCTGTTTCCTTCACAGCCTCTAAACCGCTAATTTTTGGCTCGTAATTAGCGGCTAACACGCTAACGACAATAAAACAAAAAGTCCGGTTTTCTCTGCATGGAACGGGAACTTTATTCTGGCACTGCAGGAACTTGTAACATCACACAGGTTGTGTTGTTGGGCTCCTGTCGGTTAACAGAGAATGTAAATCTATACACGCTGGGCTGCTGTTGATGCTCACTACACTTTACATCTAACCACGACACACACACTACATTACCCATAAGGCCACCTTCTTAAAGGGGCCAGGCTGGCTCACAGCATTTCTTCGAAGTGAGAGAACACGCAGAACATCCATATTTTGTTATTAACTTATATATTTATGAAAAATCTGCGAATAACTAAACTTACAGCGCGAATTGGGATCATTATAAACTTAAACCAGTAATGCTGAAACCACAATCAGGACTCGATTTGAAGTCCAAGGTCACTCTGTACATAAATGACCCACTTTTGACCCAGACGTGCTTCACATGGACATGCTGGCTCTGAATTACTAGGTCAGGTCAAGTCAATGTTTACGTCTACATTTAAAACACACTTTATAAAGTAGAATGAAAAGCCAAGCTATTCTGCTCAGCCTGGAACTAAACAGAGGTTAAATGTGATTTAATGTGAAAACAGAGACTGAAGGCCACATCAAAAGAAAACCTTTTGCTTTTACACCAACCATCCAACATGTGGGCGGATGAATATCAGATAACATGGGAGGTAATAAGCTGCACAGTTCTATGAGTTTGCAACACAACATTACATTTTTTTAAGCCACAATGTTGGGTCCATGTTGCAATACCACTTCTGACCACATGGGGGTCAATACTGTGCAGATGACAGCAGATCTCGTAATACCACTCCGTCCCAGTAGAGGTGCACTCTTGTAGGTTCTGATGGATGGCTCCTGTGATGAAATCATGTCATGTGACTACGACATGCCTCGGCAGTAACATGAATTCCCTCTCTGTCTTCCAGAGCTCCCGCCGCTGCCACCAACCACCACCCCTAAACCCGACGCCACCACCACCACCTCCAAACCCGGCGCCACCACCACCCCCAAACCCGGCGCCACCAACACCACCTCCCCAACCACCACCCCCAAACCCGGCGCCACCACCACCACCGCCACCACTACAACACACGCTCCAGGATCTGGCTTCTGCAACGGCAAACCCGACGGCCTGTACCCCAACCCGGACGATAACACCACCTTCTACAAGTGCGCCGGCGGCGTTACGTACCTCACTCGCTGCGGAGCGGGATCCGTCTACGACGACGCCTGCAAGTGTTGCGCCTGGCCTTGAGACGTTTCTGAGACAACCCTCTTTGCGTTCCCCGTGTATACAATCATTTATGCCAACAGGTCGGCTGTGTTGTACAGTAAATATGTATAATTTCTGTGAAATGTGCTCTAGAGACTGCAGACTGTGAGAAAAGAATGTTTTTGTACAAACCTTTGAGAGCAGTCCAATGAATTCCTCTATAAATATGTATTTTAAAAAAAAAAAAGCCTCTCAGATGCAGTTTTGTGTGTCATTGCGATGCAAACAGCTGTGCAGGACGAAGGATAACCGGACCAAGAGGGAACATGATCCAGAACAGAATCCACAAAGAGAAGCACGTTGTGAACCTAATAGACAAGGTTAAAAGCATGAAGTGATAGTGGAGAGAGAAAAATAACTAATCATCCTAATCACTAATCACCAGGGTGATCGTCCTCAACCGGCTGGAGGGTCTGAGATAACAAGAGAGACAGAGCAACAAATAAACGGGAGGAAGAGTCCACTGGTGGTTCCCCCTGCAGTCTAGATTTAAGAGGAACATAACTAAAGTTATGATTCAGGGCACTAACTATAACCTTTATCAAAACGGAAAGTTTTAAGCCCAATCTTAATGGCAGAGACACTAACTGGTTCCGTATAAGAGGAGCCCGATAGCTGCAGGTCCTGCCTCAGAAACTCCTGGGACACCAAGTGACTAAGAATTGTGAAATATTAACGTGAAAGGTGTGGGTTCGACTATTGCAGTTGTAGAGATCTCCAGGTCTGAGAGTCCTTGTTTCAACACATATGTCAATGCACACTGCCAGAGCATAGAAACAAGCTTTGATTTTATAAGATAAAGGTTTGTGAGTCATGGTGAGAACAGCTGTGGCAGCTGTTGTCCTCCAGGAGTCCCAGCATGTTACTGCATTAATGGAGAGGGCTAATTATTGACTTGCTGCAGCTGTGACACTGAGTCTCTCCCAGCTCTGTTCCCTGAACCACAGCCCCACATCTGTTGGGCTCTGTTCCCTGAACCACAGCCCCACATCTGTTGGGCTCTGTTCCCTGAACCACAGCCCCACATCTGTTGGGCTCTGTTCCCTGAACCACAGCCCCACATCTGTGCCCCACATCTGTCGGGCTCTGTTCCCTGAACCACAGCCCCACATCTGTGCCCCACATCTGTTGGGCTCTGTTCCCTGAACCACACATCTGTGCCCCACATCTGTTGGGCTCTGTTCCCTGAACCACAGCCCCACGCCCCACATCTGTTGGGCTCTGTTCCCTGCCCCACATCTGTGCCCCTCTGTTCCCTGAAACACAGCCACACATCTGTTGGGCTCTGTTCCCTGAACCACAGCCCCACATCTGTGCCCCACATCTGTTGGGCTCTGTTCCCTGAACCACAGTCCCACATCGGTGCCCAAGATCTGTTGGGCTCTGTTCCCTGAACCACAGCCCCACATCTGTGCCCCACATCTGTCGGGCACTGTTCCCTGAACCACAGCCCCACATCTGTGCCCCACATCTGTTAGGCTCTGTTCCCTGAACCACAGCCCCACATCTGTGCCCCACATCTGTTGGGCTCTGTTCCCTGAACCACAGGTCCACATCTGTTGGGCTCTGTTCCCTGAACCACAGCCCCACATCTGTGCCCCACATCTGTTGGGCTCTGTTCCCTGAACCACAGCCCCACATCTGTTGGGCTCTGTTCCCTGAACCACAGCCCCACATCTGTTGGGCTCTGTTCCCTGAACCACAGCCCCACATCTGTCGGGCTCTGTTCCCTGAACCACAACCACACATCTGTCGGGCTCGGTTCCCTGAACCACAGCCCCACATCTGTTGGGCTCTGTTCCCTGAACCACAGCCCCACATCTGTGCCCCACATCTGTTGGGCTCTGTTCCCTGAACCACAGTCCCACATCTGTTGGGCTCTGTTCCCTGAACCACAGCCCCACATCTGTGCCCCACATCTGCTCCTGCAGCTGAGCAGGGACCCCCACCACAGAGGGGGACCACCTCACTGGCGTCAAGCTATCAAACATGAACGTCTGCTGATTCTTCCTATCAATTGTATGATACAAATAGCTAAGACTGTGCAAAATACCATATGTGATAAAATGTATAAATAATAATTATCCATTAACTGGAGAACTAATAATTCCATGTTCTTCTATTCTGACTGGTTCATTGTTAGTACATCAACTACAGAGATGACTATAAACAGATGTGGGCAGCAACACTGAGGTGGTCAGAGGATCAGACTGAACATCAGCATGTTAGTTGATATCACAGCAGGATCTCTGCATGAGAAGAACAAGAGTCTTCAATTCAGTTCAATTCAGTTCAATTCAATTTTTGTTTGTATAGCATCTGTTACATTGTCAATTGTCTCTAAGCGCTTTACAGAGACGCAGAGCATGACCCCCGAGCAAATATCATTAGCTAAGAACATAATATTAAGACCTAATCAAGGATAATGGCAGGTAAAAAAAAACTCCCACAGGAGGAGAAAAAACCCTTTAAGCCAAACAGTGGCAAGAAAAAACTCCACTTTAGGAGGAAGAAACCTTGATCAGGACCTGGATCATTGCAAATGCATGAGATTTTGCAGCCTGTAAGGCGTGTACGCGGGGTAGCGTACCCGGTGGGTGATGTCACCAGTGGGTTTGTCCAGTAGATTACCGTACAGTCTATGGCGTTTCGTTCATGCATTAAAGCAGACTAAACAGCTGGTTTATCATCCTGCAACCCATCAGCAGCATAAACACATAAAAAAAAAAAAAAAACCCTCTCTAGCACTTTGAAACGTGGAAAGACTGATCTCAGCGTACTAACTGAAATCTACCCATCCTCAGAGAAAGCTGATTCCTGAACCTGAGCTGCTCAGATGTCACTCAGATGCTTCCAACGGAAAGCGAGAGTTTGTCACAATGCCAGCGTTACAAAGGGTTTAACGCTCTGAAAGGTGAACGTTTGGGGGGGGGGGGGGGGGGGGGGGGGGGGGGGGGGGGGGCAACTTTCACCCTGAGCTGCACAACACTTCGGCCTTTTGTCCCTCCAGTCGTCATCCGTCAGTAAAGATACATCGTTGCATTAATGGATATCACCACATGCTCGGTTTTGTCTTTCAACAACGGTTTAGGTGGCGAGAAAAGCTTGAGGGAACATCCAGAAGTGGGTCGCACTAAAACGTATATAATAACATCTTTTTTTTTAGCAGGTGATGTTGTTCTCCTCCCAGTGAGTGGGCATACCAGGCAGTCGCCCAGGGCCCCGAGCTGGAAGGGGCCCCAGGACAGCGCTGACGTTGGTTCTTTTGTCAATGACAAAGTGACTGAACTGCTTTAGACACTGCAACGACAATATGTTGGAAACCCCCCACATAGGGCCCCAACTAGCTGCCACTGCCTAGTGTGTTAAGGGACCCCCGAGACACGGCTAATATCGATCCATATCAATGACACAACCTGAAACCTCCATAGACACTGCAGCGAGATATTTGGAACCCCCCTAATGGGGCCCCGACTGCCCGTGGCCGGCTTTCTTCAGCACTTCAAACTTAAAATGAAGCAAGTGTATCCGTCAGGATATGCAAAAAGAAAAAAAAAAGCAAGAAGATTGAGAAAAAAGGAAACGGGAAAGTGCTAAATTCAAACGTGTATAAGCTGACATTAATAAAAATAAAGTTATGATGCCACTTTGTCCCAGTTTAGTCTCAGGATGCACAACTGCACATGACATGTTTACTGTGCTTTAGCCTAGCTTATTTAAACAGTAATTAACAGTAAGCTAACCAGTAACTACTTTGTATTTGTATCATATGTCTTCTTGAATTTTCTGCATGTCATGTGATTTATTTTTTTTTTCTTGATTGTGTTTTTGTCAAACTTTGCACGTTTCAGTTGTGTTTGTTATGTTATGTTGTATTTTAGGTTTTCTTACGTCACTGTGCACCTCTGTTATTTAAAATAAGAGATTCCTGGATTGAATGATCTTCTTGGTGTTTACAGAGTCCGTTGCCATGGTAACGGACTCTGTAAACACCACTGAGAGTATCCATTACCTTGGTTTCAGAAGCGGAAGCGATTCTTTGTTTTTCTTGTAGGCTAAATTTAGCACACTTAGCTCTGTGTTTGTTGTCAAAATGCCAACGTAGATTAAACTCTTTCCTCATAATACAAAAGACAAACTTATTTTTTCACCTTGAGGAACAAACTTGTATTCGTTTTCCCGCCGTTCATAAAACTTCCTTCCTTGTGCATCAATTCTGAAAATCGTCTTGATGTCTTGCTCATGATGAGATACTCTTATCGTTGTGGCTGATGACGAAATGCATCATGGGATATGTAGTTTATTGTCAATATGCGCTTTAAAGCGGCGAAAGCTTATTTTAAGTCTTAAAATTTTGGTTTAAAATTTAAGCCAATAGTGCACAACCTCTCGAGGGCCACATAAAATGATGTGGCGGGCCACATTTGGGCCGCGGGCCTTGTGTTTGACACATGTGGTCTAAAGCTAAAATTCCCCGAAGTCAGGAGATTTTTTTTGGTTAAAGAGGGACATGCTTGTGCACCGTAGATGACATCACTGGACCACGGCGCCAGTGAGGAGGTCCATGTGACTCGTGGGAACATGAGCTGCAGGACCGCGGCTCGGTTACTCCGTCGACACATTTTCTGTTTCCCGCTCTGAGGGCTGAGAGCGCGGACAGCTGAGATGCACGCGGGAATAACAGGTTTGTTCGGTGAGAATCTTTCCGTGTCGGTCCGATATCTGGATAACTTCACGACGGTGATAACCTCTTGATCTGCTCACCTCGCAGCTGCGCTGCTGCTCTGCATCCAGACAGGTAAGCGACACGTGAACAAAAGGTCACGACTCAAGTGTTTGAACAAGAAAACTTTTTTTTTTTTTTTTTTTCCCACTTCGACCAGCAACTACAACGAAACTGGTCTGCTACTTTACCAACTGGTCACGCTACCGGACCGCCGCCGGGAAGTTCCTGGCGGGAAACGTGGACCCGTTCCTCTGCGGCCACCTGGTCTACAGCTTCGCCGTGGTGGACCACGCTCACGAGGTCTCGGAGTCCGAGTGGGACGAGAGGAGCCTCTACAGATCATTCACCGCTCTGAAGGACAGGTGGCGCCATCCCACACACCTGAGACACCAGGACGGGCTTTCAGCGTGACGTCTGGATTTCTCTCTGCTTCCCTCCACAGAAACCCCGCGCTGAAGACCTTCCTGTCCGTCAGAGAGCGCAGCGATGGAGCTCAGTGAGTTCCGGCGTGATGATGCTAACCAGATGCTAAACATCTGATGCTAACCTCATGTTTCTTTAGTTCTATTTATTTAGCGCTGACTTCTCACTTCTAAAAGCTCTGCGATGTCGGTTCAGTTTGCTGGTCTGGAGCATTCAGGTGTGTGTGTTAACACAACGCCAAGAGGGGAAGACATCAGCAGTGGCAGCAGAGAAGCAGTTGTTTGTAGGCCTGGGCCAAAAAAAAAAAATTGATTTTTATATTACTGAAGGAGCTCAGTCTTCCCAGAACAGACAGTTTGGTTTATCTGTGTTTCCTCCTCTGACATGGAGATATCTCACTTTATTCATCATTATGGATAGGGGTGCACATAGTGCGAATTACAGGGGGGTTTGGGGGTGTTTGACCCCCCCCCAATTACAACTTCGACCCCCCTAAAGAAGGGACAAATTGTCATTTTTGTCATCTCTAGAAAATGTTGACCCCCCTCAATTGTCATTGTATAACTCGCACTCTGGGGGTGCACGATAGCTATCGGGCCGATAACAGGACATTACAGGGTTTCCGCGGGGTTTTAAAAAGTATTAAAAAGTGATAAATCAAAAACGCAAAATTTAATTGCCTTAAAAAGTGATACATTTGGTCAAAAGGTATTATCTTTAAAGAATAGGTATTATTTTTTTCTTTTGGGCAATGACTGGTTTCATTTTGATGAAATAGGCAAAATAAAATAAATAAATCCTTTCTTGCTTGCGGCGCTACTTCAAAAACGAATGTGTGATATGAACTTGATATTGACGTCATATCAATGCATTGTATTCATTGTTCGATAGAAATCTGTAATCGTCCTGCCTAGCTAAGTCCAAGTGGAGACGGAAAGCAGTGCTAGTGAACCAGCATCTCTTCTTCCAATTCTAGCGGGTTGGCAAAAAGTTTAGAAATGGGGAAATGTAAGTTTTCGCAATCCTGGCTCCGGGATCAAAGCTTTTAAGCTACGATAAGGCCTGTCGTCGGGGACGACCGGCAGGCATACTGTAAAGTATGCCTCAAAATCATTAATATTAATTGGATTGGGGCTAATGTGCTAAGGTCGCACATGAAGTCAGAGAAACACGTGAGGGGAATGCGCGGTCGTGGGCAGCAACAGTCAATCACCTCGACAGCTAGCACTAGCACTAGCGCTAGTGTTATACCAACGACGCACCACCGCAGCTGCACGAGCAGACCAGACCCGTGGTGTCGTGGTGGTTGTAAAAAAAATCTGAAGGTAGTAGAAAAAAAGGTATTAAATGGTAGTAAATTTGACTCAAAGATTGCTGTATGTACCCTGAATTATGACGTCATCCCGATAACTCCGATATCATCACGAATAGCCCCGATAACATTTATATTTCTGTCAACACAGCAGTGTCTCGCTCCCTCTGAGCCTTAAATGACCGGAAGTGAATGTTATGTTCAAGTAACGTCGGTATAAATAACGTCGGAAAATCAAGAATACCCCCTCATGCCATTTATTATTTATTATATTTATTATTTAGTATTTATTTAAAGGCCCATATTTGTACTCTTAAGATATCAGTACCTATTTCAGTTACTTTTTAATTTTTTTTTTTAATTTAATTTATCTTGTAAACTATTTTGTGAAGACCAGCTACATGTCGCAGGTTAGTTTAGGTGCACAGTTGTGAAAATAAATCTCACACATTGATGTGTGTATTTTTTTTTGTAAATATTACTTATGATATGTTATCAAGTGTTCTGTGTAAAATCACAATAATTTAAATATAAAAATCGCAATACTTGGTAAAAATCGAAATCCAATACTTGTTCAATCAGAATCGCAATATAAATCGAATCAGGACCCAAAGATCGTAATCGGATCGGCACAAAAGCGTATCGGACCAGCCCTCGTTGTTGCTGCACGTCAATTTGGAAAATGGTTCTAAAACTGTTTCCAAACCGTTCTGAGTTCTACAGAGAGAAAGTGATAAATATTATTTTATAATAATTTTATAAATATTATATATATTTTAAGGAGGAGGTCAATGCAGATGGACCTTGTTGGGCCGCAAAGATCAGTTAAACATCTGGGCTCCTGTCCAGAATAAAGCTGCCTTATCTACATCAACAACGACACTTTAAGGAATTAGCAGATACGTGACCATATTTGGAAGGAGGGAATGGTGATGGTTTAAAAACCTCCTAGGTTTTAGCTAAAAGAAAGTACGTTTTAAAAATATCAAATCAGGACGAGAGGAGAAACTATCGATCCAGTGGGAATAAACAGCTGCTGGATTCATTTTAGAAGATGGAGGAAGCGTTTCTTCAGCAGTTTCACCAAACTTCAATTTGAATATATCGTTCAAATTAAATAGTTATAGTATACAGTCATGGAAAAAATTATTAGACCACCATTTTTTCTTCACTTTCTTGTTCATTTTAATACCTGGTACCACTAAACGTCATCATGTGACTAAAACAGACAGAAAAGAAAACACTGAATGCATAAAAGCAGTGTTTTTGGCAGTACAACGCCATAGCTATTGATGTAAAAACTTAAGTGATTTAGGTTATAATCAAGAAAACCATGGAAAATGGTAAGATATCAGCTCTTAAATAAAACTCTTATGAGCATCTTTGTGGTTATCGTTATGTTTGTCCAAACAAATGTACCTTTAGTTGTACCAGGCATTAAAATGAACAAGAAACTGAAGAAAACAAGGGGGGTCTAATAATTTTTTCCACGACTGTAGTTATTTACGTTGTGACTCGTGGACATACGTTAAGCATTTCACGACCCAAACCCAACATCTCATCATCTCCTCAGGTTCTCCGCGATGATGTCAGCTGCAGAGAGCCGGCGGGCGTTCATCCAGTCCACCATCAGAGTCCTGAGGACTCACGGGTTCGACGGTCTGGACCTGGACCAGGGTCATCCTGGAGCAGGCAGCAGGCCGCCTGAAGACACGCAGACGTTCACCCTGCTCTGTAAGGTAGGTCCGAAGCGGTCCAAACCGTGACCAAACCGTTCACAGCCACTGGGGGGCAGCGCTGAGGACGCCGACACCGTGAGGCAGAACTCTGGTGAACCGGTCCAGGCTTCAGGGATGAGTCGGGCCTGGGCGCGGGCCGTAGACCAGGGTAAGAAGAGAAACGGCAACGAAACAACGTCATTATTGACGATTAGCACCTGTCGGACAGTCAGCCGACATCTCACGGGGAACCGACCCGTTGCAGTCGGGCGAGCCTGCCGCCGTCAGACTTTGAGCTGCAGAATGACTGACCGAGAGTCCCGGCTAGGGTCGGGCATCGTTTGGATTTTAACGATTCTGATTCCGATTCTTTGATGTGTAGCTCAACAGATCACGACTTATCTAACTGTGACACATTTACACAGAATTCACTTACAGCCTAAATGTTAAACAACTTACAGTTGGCCTCCAAAATACATTTTTCCCAACAAAAAATGAAATCAGCAGTTTTTAGTTTAGGAAGATGACCATATCTGCTCTTTCAGAAACAGACAGATAAATGCCGGAAAAACCATAACCTCCTTGGCGGAGAAAAAAATTGTTCGTTTACCTGGGTTGCTGGGTTACGCTCATACAGACAAGGAACCCTCCTAGCCAATGGGATGCCAGGAAGATGCTAGCCGATAACCAATGGCAGAGCAGCTACAAGTATGTTTACGTCCGTCCTTTCGTATCCTGAAATTTCTTTCGTAACTAGAGGCAATACTTTCCCGTTGATGCGTTTCGTAACCTAAAAACTTCGTATGTAGAAACGTTCGTAAGTAGAGGTACCGCTGTAGATGAGAAGGCAAGAGTTTCTGGATGAAGACGGACTCTGCTGCAGTCGAAGAAGCGACGGGAGCAACGCAGTGAATTAAATACGGTACACTCGTTTATTTTTGTGACGCCATGCAGGCGAAGGTGTTTTGCCATATTAGTCGTGCACCCTCTTTGGCGGTAACACACTTCCCGCAGACTGAAATGCAGCCAAACTCGAGAGCGGCGTCTCTTGGGATCCATGTTGTGGCGACGGACGTGACGTCGACACTAGCGCGGAGTTGAGTAACATCAACAAACTAGTGCAGTAAATCAAAACAAAACAGAAAAATCATCGCGGACATTTAGGAACCGAAAAAAGGAATCGAAATTCAAAAATCTTCTAAACGATTCCAGAACCGGACGTTAGGAACCGATTCCTGCTTGGAATCGTTTTTCGGTCCCGGCAGATATCAAACCCTGACCAGATTATTTTTCAGGTGTTGGACCCAAAGACACAACCAAGTGCAACTCCAGTGGTATTAGCACTGAGCTGAACCCTAACTCAGGATGGACCCAGTCCTGGTCCTCGAGAACGCCTATCCAACAGGTTTCCCAGCTTCAACACACCTGATTCTGATTTATGGTCGTTATCAGGTTCTCATCAAAGTCTGCGGAAGTGTGTTGAAGACACAGCTACTTGTATCACGGTGTGCTAAAGCAGGGAAACATCTAAAACCTGCTGGATAGGGGCTCTAGAGGACCAGGATTGGACCAGGACCAGGATTCCCTAACCCTTCTTTGGTCGACACAGCAGATCTATAAGCCCCCATGTGGTCAGAGGTGGTACTGCTGCACAGAGTGGCTCCAAGACCAGAAAGGACCAGAAGGTTTTCCAGTATGTCCTGATACATGAAACCTGAAAAAGGGCTGATAGCCGACCTCCATGGGGCCCGGTGGTCCACTAGAACTGTCCCCCTGTTCAGAGGGGTGATGGTGGAGGCCCGGCTGAAGCGCTGATCCGTTCGTTCACAGGAGCTGTCAGAAGCCTACCAGGCTGAGAGCAGAGGAGGCACCGGCGGGCGGCTGATGCTGTCCGTCGTCATGGCAGCACACCCGGGTGTTGGTGATGCAGGACTGGACGTCTACGAGGTGTCAAAGTAAGATGGAGGACGGAGTCGTCCTGCAGGCTGAGACCTGTGGCTGCACGCCTCAGCGTCATCTTTGTGTGTTCAGGTACCTGGACTTCATCAGTGTGAAGACCTTCCACCTCCCTGCTGGTGAAGACGGGGTGACGGCCCACCACAGCCCCCTGTACGGTGAAAACAACAACGCTAACATGGTACATGCTGTTACCCTGTACAGCGAAAACAACAACGCTAACATGGTACATGCTGTTACCCTGTACAGCGAAAACAACAACGCTAACATGGTACATGCTGTTACCCTGTACAGCGAAAACAACAACGCTAACATGGTACATGCTGTTACCCTGTACAGCGAAAACAACGCTAACATGGTACATGCTGTTACCCTGTACAGCGAAAACAACAACGCTAACATGGTACATGCTGTTACCCTGTACAGCGAAAACAACAACGCTAACATGGTACATGCTGTTACCCTGTACAGCGAAAACAAC
This sequence comes from Hirundichthys speculiger, assembly GCA_018398805.1. NCBI lineage: Eukaryota > Metazoa > Chordata > Actinopteri > Beloniformes > Exocoetidae > Hirundichthys > Hirundichthys speculiger. The sequence continues at coordinate 50,352 of JAGFBZ010000341.1, read as the reverse complement.
AACGCTAACATGGTACATGCTGTTACCCTGTACAGCGAAAACAACAACGCTAACATGGTACATGCTGTTACCCTGTACAGCGAAAACAACAACGCTAACATGGTACATGCTGTTACCCTGTACAGCGAAAACAACAACGCTAACATGGTACATGCTGTTACCCTGTACAGCGAAAACAACAACGCTAACATGGTACATGCTGTTACCCTGTACAGCGAAAACAACGCTAACATGGTACATGCTGTTACCCTGTACAGCGAAAACAACGCTAACATGGTACATGCTGTTACCCTGTACAGCGAAAACAACAACGCTAACATGGTACATGCTGTTACCCTGTACAGCGAAAACAACGCTAACATGGTACATGCTGTTAGCATACATGTTTGGTCTGGTCTCCTGTAACTGTGACTACTGGTCCTGACCCAGTTGAGACTAAAGGCTTTACTGGACAGAAAGGTTTTCAGTTTAGTTCTGAAGGTGGAGGTGGTGTCGGCCTGCTGAATCCAAACTGGTGCCTGGTTCCAAACTGGTACCTGGTTCCAGGGTACCTGGTTCCATGGTAACGGTGCTTTGATAACGGTGAATCAGTCAGAATAATATACGTGGAATTATTAGTTCTCCAGCTAACAGATAATTACTATTAATGTATTTAGTCATATATAATATTTACAACAAATCTGTTTATCTCCTCTCCGTCCTCCATCTTCTCTGTCCTCATCCTCTCTGTCCTCCATCCTCTCTCTATCCTCCATCCTCTCTGTCCTCCATCCTCTCTGTCCTCCATCCTCTCTGTCCTCATCCTCTCTCTGTCCTCCATCTTCTCTGTCCTCATCCTCTCTGTCTCATCTCGCCTCCATCTCTCTGTCCTCCATCCTCTCGTCCTCCATCCTCCTCTCTGTCCTCATCCTCTCTCTGTCCCTCCATCCTCTCTGTCCTCATCCTCTCTCTGTCCTCCATCCTCTCTGTCCTCCATCCTTCCTCTCCTCCATCCTTCCTCTCCTCCATCCTCTCTCTCTCCTCCATCCTCTCTGTCCTCCATCCTCTCTCTATACTCCATCCTATCTATCCACCATCCTCTCTCTATCCTCCATCCTCTCTCTATCCTCCATCCTCTCTCTGTCCTCCGTCCTCTCTCTGTCCTCCATCCTCTCTCTATCCTCCATCCTCTCTCTATCCTCCATCATCTCTCCTCCATCCTCCCTCTGCTCCATCCTCTCTCTCTCCTCCATCCTCTCTCTGTCCTCCATCCTCCATACTCTCTCTCTGTCCTCCTCCTCCTCCATCCTCTCTCATCCTCCATCTCTCCTCTATCTCCTATCCTCTCTGTCCATCCTCTCATCCTCCATCCCTCTCTGTCCTCCATCCTCTCTCTGTCCTCCATCCTCCTCTGTCCTCCTCTCTTCTCTCCATCCTCTCTCGATCCTCCATCATCTATCTATCCTCCATCCTTTATCTATCTCCATCCTCTCTCTCATCCCTCTCCTCCATCTCTCCATCCTCCTCCATCTCTCTCTCTCTCATCCTCCATCCCTCTATCTCCATCCTCCTCCTCTCCTCCTCCTCCTCTCCTCTCCCAATCCTCTCTCTCCTCCCTCTCCTCCTATCCTCCTCCTTCCTCTCTTCCTCCATCCTCTCTCTGCCCTCCATCCTCCTCTCTCCTCCATCCTCTCTCTCCTCCATCTCCTCCTCATCCTCTCCTCCTCTCCATCTCTCTCTCCTCTCTCTGCCTCTCCTCCATCCTCTCCTCTCCTCTCCTCCATCCTCTCTCTCCATCCTCTCTCTCATCTCCTCCCTCCATCCTCCTCCTCTCCCTCCATCCTCTCTCTGTCTCTCTCCTCCTCTCTGTCTCATCCATCCTCTCTGTCCTCCATCCTCTCTCTGTCCTCCATCCTCTCTGTCCTCAATCTCTCTCTCCACCATCCTCTCTGTCCTCCATCCTCTCTCTGTCCTCCATCCTCCATCCTCCATCCTCTCTCTGTCCTCCATCATCTCTCTGTCTCCTCTCCTCTCTCTATCCTCCATCCATCCTCTCTGTCCTCCATCTCCTCTCTCTGTCCTCCATCCTCTCTCTGTCCTCCATCCTCTCTGTCCTCCATCCCTCTCATCCTCCATCCTCTCTGTCTCTCCATCCCTCTCTGTCCTCCATCTCTCCCCTCCCTCTCCATCCTCCTCTCTCCTCTCCTCCTACTCTCTCTCCATCTCTCTGTCCTCCTCCTCTCCATCCATCCCTCTCTCCTCCATCTCCTCTCCTCCCAATCCTCTCCTGTCCTCCATCCCTCTCTCCTACCTCCAGATCCTCCTGTCCTCTCTCCATCCTCCTCTCTCCTTCCGCCATCCTCTCTCTATACTCCAATCCTATCTCCTCCATCCTTTATCTATCTTCCATCCTCTCTCCTTCCTCCATCCTCTCTCCATCCTCCATCCCTCCTCTCGGTCCTCCCTCTCTGTCCTCCATCTCTCTGTCCTCCATCCTCTCTCATCTGTCCTCCAGTCCTCCATCCTCTCTCTATCCTCCATCCTCTCTCTCTCCATCCTCCTATCTATCCTCCATCCTCTATCCTCCTCCTCTCTCCATCCTCTCTTCCTCCATCCTCTCATGCCCTCTCTCCATCCTCCTCCATCCTATCCTCCATCCTCTATCGATCCATCTCATCCTCTCATCTCTGTCCATCCTCCTCCTCCTCTCTCTCCTCCTCCTCTCCTCCATCTCTCTCCATCCTCCTCCTCTCCTCTTCCTCCATCCGCTCCATCTCTCTCCATCCTCCTCCCTCTCCTTCCTCCTCCATCTCTCCTCCATCCTCCTCTCATCTCCTCATCCTCATCCTCTCATCCATCCTCTCTCTCTCCATCCTCCTCTCCTCCATCCTCCATCTCTCCTTCTCCTCTCCATCCTCTCTCTCTCCTCCTCCATCCTCTCCTCCTCCTCCTCCTCCATCCTCCTCTCTCCTCTCCTATCTCCCCTCCATCCTCTCTCTGTCCTCCATCCTCTCTCTATACTCCATCCTTCCTCTCCTCCATACTCTCTCTGTCCTCCATCCTCTCTCCTTCCTCCATCCTCTCTCTGCCCTCCATCCTCTCTCTCCTCCATCCTCTCTCTCTCCTCCATACTCTCTCTATCCTCCATCCTCCCTCTCCTCCATCCTTCCTCTCCTCCATACTCTCTCTGTCCTGTTCTGTTTTCAGAGACTGAATAATTCTCCTTATTTTTATTAATATTTCCTCAGATGATCTGGGTCTCTGTAAATGTAGAACTGAACTAAATGGAGTATATTGTTTATGGGGTTAGAGTTAGATGGGTTTTCTTATGTTTTTACACAGAAAAAAACACTGGATTAAAAGAGCGCGTACTAACTGTTGGTCTTGGCGCTACTTTCACGGCGGCCATCTTAGTGAGGGTTTAACGAGGTCGTCTGTCTGAGACGCTCTTCTTCTCCTGCAGGAGGACGTGATGAGCCGCTGGGTGCAGCGAGGAGTCCCGCCGGGGAAGTTGCTGCTGGGTTTTCCCGTCTACGCCACCTGCTTCACCCTGTCCACTGCAGCGACGGGGGTGGGGGCGCCGGTCGGGGGCCCCGCCACCCCGGGGCCCTACACCCAGCAGATCGGCCTCCTGTCTTACTACGAGGTAACAACCTCCTGTAGGCCCCTACAGGGGTGCATGTACCTGCAGGCCCCTACAGGGGTGTGTGTACCTGCAGGCCCCTACAGGGGTGTATGTACCGGCAGGCCCCTACAGGGCTGTATGTACCTGCGGGCCCCTACAGGGGTGTGTGTACCTGCAGGCCCCTACAGGGGTGTATGTACCTGCAGGCCCCTACAGGGGTGTTTGTACCTGCAGGCCCCTACAGGGGTGTATGTACCTGCAGGCCCCTACAGGGGTGTATGTACCTGCAGGCCCCTACAGGGGTGTGTGTACCTGCAGGCCCCTACAGGGGTGTATGTACCTGCAGGCCCCTACAGGGGTGTATGTACCTGTGGGCCCCTACAGGGGTGTGTGTACCTGCAGGCCCCTACAGGGGTGTATGTACCTGCAGGCCCCTACAGGGGTGTATGTACCTGCGGGCCCCTACAGGGGTGTGTGTACCTGCAGGCCCCTACAGGGTGTATGTACCTGCAGCCCCTACAGGGTGTATGTACCTGTGGGCCCATACAGGGGTGTATGTACCTGCAGGCCCCTACAGGGGTGTATGTACCTGCGGGCCCCTACAGGGGTGTGTGTGGGCCCCTATGTACCTGCAGGCCCCTACAGGGGTGTATGTACCTGGGCCCCTACAGGGGTTGTATGTACCTGCAGGCCCCCCCTACAGGGGTGTATGTACCTGCGGGCCCCTACAGGGGTGTGTGTACCTGCAGGCCCCTACAGGGGTGTATGTACCTGTGGGCCCCTACAGGGGTGTGTACCTGCAGGCCCTGCAGGGGTGTATGTACTGCGGCCCCTACAGGGGTGGGGTACCTGCAGGCCCCTACAGGGGTGTATGTACCTGCAGGCCCCTACAGGGGTGTATGTACCTGCGGGCCCCTACAGGGGTGTGTGTACCTGCGGGATAGAAAACAGATGGTTGAATTGAAGGGAAATGGGACTCTTTCTGTTTAAATAATATTTGTATGACACTTACAGCAAACAGTGAAAATGTTCAGGGTCATCTGAACATGAACTTCTTCTGTTTCCAGATTTGTTCGTTCCTGAAAGGAGCCACAGTTCAGTGGATCGACAGTCAGAAGGTTCCTTATGCTTTCAAAGGAAACCAGTGGGTCGGTTTTCAGAACCAGAGGAGCATCGATGCCAAGGCACGCATCCATCCATCCATCCATCCATCCATCCATCCATCCATCCATCCATCCATCCATCCATCCATCCATCCATCCAACCAGCCATCCATCCACCATCCATCCATCCAGCCAGCCACATCCATCCATCCATCAGCATCCATCCATCCAGCCATCCATCCAGCCATCCATCCATCCATCCAAAACCATCCAGCAGCCATCCATCCATCCAGCCATCCATCCGCCAGCCAGCCAATCCATCCCAGTCCAGCCAGCCAGCCATCAGCCAGGCCATCCAGCCAGATCCAGCCATCCATCCAGCCATCCAGCCAGCCAGCCAGCCATCCATCCAGCCATCCATCCAGCCATCCAGCCAGACATCCATCCATCATCCATCATCCAGCCATCCATCCATCCATCCATCATCCATCCATCCATCCATCCATCCATCCATCCATCCATCCATCCATCCATCCATCCATCCATCCATCCATCCATCCATCCATCCATCCATCCATCCATCCATCCTAACTATCCATCCATCCATCCATTTATCCATCCATCCATCCAACCATCCATCCATCCATCCGTCCATAATCTCAATCTTTCAGTCACTACCTACGGTTTGTGACCACAGGTGAGGGTTGGAACAAAGATCAACAGGTAAACAGAGTCGTGGCTCAACGCTCACCTGTCTAACATGGTAGCAGCTGAGCAGACCAGCAGACTTCTGGAACTATTTTCTATTGGACAGATGAGACCACAGTGGAGGCGGTTGACTCCCCTGTTTCAAGCCATCAATGAATCTTACTGGTCGGTGTTTCTGAGGCAGCGGGAGTTTGACGGTGTTTCCTCTAATGCACATGTGTCAAACTCAAGGCCCGCGGGCCAAATGTGGCCCGCCACGTCATTTTATGTGGCCCTCGAGAGCTTCTGCATTATTGGCTTAAATTTTAAACCGACATTTTAAGACTTCAAATAAGCTTACGCCGCTGTAAAGCGCATATTGACAATAAACTACATCTCCCATAATGCATTTTGTCATTACCCACAACGATAACAGTATATAACCATGAGCAAGAACGCAAGACGATTTTCAGAACTGACGAACTTAAGAAAAACCTCTAAAAACTAACCCCAACATGTCCAAGAAAAGAAAATTTGATGCAAAGAGGGCAGTTTCATGAACGATGAGAAAACGAATACAAGTTTGTACCTCAAGGTGAAATAACAGCAGGCCTGTCTTTTGTGTTATAAGGCGGTGTCAGTCGTGAAAGAGCATAACCTGCGTCGACGTTTTGACAGCAAACACGGAGCTAAGTATGCTAAATTTAGCCTGCAAGAAAAACAAAGAACCGCTTCAGCTTCTGACCATCACCTGTGCGAGAGCAGGTTTACAACCACAAACCCTAAGTTTAATATGATAATAAGTTAAATATTTGACACTTGAATACATAATAAATACAGTAACTGTTATTTAACAAGGTGTAGTTTAATTTATTTTGATTTACATTGCATTTTGTTACATTCATGGTGTCAATCTGGCCCTTCGAGGGCCACCATGATGCTGATGTGGCCCTCAGTGAAAATGAGTCAGTGTTTCCCAAAGTGTGGGCCGCGGCCCCCTGGTGGGCCGTCGAGGTACTGCAGTGAGAGGTCATCAAAATTAAACAAATATGTTTAAATTCCTCGATTTTTTTAAATATGTTTTTAAATTACTGTAAAATATTAATTACATGATTTAAAAATATTTAGAAATAATAAAACAAACCAGGTAAGTGTTATTCTACTATCATCTTAACTTAATATGACATGTTGATCAAAGTGGTGTTTAAAGGTTTCGGTGGGCCACAGAGATTTGGGCCTTGGTGTTCTGAAGTGTGGGAACGGCTGCTCTAATGTCCTGCAGGTGGCGTACCTGAGCAGCAGGCAGCTGGGCGGCGCTGCTGTGTGGACTCTGGATCTGGACGACTTCTCTGGACGGTTCTGTGAGCAGGGCAAATACCCGCTGATCTCCCACCTGAAGCACCGACTCGGTGAAGGTGAGCCCGGCGCTCTGACATCACCGTCTCCTCTGGCTGTCGGTACGAGGCCTCACAGACAGAAGTGGAGGCCCAAAAACCCCCACAGAACCAGAACATGACCCTTTAAATGTCCTCCTCAGCCCGGATACCAGAGGGAGCGGCGTCCCCCACGGCCCCCTCTCCTCCTCCTCCTCCCACCAGCACATCCAGCAGCTCCACAGCAGGCCCAGCCGGGTTCTGCCGACCCAACATCACCACTGAGCTTCCTGTCAGCAGCTTCTGCGGACGCAGAGCGGACGGGCTTTACGGGAGGTCCGAGGAGCCCAGAACCTTCTACAGATGCGCGCAGAGGCGGACGTACGTGACCAGATGTCACGGCGCGGGACCAGAACCCAGCGGCGGGGCCACAGCTGCCGGGCCCGGGCCCGGGGCCTTCGTCTGTGCAGCAGCTCTGCTGGGTTCGTTCCACCTGTAAGGAGAAATAACACGTCCTGGTAACTTATGAAGTTCAGTATCGCTCTCTAACAGAGTATTTGATTTATTATTTTTTTCTAAACAACTGTACTTTTATACACCAACACAGTGGATTTAAAACAAAGTACTCAAGACGCGATCAAAGCGTCGACTTTCAGCTTTCATTTAAGAGACTTTGCAAAAATATGGCATTTATATTTCTTTCAAAATGGCCGACCGACCCATCTGTTAGTTTAGGCTCATCACATGTAGTCTTACATTTTAGACAAAAAAAAAAAAACACATAAATAACTATAAATCCCTCAAAGGTACCATGACGAGTAAATATTTCTCCACAAGACGTGCAAGATGGAATAAACATCAATTGATCCAGCATCGTAGCTCCACCTAGTGGCCGGAGCGTCCCAACTGGACTTCTGCTTCTGACCTCGCTGAATCTCCAGGTGAGAATAAATCACCTGAGAACCGTGCTACTCCTCAGTCCCAAATCACAAGAAGTTGGCATCACATGGAAAACGGACTTTAAAACATCAGCCAACAAATTTAAAAAGAAGATGATGGGTCTGACAAAGACCCACCAGCTCCAC